>JAUIMM010000516.1:6775000-7174913 GCA_031769625.1 Taudactylus pleione | reverse complement strand
ACCTGCTGTGGCCATCCAGGGGGAGCCACTACGGGAACAATTCACTGTTCTGTAATTTTTGCCAGCATCTGTGAAAAGGCCGCCCCCAGGGAGGGTCCTGAGGGAGAGACACCAGGGCTTAGGGACCTGGGGCTGTGTAACAATTAGTGCAGAGCCCATCCTGAAGGAAGTTCTCTGGGGCTAAGCCCACTGAGCAGGAGTTACAGGATCCTGAGGCTGTTTATTATTCTTTCCTCTGCCAGCCATAGTAATGATACAAGTGTAGTGAACACCATGCAGTATGTGAAATACGGCACAATGTTGTGTGCAGTCACGCTATATATGACCTAATATAACTATGCAACAGCGCTATATATAGCACAATGCAGTATGCAACAGCGCTATATATGGCACAAGGTAATGTCCAACAGCGCAATACATAACACAATATAGTGTGCAACTGCGCTTTTGGTGGCCCCCCCCTGGAGTGAGAACACTATATATGGCACAAGGTAGTGTGTAACAGCACTACATATGACAACAGGAAGCGTGCAACTGCGTTAAGATATGGTAAACAATTTAGTGTGCAGCGAGATATGAAGTATATGATAGCCCTCACAAGTGTGAGGTACAATAACCTTCTATACCTTAGTATGACAGGGTATAGCAGAAGAAAGGGATAGGTTATAACTGACAGTATAGAAAAACGGAGATTAGCGCTAGCACAACGTCACATACAAATCAGAAAAGAACATTATATGTCTGCAATGGGGCACTATTGTCAACTACACAGACCCGCAGTGGCTGGGTAGGATATAGCGCTGTATAACCTGGCCCTTGGGAGAGATACAGGGAGATTGGACCCAGCGATTCCTGGAGACTACTTGCCTAAAATGGCTGCCCGCGCATCTCTTAGGGGGCAGAGGGTGAGGAACTGAGCATCCCAGGGAACACCAGGACCACAGTGAAATGGCGCCCTGAGCTGGGGGAGGGGCTGCAGGGAGAGCGCCTTATTCCCTGGCTGACGTAAACCACCAGTGTCCACATCAGCGCCTCCGGTCTGTCTCCTGAGACCGGAGGTAAGATTGCACTAATACACAGGTCCTCGCGAACGGGGGTTCCGCCTTACCTGTCCCCTTGATTCTGGGCTACAGTCTGGGGGTCCGGGGAGTCTGCTAGCTAGTCCCCCTCGGATGCACGCCAGGAGTACCTAGCGCAGCTATCACGGCACCTGCGGAGGGGTGATGGGGTGACGGAACAGACATCCGGAGGACAGTCTGTGCTGCTCACCCCTTCTGGTAGAAATAAAAATTAAAATAAAAATAAAAAAAAGATTGGGCTGCATAAGGCAGCCCCCTGTGGTCCAGCTCCTTGCCGTACAACAACGAAAACTGAAGTGCCCCTCAGGCTGTGGGCGGGGTGTGAGGGGGTAGGAACCGGAGCATCCTGGGGATTGAAAGCTTTGCTGTTGGTGTCCAGTCCCCCAGGTCCCACTACACCCCCATTGTCTCCCCTTTGGAGCCCTGTGGACCCTGAAGAAGAAAGCGGACATTACCTGTACATGTCTTACTACCCCCCTGTACAAGTTGTTTTTATAGATGTGCCTAAAAGCAGAAATCGCTTTTAAAACATACCCACCTTTTTGAATCATGTAGTGCAAAATTTGTTCAATTAATGAAGCAACGCTGATGGCATCTGGCAAAACATGCAGATATGTGTTCTCGGAGGAAAAGATCTCAACCATCCGCATAGGTAGTGCAATATTGAGGCTGTCATCATTACAATGCTGTAATAACCTGCATGGGACAGAGCATTAGAAAAAAAAAAATGAAAAAAAAAAAATAACACTGCATAACTGTGATAACTTTTTATTTTGTTTTAAATTTGCCAATATGGTCTTAAAAAAGTGGTTTGTTATAAAAAAATAAAAATAATAGTATAGTAAATTATGCCACCCATTTTAAACCTCAGATGGACATCCTGCAGGAGTCCAGCTTTCAGGGAACTACAAGTTCCAGCATTCCGTGCAGTGTCTATGTAGAAGGGCATCCTCCGATATGTAGCACAAAACTAAAGGTGCACATGGTACATGTTTTACAGAATAATAAACACCTAGCTATTTTTTTGTTACCCTAAATGGTCCACATTTTCCTAAATCATTATTGTCAGCACAAAAAAAAAAAAATAATAATAATAATTTGATAGTAAACATAACAAAATTTACTAAACTACCTGTACAAATATATCTATACAAGTTAGAAGAAAATAGAAGCTAAATGTCCTCTTATACAGGTCATCATACATGGATCTACATACAATCTACTTTCTCATTAGTCTAAGTGTTGAATTACTAGCTGTCTAAATTGAAACACTTGAGTGACCAGTATCGGAAGAGGTGGTAACAAATGATTTATAAAACTGCTCAAAAATATTTAAAAATAAGGAAAGAAAACAAATGAAACTATATATTTACCTGCAACATAACCCCAAGAGTCTCTTGATCTGATACAGACAAGTGAGTCTGTCTGGACCAGTCAGTTGGTTGACAAACTGAGAATTGTTTTTTATCAGGTTCTGACATATCCAGATCTGTAAGAGAGGGAATAGAACAAATATATTATATATAAATAAATAGATTGTACCATATGGAGTATTTACTAGCTTATTGTTAAAAAGAACTGGAAGTTGTACCAAATTTTAACACCAGGAATTGTCCAATGGACAAGGGGTGTTTTATATACAAATTGGAGGTTGTATCACATCACCCAATGTCGCACTACCCCTGATGAAGGTAAAGACGAAACACGTCGGGTGTATGAATTTTGTGTCCACAGCACTGTAAGTCAGAATTGGTACGAACTCACGTTCTTTTCTAGGATGGTACAAAGAGTGGCATTTTCCATCAAGCAATCATAGTGGTAACAGATGTCCAGTTAACAGTGCATGAAAACAGTGATTGTGAAACTGTATTGAAAAATTCTTTCATAAAAAAAAGTTGTTTGTTATGTAAAAAACAAATGTTTTAATTAAATATCAAATAATAAGATTTTATTTGATGTTTAATTCTAGGTCACTGTCAGGGATTCACAAGGGCTGCAAAGGTCCAGCAGTGATCTCCTCTCTCTTATGGCCATCTTTCAAACAGGAAGCAGTGTAGTCAGAGACCTTCCGTATTCAAAATAATTTGGGGGGTGGAGGTGGGAGCTGACAACACCACAGTGTAAAGAAATAAGTACTTTAAGGGATATTCAATTGGCCTTGTAAAAAATTTTTTCCAGTGGCGCGAAAAATTGCAGCAAGCCGCAAGGTTTTTACTATTCCATTAACAGTGAGATTTAGCAGCGGCAATTTCAATAGGATTTACCGCAGCATCAGACCAGGTGCAAAGTCGAAGAAAATTGCTTTTTTAAAGGTAAAAGGTCAGGACTTGGTTCAGAACCCCTGGAACACCACCCTTACAATTAGGCAATTAGAAGTTTTTCAGTAGCTAACTTAAGGTAATAATTACATGAAATTATTGGGGTTAAATTCTGCAAAGTGCAGAATAACAGGTTAAAAGATGTGGGACAGGTACATGGGGGTGCTGTATTGATGGGACAAGTGTTTTAACATTGCAGGCAGGAGTTAGTTAGCAGTGGATTTTTAACAATTTTATTAGTGACTTAAAATTATTAAAATAAATAATAATAAGCTTACATGCATTTTTATGCACCCAAAAGATAACTAGAGCATTTATCTACTTTAAAAAAGATGTTATCATTTTTTAACTGTTCTTAAAAAGTTGGGGGGAAAAAAAAACAAAAATCAGTCATTGAAAAGCACCAAATATTTTTCTTTTGAACAATACAAGATCGTTATACCGTTATCCAGTTTTACTTTGCCTGTTTTTTAGGGTACAGCCTGATTCTCCCATTTGGCCCTGCTCAGTCCCCTTTGGTCGGCCTGAGGAGGGCAATGTTGGACTGTTGAAGATGTTGGGGGACAAGTCAGAACAAGAGGAAACACTGGGCCTCATCTAACTAGAATTCCAAACACTAACATCACTCAATGATCTCCATTGGAAACAATGATATTACCTTTTGCAGAAAATATCATTTAGACAAGACTATGGGACCCACAAATTCCAGTTATTCAATGTTTTGGTTCACAAATGAAAACTGCTGTGCACTAAATCAAAATCAAATATGGTATTCTCAAGTCAGTCAGTAGTAATAAACATTGATCCTTACTAAACGCTTTGAATCTTCATTCTGTGTGTAGAAAAAGAGTAGTTTCCGCACTAGAAGTGTCAGGGTGCTTCCATCTGCAGTCACGCTGAAAGTGGGCGAATTGGCGCAGTTATCAAATTCACTTCTTTGGATGGAGTACTTAAAAATAAAATAGGAATAATTGGGGACTGCACACACAGTAGCATCAGTTTGTCACATTACATAGGTATGAGTGAAGAAGAATGTCTGTCAATGTCCCAGGAAACACTAACAGGTGCAGGATGAAGGAGAATGTGTCAGTGCCATAAAGTTCAAATCTACACAATGTCCACTTAAATTTATAATGAAAATCAATGGTGGCTGGAAACTGTCTGGATTACTTGGCACAAATACAGATGGGTCCACATACAACTGGTCTCAAAACGCCACAAGGCGCGAGCGAGCCGACCAGACACAGTGCAACTCTGCTAGCAGCGAAAATGGTATTAAGTCGCAACAGGACACACCAGAACACTGCACTGATTAATTTGATATTCGACACTTGTATATCTGTGTGCGACTGAGTCTGTATGCGAAGCACAACGGAACTTGGTGTGGAAAACAGCAGCATAGTAGCAGGTATATAGATTCAGAGGCTCAGTCGCACACATTTATACAAGTGACGCATTTCAAATTAATCTGCTCAGTCTACTGATGAGTACTAGTTGCATCACATTGCGACTAAGAAATAATTTTCGGCAAAAAAAAAAAAAAAAAGATGCCCAGCGCCAAGAGAGTAGCATGGGACCTGGCACGCCGAGAAGTGCTCTTTGGCGTGACTGTAGCCATGATGTACGAGGACACATCTGTAAACTAGGACCTGCGGAGCAGTTTATCATCACCTGAAAGGAAGGGATTAGGTGAAACGGTTTCAGCTCCTTTAGGAAAATAATGGGGAATGGTCACATGTAACACACCCTGATTTTGCCTTTTAAAAAAAACTGCTTCAAATTCAGCATCAAAATTTCTGGAAAAATATATATTTTTTTAAATCAGACCCTACTTTGTTACCCCCTAATAGTGAGAAATAAAAATGCAAATGAAAAAGAATGATAAAAAATTAATTGGCCTTTTGCGAATCTCACACTGGTTTCTGCCAGTAGCACTAAAAGGGGTTTTCCAGCTTTCCAGCAGGAATGGGAGGATTTTTTTTTTTATTCCCCAAAACATAAGCAAGAGTAATGAAAGTCAGAGTAAGCCATACACAGACTATTTCCTTTGAGGAACGTGTTGTCACTGGCAACAGTACTGGAAATGCACTGATAGTGCAGTTCTGCTGACATTGGGGGTCATTCAGACCCGCTTGCGAGCGCAGGATGCTCGCAAGCGGGTCGATGTTGCCCCACTGCGCATGCGCACGACGGAGGGAGCTCCGTCTTGCGCATGCGCGAGACCCGGATAGCGATGGGCTCTCCGTCGCTCAGAGTCTCGCACCAAAGGGGGCGTGCTGTCGATGGTGACTGACAGCACGCCCCCTTTGGTGGGCGTGCCGGGGGCGTGGCTGCCAGACGGAGGCTCTGATAGAGCAAAAATCACTCCAGGGCTTGCGGCAGGGAGACCCTACCGCAGGGTCTCCGTTGCAAGCCCGATGGTCGCGATGGTCTTGACCATCGCGACCATCATCATGGATGCTCGCATAAGCTGTGGGTGGTCACCCACAGCTATGCGAGCATCCAGGAGGACGCTCCATTTTCATGGAGGAGGGCCCTGATTCAGAGCGAGCGCTCTGGTCAGAGCGTTCGGCTCTGAATCAGGCCCATTATTCTGTCCAGCATCAGCTTTCACAAACTCCATAATTAAACCATATTTTCTGTAACTGGTAAAAGTCGTCAGACCATGTTTGCAAATATACTTTATTCAACCTAGGGGGAGATGTATCAAACCTTCTAAATAGGACAAGTGGAACCAACAACAACCAATCAGCTTCCAGCTATTATTTAGTAAGTACAGTCCATAAAATAGTTAGAAGCTGATTGGTTGCAATGGGGAAACTTCGCCACCTGTCCCCTTTAGAAGGTTTGATATATCTGCCCCTTGTGTAGAATTACAAACACCTATACAATGTATATCTAGATTCAATTTGCTACATTAAAACAAAATGGTGTCTTTTTTATATGCAGTAAATATTCTAAACAACAAATATTAAATTCTAATGATGTGAAAGACAAGAATCCACATGTAGAAGAATGCCCCATCTCACCATCATGCACAGTGTAAGGACTAATACGATGAGAATGATAGACCAGAATACATACTTGCTGTTTCCTGTCCTTGTAACCTCTAACAAAGGACTGGATGATTATTGCATTCTTTAGCCTTCTCCTTTCTTCCTGTAACACAAAATAAAAGGTTTCTATGAATACACAAATAGATGTTCACAATAGGCTGAAGGGCAGATGACATTACAGCAGAATACGGATTGCATTTTATACTGGCATGCTCACACATGCTGCAACCTGCTGGCATTATAAGTTCTGGAGAAAAATTAACATCTATGTGCTATTCTTTCTGCTAATTTTTACTCTTTCAAATCTCTTATTTAATGCCGATCAGTTTAATGGCATCAGCATATCCCCCATATGTACCACTGTTGCTGAGATATTTTGATGAGATGATTTAATTATACCTCCATACTGGTTCTGTTTATGCAATCACCTATCGTATAAGTTCCTTATGCTCCTATTTACTTTTATTCTAAAAAATATTTGTCATACCTCCCTCTTACGGCGTTCTTCCTGGGTGCGGTGGAGAAGAGATGCTTTTTCTTCCTGGAAGACAGTATGTAAAACATGAATAATAATTTATACAATCTGAATATGTATTTAAATATTTTAACTGAATGAACGTACATTAAAAGAAAAAAAAAAGAGAGAGATGCATGTGTTTCTATAATATTCCTGTGCGCCAGATTTGCCAGTACACGTAGCTAGAACTAAAAGTCCAGCTGCTTTGCGCTCAGGCTGGAGGGTCAGTGCAGCATCAGCATGGTACAATGTTGGCCATATAAGTCATTGGTATATGTCGCATTGCCTACCAGGCATACTATAGATACTAATTAGTTGCGGATAGGAGTCCATACACTCTGCATTTTGTAGCCAATTGTGTAAAAAATAGCCCAATTGGCTTTTAAAATTGTAGCACGAATGGTCATCTTGAAACAGGCCAACTGCAGTGTACTTCAATGGGATTATTAATAAATCTATAATTCCCATCTGCCCACACACATGGGCAACCCAGATATTCAGTGTAATTTGGTCACATACGTATGCACCAATGGGACACGCTAATGCTAGTCTAAGATTGCTTCACACAGACCAATAGCAGAGACCTTTTGACTGAATTTCAGCATTTCACTAATGATCCATTTGATCTTGAGCAGGATATTACTGGTATTGCAGTTGCTCGTAGGCCGCATGTACAGCCATGGCCAAAAGTTTTGAGAATGACAGACCTTAATCCAATTGAGAACTTGTGGCCAATCCTCAAGAGGCAGCTGGACAAACAAAAACCCACAAATTCTGACAAACGCCAAGCATTGAACATGCAAGAATGGACGGCCATCAGTCAGCAATGACAGCATGCCAGGGCGAATTGCAGAGGTCTTGAAAAATAAGGGTCAACACTGCAAATATAGACTCTTTGCATAAACCTAATGTAATTGTCAACGAAAGCCTTTGACACTTATGAAATGCTTGTAATTTTACTTCAGTATACCATAGTAACATCTGACAAAAAGGTCTAAAACACCAAAAGCAGCATACTTTGTGAAAACCAATACTTGTGTCATTCTCAAAACTTTTGGCCAAGGCTGTACTGTGAAATTGGGCATATTAGTAGATATCTGTAGTTATCATGGCATGCATGACAGGTAATAGGTTCTTAGATGCTTGCATATTTGCAGTTACTAATATGCGGGAGCTGCAGATCTTTTTTTGCTACTAGGTAAGAAGTTATTGATTGCTACTGCTTGGTAAGCGGTAACATGACATGACACGATCCCCAAGTGCCTCTTACTAGTCACTTCTAGCCAATTCAATGAGGAAAGGAATGCCAAGAGCAGTACAGGGAGAGATGAAAACTGTTAAATGTAAAAGTGACCTACTGTATATCAAAATATCTGTACTTGCCGCAACTTGAAGCCTTTTACAACAGGCCCCAGTTCCATACTAGAAAGGAGATGACGTGTGGCAAGAAAACTGTACATTTAACTTGCCAGACATCGACCAAAGCTATTTGTCATATTAAGCGTGCAAAAACAGAGCCGCCGAAAACCAATTTACAGGATTTTTCCATCCATCAATTTTATATTTAATTAAGTATTTATTAACATTTTGTTATATAGCTCAACATATACCGTTGCGTTTCACAATTGGAAACATTAATAAAACAAAACTGAGTAATAACGGACAGAGTTAGGAAGGCTCCCAAGCTTATAATCTATAGGGAAATAGGCATTGATACACAAGGATAGGTGCTATATTGCATTTTGGTCTAGCCAAATTGCAGAGGTTCTTGGTGGGCTGTATGATCAAGCCACACAGGAATGTTGGCCAAAAGGTCAGAAGGATGTGAAAGAAAGAATGTGTGTGAGGTTATGTGTGGACTGTGAGGGGATGTAATTAGATATGGAAGCTATGAAGGATAGGTGGGTGGTTCTGGAATCTGATAAGTTTGTCTGAATAGGTAAGTTTTCAGGGAACGCTTGAAGGTTTGGAGACTAGAGGAAAGTCTTATTGTACATGGGAGGGCATTCCACAGAGTGGTTGCAGCCCGCAGAAGTCCTGTAACCGTTAATGGGAGCAAATAACGCGTGTGGACGAGAGACGCAGGTCGGGAGATATTTTGAGATAAGTGAAGTGATATATGTTGGTGTGGTTTGGATAAAAGCCTTATGTGCAAATAAAAGTACTTTGTATGGAATATGGTAGAAAACCAGTAACCAATGGAGGGACTGACAGGGCAGCAGACAAACGTTTGGCGAGGAAGATCAGCCTTGCAGCTGCATTCATAATGGATTGTAGTGGCAAGACCAGTAAGGAGACTATTGCAATAGTCAATGCGGGAAATTAGTGCATGGATTAGTTTTTGCAGTGTCTTGTGTAATATATGGTCAAATTTTGGATCTGTTTTTTAGATGCATGTAAAATGATTTGCGTAAGATTGAATGTGGGGAACAAAGGACAGTTCAGAGTCAAGGATAACACCTGGGCAGCGAGCTTGTGGGGTAGGGTGGATTGTCAAGTTATCAAAAGAACAGGTAGGTAACTACTATTGGCCGTTGGAAATATAATTCTGTTTTGGAAATATTACATTTGAGGTGGCGAGATGACATCCAAGATGAAATGGCAGAAAGACATTCAGTGACACGGACCAATAAAGATGGTGACAAATCTGGGGAGGATAGATAGATTTCAAATCCAAAAGAGCAGATTAGTTTGCCAAGAGAGGTGGTAAAAATTGAGAAAAGCAGAGGATCTAAGACTGAGACTTGCGGTACTCCAACTGACAGAGATAGCGAAGAGAAGGCAGAATCAGAATAGCAAACAGTGAAAGAGCGATAGGTAGGATGAGAACCAAGAAAGAGCTGTGTCCTTAAGACCTAGGGATTTTAGTCTTAGTATGAGAAGAGAGTGGTCAAAGTATCAAAAGCAGCAGAGAGATCTAGAAGAATTAGAAGCGAGTAATGGCCTTTAGTCTTGGCAGTGACCAGATCATTCACTACCTTAGTCAGTGCTGTCTCTGTGGAGTGTTGGGAACGAAAGCCTGACTGAAGTGGGCATGGTGCTCCAAGTTACATAAAAATGCTGTAGCACTAGCACTGCACATACTAGTCAGTATGTTTTTATTTTCTTCATAAAAAATAATTGTGATTGCTGCAATGTTATCATAATTTCCAAAACTGTTCTTAAAAGGTTTTTTTTTTTTTTTTAAGAAATAGCAATTAGTTGGACAGGATCTTTCCAGTGAGCTGCTAAATATACTGAAATCCAAGTGACTCACATTGTGAGATTATGGTCTCATCCCAATTTCTTAGCAGCGGAGAATGTTTCATAGTGAGAACAAGATGCCAACTCAAGTCTTCATTAGCAAGAGAAATGGTTAGCTGTAGCACACGGTATAATTGCATGTTTTGTCTCCTTCCGGAGAGAACTGCTCTTTCAGTGTTAGTGCTCTCCATAACATTAATGAGAGCAAGAGATGCCTTTATGAATAACTGATTTGTGATAGGATATGTAATTAATTACATATACCTCTATCATGTTTCATCATAAATTAGCTAATCACCCTCATACCTATTGATAGAGAGGTATGAGGTAACATCATTACCACTTTTACAAACACTCAAACACTTCACGATTAACCTCATAAGAGCTATATAAAAAGGATTGCATATGTAACACATGAATGATTGCTACAAATTAAAAAGACAGCATTACATTGACAACTGATCAAACAGTGATATTAAATACACAGATTAAACACTCACACATTACAACTTAGGGCCGTATTCAATTGCCGGCGAAAAGTCCCGGACTTTTCGCATGGTGTACTTTCCGCCGTCATCGATAATTTTCCGGAGGCAAAACTATCGCGCTCGTCCCCGTTTTTCGTCCTATTCAACTGCAAAGTACACGAGAACGCGTCCCTGCGAAACTCAAATCGGCGAAAAGTGCTGTCAAATTTGGGGTAATCAACCAGACACCCCCCAAAAGATGCACTGTCATGTGGGATCACTATGGATACCCCTGAATAGCCCTGCTGAAGGTATTTGGGGCGCTTAAAGGCTCTCAAATGCTGCAATTTAGCATCTTTGGACAAGTGGTGAAGAATAGCACTTTGTAGGTTTTTTCTGTCAAAAATAAGTAGTCTCAGCAAATTTGGGGTACATGAAAACGGGTGCAAGCATGGTTAAAAATCGCTAAAGTGAGGTTTTAAAAAACGTAAACGCCGCACCTACAGCAAACACCTGCAATAAAAAAACCAAACAGTTTGGGCATACTTGGGGGGTATTTTGCTAGTTTTTAACTTTGTCCCCCAACTTTTGTTTAGGGGGTGAAAAAAACAAAGTACTTTTTGGGGGTGGTCTTAAGTAAATTTGTAACTTTTTTTATTTACGCAGTTTACCTTTGGAGGACTGTCCCAAGGCTGCATGCGTGTTACTGCAACTTTGCACCCAAACCCCCAATTCTGCACTTTTTTCCGCCTCCATTCAAAGGCAAATCTTTTCCGTTGGTTACAAGGCGCAGACTTTTGCCATCAACAAAAAATCTTTACAATTGCATATGGCAGAAAGTTTCCGACAGGCGAAATTACGTCATCGGCAAAAACTTTTCGCCAGCAATTGAATATGGCCCTTAGAATACTAAAACGTATTTATTAACAGTTATTTCTATAGCACATGCATATTCCGCTGTACTTTACAGAGAATATGTAGCCATTCACATCAGTCCCTGCCTCAGTAGCGCTATCTATATTCCCTACAACAAGCACATATACACACACACTGTGGTTATTTTTTGTTGGGAGCCAATTCAGTTATCAGTATGATTTTTGGATTGTGGGAGGAAACCGGATTACCCAGAGAAAACCCACGCAAACATGGGGAGAATATAGAAACTCCACACACTTAGGGCCGCAGTGTGAATCAAACCTGAGACGTCAATGAGGCAGCCAATATTTAAGATTGCTACTTCATAATTAAGCTGTGGAGAGGAAGAGAGGAAGAGGGAGGACCAATAAGAAACCACAGTTGCAGCTTCTAAGTAGCCTTCGCACTCATACCCCCTCTGCTGCCACACACAGTCCCAGCTGTCCAGGGGAAGGGAAAGGGCATATTGGTAATAGGTGGTACTGTAATGCAGCTATAAATGGTGATTTAACTTAAAGACAAAGAACACTCTTTGGAAGTATTTAGCTATGCAAGGTTGCTATATTTCATTCAGCAATAATCCACAAATCTGCAACAGTATCTTCTAAAATGAGAAAGTCCCATTAAGATAGGGAAAATATATATATAAGTATTTCAAAAATCATAGTTCAAGTTGGCAGTTTTCTCAGTTTATTTGCAATAACAATTACACAATGTGTGTAAGACCACTGAAAGCAAGTCCGATAGCTTCCACTTACACTGAAAAATGCAAATATCCAATGGGTTTTCTGCATAAATGAAGGTATACTTTTATATTTTACTGCTCACTAAAGGAAAATAAAAAGGGAACATGCTTCACTAAAACAGGGTTAAATATCACTATAAGTGATTGAGCCAGTGGAAAATATCTTCAAGGTCACAGACACCTGTTCATCAGTTTAAGTAACCTAACATAACAAGTCAACTGCTATATTTGTGCTGTCCCTGCCCTAAGATTGGAACAATGCCTAGAGAGTTTGGTTTTACTCAACTAGCGCACAGACTTTCATCAACATCAAATGCCAAGGAATCCAAACATATTCCGATTCAATCAAACTAATGCTAGGTGTTATATAGAGTTAAATGACAAAAAAGATGTCATTGTAAAATATACCTGTGTCGGCATGTCACATTAGATTCATCCCACGTAAACAAAATGCGCATGGTTAGTTAGCCAACACTGATCATACATGGCCAGCCCTTGGCACGACAGGTGCTACTGGACACTTCGGATGCTTTGTCAGTAACGAGCATCTAATCATCCGTGGTTAAATGCAGAACAAGAGAGACAGTAGTAATTCTCCTTACCTTTCTGCTTGCTCCTCCCAGTGACACCTTCGGCCTGGTTTTAAAGTCACCTTCAAAGCTGAACATGGCTACAGTTTATCCCATCTAGACCATATGGCGATTCTGGTTGGTCACTGAAAAAAAGAAAACAAGCATAATCAAGTCTCCATCAGCCACACAGGTGACAAAAAAGTCAATTGTAACAAAGCAAAAACATGTGAAGTGTAGAATTACAGCGTCCTGCTAAACGCAAAGAGAAACCCTTAGCAACCAGCAAAAAAGCAGCTTAGGGATGTTAACATGTTACACAGCAATACAGAGAAGATACACATAAAAGGCTTCGGTGTAACATACAGTACAGGACCGATAAGCACATGATGCTCTCATCATAATATGACCAGATATTATAGGGCGGATTCTGTGTCACACGCAATGTTGCGGGCAACCGTGGATGTCTGATTTTACCTTATTATAATGCAAGAATCATAGGGATAATAAGGGGGTTTGCGCAACTACAAGCGCCATGCCACCCATTGATTTTACGCCACCCACTGCAACCTTCACCATTAGCATCGGCACTTGCACCAGCCCCAGGCTAGGTACAAGAGATCCATCAGACACAGGCTTCCTTTCCCCGTATACACAACTCCATGCGCTGGCATTGTCGCCTCCCCGAAACCCCAATATCACAGAAAGACAGTTCAGGCCAAGTTCTGTCCGACTCAGAATAGGACGGACATATGCAAAAATGCGTAAATTTGCATCTGCGCATGCAATGTATGCTAAACCTCCCCCGTGCAGGGAGATCCGTCCGACTCAGAATCAGGCCCTATATGTCTCCCAGGCAAAGCAATGTATGCATTTTATTATATAAACAATGTCTAAATCATATCATCAGGCACATTCCAGGTACCTAATATAAGACATTAGCACACACACAACCCAAGAAAACTAGGACCGCACACTCAAATTAAGTTACACTGACAATGCAGATTATTCAACATTGTGGGCCGTGGCTTTCTCAAATGCTATGTCAGTACGTACTATAAGTAGATGAGCAATCACCAGGCTTCAGGCCTTATGCTGAGTACACACCTGACCGACCCAACGGTCGGCCGCCCATCCCGCAAACCGAGCAACCAATTTGGTATGCATACACACTTACCAATCAGCTGCTCGATATGTCTGGACAGACATCACAACTGGATGGGCATTTAAATTTACCCGCCCAGTTGCGATGTTATTGTTGGCAGTTCCCGCGGGCAGCATAACAGGTCGCTCAGTCAGCAGTGCAAAACCGGCATATGTGCACCATATATTTCATCTGCCGTGATGCATGGCCAACACGATATATCGGTGAACGTCGTTCACCGATATATCGTGTGTACACACCCGCAGATGCACTAAATGATATATTTGTCGACAGCTGTACGAACTGTATATCGAAGTGTGTACCCAGCTTTAGATGTCAATGAAGACTTGACTTTTAGAAAGAGAAAAAAATGGCGGGGGGGGTCGAATCCTGCACCAAACTTAGGGCCTGATTCAGAGCCGCTCGTAAGCGGCCGCTCGTTCGTTCCGAGCGATGTTTGCACAACTGCGCATGCGTACGGATCGTAATACGCATGCGCGAACCAGTCAGTGCGGCCGAAAATTGTTTGTTCGCTAAATAGCGAATGCCTGCTATTTTGAGTGACAGGATGAGGCGTATGTGGGTGGTAACAGGGGAAGGTGATTGAAAACGGGGAGTGGAGATCAGAACGCAGGCGTGCTTAAAGGTCAAAACGGGCGTTTTATGGGTGTGCATAATTAATACAGCAGCGTCATTGACCACGTCACTGGGTTATTTTATAGTCAGAACTGCTCGCAAGATTGCGGTAGGAAAAACCAACCACAAGAATAGCGAGCAGTTCATACACTGGTCGATGTACTCGAGTAATCTAATAAATAGCGGACATGACTTAGGATGCGAGCGGCCAGGGGGAGTAGTTTCCCAAAAAACGACCGCAAGTTTTGTTCGCTTGTTCAGACGTAGAGGCATGAACAGACCGCAAAGAGCTAACGGTTCATTTGAATAGCCACCCCTTTTTTCTGAACGAGCGAGCGCAAATAGCGTCCGGCTCTGAATCAGGCCCTTAGCTCATAGAGAAAGTAATAACGATTCAGTATGTACCAACAATAGAATTAATCATCAATAGGGTTAATGCCCAGCAATATATTGTGTGCCCCAGGGTTTGTATTTCTATACTGTACAGGCGAGTTTTGACAAGTGAGCAAAACAAAAAGGAAAAAAGAAAAAAAAAAAACAATTTTTGGGGGCAATCATATATGAATTTAAAATATATAATTTTTATTAGGTATACATTAAAAATAACACGAACAACATATATTTATTGATTAAAGAAACACCCTGGAAGGCCCAATGAGTATCCTCCTTAGTACCCTAGAGGCGCATTTTGCCCAGTATTGGGATTGATCACAAACGAGTCCCCCGAAAAAGAGCTTTTTTCCTTTTTGTTTTGCTCCTTTGTCAAAACTCACCTGTGAAGACTTAACTTTAGAAGATTAGTTGTCACATATTAAGCTCTACAAAAACAAATCTACATTTTCAAAAACAAAATACAAATCCCAGGCAATACATAAAGCGTTGTAAAAAAAAAATACCCGAAACATAACACATCTGCCTCTGTCATAAACAGCACTTTCCTGCGCAAGAACAATTATATTTTGCTCCCTATATTGTATCAATAACATTAATGACTTTTCATTACTTTCCTGCTTATAGTTTTGTTTGATACAGTCATGGCAGGAACCGTTTTGATTATGTTTATATGGACATAGCACACAGCGGTATCCGATCTATAGTTCTACAGTAAAAAGGTCCAGACACTCAATTGGTCTACAGGGACAAAAGGTCGACGCACTAGAGGTCAACATGTAAGAAGGTCGACAGGGTCAACACTAATTTTTTTCTAGGGTTAGGTTTAGAGTTAGGGTTAGGTACTTATCCCGATGGTTAGGGTTAGGCACCAGGAGGGAGGGCTACGGTTAGGCACCAAGGGGTGTGGTAGGGGTAAGATTAGGGTTAGAAAAAAGAAAAAAAAGTCGGCCATTTTTGTGGTGACCCTCTGACCATGTCGACAATTGACTGGCTAAAATCTAATTTCTATGTAGACCAGGGCTTGACAAATCCCGGGGGCCAGGTCTACACCCTGGTGCTGAAGGACAAGCGGAGGCTGCAGCTCATGCTGGGCTCCCAGCAGGGAGGAGGTAAATACTGCGCTCAGTACTGCCTGCCCCTAACCCCCTCCTTGCCCCTAGTACTGCCCCACTGTAATTTAATTACTAAAACTCCTACACCTTGCTCCTTTATCAGTCAGATAAAACTCCCTAAGTGTGCCTCTCCCATCATCCCTCCCCAAGTTACACATGTATCATCCTATGTACTTATATAACTCATCATCCCACATGTGTATGTGTTTGGGTCATACTGTATGGCATACTATTCATTTGGTTCATACTGTGTCTCGTACTTTGTATTTGGGTCATACTGTGTGGCAAACTACTGTATGTAATTGAGCACTAGGGTGTGGCATAATACGAATTGGAGGCAGGTATGGCATGTGGTAGAATCCGATAACCATTGTCTGATGGCATGTGGGGAGGTTGAGGGGTATTGAAAGGTCACGTGCGGTGGTTAATTCAAGTTTTTATATATTTTGGTAACGGATGACGGTCTGGCTCCTAAACTTTTAAGCTGGCTCCTAGATTTTACAAAAATTTGTCAAGCCCTGATGTAGACACGGTCTACCTTTTTACGGTCTTTCTTTTAATGCACACCCCACACAGCAGGATGGAGGTTATGGTGACTGTAATGGCCAGTACATACTAGACAATGTCTCGTTAGCGACGAAACCAGGCATCGGCAAGTGCATACTCAATTTCCAATGTCGGCAGCGACGGCGGAGGCCATGCTGCATTCGGCAGGCAGGACCGACAGGCGATGACGCCGACTACGCGTTGGAGCGTGCATCAGTGACATTGATGGTACACACTAGACGATGTGCCCGATATCTATTCGATCTGCCCAGATTGGATATCGTCTAGTATGTACCTGGCTTTAAAGATTCCACTCTTGAGACACGTCTGTGTGGTGTTTTAACATAGATATTGAGCTTATAAAAAACATTGGGTGGACTTATCAGAGATGAAACTATTGATGACCCCTCACAAATATACACATAATGTATTCCAGACATTAAAGTTTCCCCAAGGAAATGGTTTGCATGAGTAAATTGGGGGTTTATAATTGTCATGTTATGTTCTCGTATTGAGATCATATATCAAGAAAAAAAGTGACATATAGTACAAAATATTGCAGGACATGTACAACTTTAATAAACATTGCTGCATCAGCAGGTCGGCAGAACCCAAAGGTTTGGTGCCATTGTAGGTAATGGGGAAGAGATGATGGTATACGTAAGGGAAGGAAAAGCATGTGACGGAAGAGGGCCCTGCTTATAGAACTTACATTCTAATGTAACATTTACTATAAATTCGAAAAGCACAACATAAATAATATCTAAATACACTGGAAGATTATGCTAACCTTTAACACAGTAAGGAAGTCCGCTGTTTCTCAAATTACTTACTTTTTTATACTTAGGGCCATATTCAATTAGAGGCGAAAAGTCCTTTATCGTCAATAATTTATCACCGATGATGTCATTTTCACCAGTTTCACTTATCCCCATATTCAATTTCAAAGACTTTTCGCAGGTGCGAAAAGTCTTTGTTAAAAAATAGGGATAAGTTTTCTCCACTGATTTTGGGGTGCAGACTTAAATAAAAGTAGCCTGCACCCCTTGGAATGTCCCCCAAAAGTATTCTGTGTCAAAAAAAAAAAAAAAAAATTTCTTCTGGACACCCCAAAAAAGGTACTTTCATTTTGGGGGCGATAAAAAAAATAAAATAATGGGGGACAAACTTCTATACTAGCGAAATAGACTTCGGAGGGGTTTCCAAGTATGCAGCAGGTGTTTTCTAGAATGCAGGTGATTGCGGCTGATGGATATTTGAAGAATTTTTAAAAATCATTTTAGGGACTTAAAAATATGCTTACACCCATTTTCATGTACCCCAAATTTAACTAGTTATTTAAAAAAAAAAATAAAGCTAAATGCTATTCTTCAAAGACACATTTATGCACCTGCCGCAGCTGTTTAAGAACCACAATTATCTTCAACAGGCCAAATTGAGGGTCCCCATAGTGATCCCCCATGTCAGACCATCTTTTGGGGAGGGTGACAGGCTAATTTCCCCAAAAAGTGACAGGACTTTTCGATACTTACCTTTCCGCTGGGTCTCGTTTTCGCCGATTCCTAATTGAATACGGGGATAAGCGGGCACACGCCCAATACTTTATCCGCTGGAAAAACGGCGATGATGGCGAAAAGTCCGACCTCAGACTTTTCGCCTCTAATTGAATATGGTCCTTAGCCCAGGACTCAGAGTTCTTGCTTATAACGGACTATACATTTATAAAGCTACACTTGATATATATATTTTTTTAAAGTAGACAGGTTATCTTTATACTAGATATTTTGAGAGATTTATTTTTTTTTAATTCATGTAGTGCACATATTATATTATGTGCTCATTTGTGATACATTGACCTTTGCCAATTGATAGTCCATATACTGGGTGGACCCCAAAACAATGATCATCCTAGATCAATACTAGTATGTACATGGAAAGGAAACCTATAATATTATGACTGTAAACTTATGTAAATACAACATTGTCTATGGAAGTTGTGCCGGATGGTCGGTGCTAGACAAAATAAGTACACAAGATCTATTAGCCCGGCCCGCATACTGTATAACCACATTGACCCATTTTGGGTATACACATATGGTCAAATTACATAGGGAGCCAGGCAATCAGGCCAAGCAACAGGAATCAAAAAGTAAGGGGACTTACAGTAATTTGTGTACCTGGCATTAGGCTGACGATATACCGCCACTTCTAGAATGTGAACAAATGCAGGACTTCCGCATACAGTAATGTCACAAAGGAAGCAGGGGGAACTGTGTTTTGAATGTAATAATTTAATTCGTACATGAGCATAACCACTTTCTTTAAACTAAATAAAACCAATAATTAAAAGTCCCTTGCACTGTTGATTTGCTATACAATATAGTAAAGTGCAAATGAGAGGGCTTGAATCTGACAATCTCCTCTTCATTATTAGGTGGGGGGTGGGCAATCAGTCAAATTTACATAAATATCTGCACTACACTAACAGCATTAACACTAAATACATATGAAGAATCACCATATATAGTTACATTATAGGCATACAGACCCTACCTCTCAACCTGGCTTCCCCTTACAGGAGGTCCACTAAGGGCTGTCCATAAAAATGGCAAACAATATAACAAAATCTGTAGAGGGCCCCATTTGTGGAAAAGCAGCAAATGTACATATTACGGTAATAACCAAAAGGAACTTGAGATTGATGCTTACAGTAGAGGTAAATATTAGGCAGTTAAAACAAAGCAATAAATATATTTTATTGGCACTCTAACACAACAGCCAATGGGCAAAATTTACTAAGCGGCGAGTTCTAAACCCCGGCGGTTTGGTGACAGTTTGACAGTGGGTTATAAACCCCAGGGTTTGGTGGCGGTTTTGCAGCGGTTTCTAAATGACAGCCCTGTTCTATTCTATACTAAAATGTGTTTTCACAGCGGTTTTGCGGCGGTTTTGGCCTTAGTAAAACTGTGGATAGCAAAACCGCAGCCAGACCACCAGGGTTTATAACCCGCCGCTTAGCAAATTTTGTCCAATGTGTGATTTTATATGATTAGCCAACAGATGTGGTGAACACATCACTTAATAGCATACCGTAGTCAGCAGCAACAGAAGCATACTGCCAGTCATTTCTTTCTGCCCCTATGACATTGGACAGCAGGTCATGGTGTGACCTTTTAAAGGGCGCTACAAAAACATTGTGGCACCTTATAACTAAAATAATAATAATGTACTTCTGCACCACTCTGATAAAACTGCCCCTTTATGACTCTCGATTAAAGGTCAGAAATACCAGTAAAGCCAGCAGCGCTGTCACCATCTAACAGTAAAGGCAGAAGAAAATTGCAGACAAAAAATAAATTTCTAGTGACATCACCCCTACCCAATTACGCCACTAGATAGCCCAAGGTTTACAAAGACAGAATTAGTATCAGTTAATGTGAGGGGTCCCCTGTACCCAATGAGGTCAAGGTAAAAAGAACACCTGGATGACATCACCAGCATGGGCTACTTCCTGTGAATAGCAGCCATTCTGGGGCCCCTGTCACATAATATGACTCAGCAGCAGCGATACTGTGTGACACAAGGAAGTGTCATCGGCTGCGACATGTCGCAATAGGGCTCACGCCGAGAAACTCGCGTTTCCCAGCCAGGAAATATACCCTGCCCACCCGCGCCGCTTCTCCCTCACTCTCTCCATGAACGGTGACAGGCGGCTCGTTACCTGGGAGCTCAGACCGCCGGGTACCACCAGCAGCAACAACAGGAGCTGCTTCGGACATTTGCCTGACAACGGAAGTCCCGCCCCCAGTAACTGGCCTCCATGCTCTCACCTGACTGGCCGCAGCCGGCAACTAGCCGCAGCCCGTGGTTGGCAGAGTGGCGTGTCACTTACGTTTCTTCCTGCTGCGTAATGACGTTATTGACAGATGCTTGCCAGAAGATTGTCATTATGTTTCTGAATAATAAAGCTTGAATAAAAATAACAACACATAGACCTCACTGGTCGGTGCGGAGAAGTGTATTGGATTTATAGGTGTTTGTGTTAGATTAATGTCTATGTGTAGGTCCTATTGCAGTATACATAAGTGTGCAATGTGCTTACATCATTGTGACTCTGGACCTGATTCAGAGATGTACACTAATGCTGACACAGCTGCAAATTTGTACGCCGGCTGCACGAAAATATGCAAATGTCACAGCTGTCAGAATTGGTATTGAGATGCCCACTGAAGACTTCACAAATCCAAGCTACTCCATACAGCTCGGTCGCAGATCAGTAGATTATCGGCCTTCTGAGTAATCCTATGGTCGCGGAGATTGGCTGCGGGATCTGTGAGGCCGAAGCGTTTTTGACTGCATAAGGGATCACAGTTGCAGTCAGAGACACAAGCCCCAAAAACAGTTGCAACACGTTTGAGTCGCCACCTCCCCGTAGGGATGGCTTTCGGGTGGCAATTGATGGCTACAAACTATTCAATGGATGACCCATCGATGGTTTCATCAACCGATGGTCATCCCTGTTTTGGGACTGGCCTGTGGGCCAATCAGAACTTGGGGGTTGTACTCAGAGTCTCGGCACCTTGTAAAAAATAAAAAAATATTCGGTTATGCTTAGACATCGATGGAAACCATATGATTCTCCTCCATCGATGGCAAAAGCATTTGACGTCGACCATAAACCCTCGATGATTATCAATCATCGATGGCCATCCCTACCTCCCCGTAACTGCCCACAAACGGATCTCTGCCTGTCAATCACTTTCCAAATATATCCTCACTTGAAGCGACATCGGTAATGGAACTTAGGGCCTGATTCAGACCCGCTCGATGTTGGGCCAGTGCGCATGACGGACCCGGCTCCGTCGTGCACATGTGCGAGACCCGGATAGCGACGGGCAAGCCATCGCTATGGGTCTCGCTACAAAGGGGGCGTGCTGTCGATGGTGAGTGACAGCACGCCCCCTTTGGTGGACGTGGCTGGCCAGACTGAGGCGTTCCCATGGGAACGCCTACCGTCTGGGGCCGGCCTCATTGACATCACAAGTGATGTCAGTGGGAGTGCTTTTGGCTCTGATAGAGCCAAAAGCACTCCAGGGCTTGCGGCAGACGAGACCCTACCACAAGGGTCTCGTCGCAAGCCCGATGGTCTTGATCATTGCGACCATCTTTTTGGCCGCTCGCTATAGCTGTGGGTGGTCAACCACAGCTATGCAAGCGGCCAGGAGGCCGCTCTAAAATCAGGAAGGACGGCCCTGATTCAGAGTGAGCGCTCTGTCAGAGTGTCCGGCTCTGAATCAGGGCCTTAAAACATAAAGGGACAGTGTGCTAAAATTAACCCAAAGTGGAATTTCCTGCATTAAAACATTCGAAAACTGTCAATAGGGATGGGGCACTTGAAGTGTCATCATCAGCAAATAAGGCGACCAGACTACATTGTAGGATAAAGATAATGCTGCATAATGGGGTGACATTCCGTTTTCAGTGAGTGGTGCATGTGTATGAGGCATAAACTGAACTAGGGCACTATGGGCCTGATTCAGAGATGTACGTTAACCCGATGGTTAGTGCACATCTCCGATGATTGGAGGACTGCACATGCGCAGCATGTGTACCGCGCATGTGTAGCCTTCTGATTGCGAGCCCGCTCGTAGTGTGTCCCAGCCACAGCCTGATTGACAGGCTGCGGAGTTTGGGAGGCAGAGCGGGGGCATTCTCCAGAAGGGATGAGGCCATGGTCTGCGTGGGTGCACGCAGACTTCCTGGCCTCGCAAGCTGCCAGGACCCTGCCTGGCTGCAGGAAGCTTTAGCTCCCACAGCCTGGCCAATGGAACATCGACAACAATCGTGACCACTGGTCGAGATTGTTTCGATGGTGACCCCAGGCTGCGACCTGGGTCGCAGCGCTGGGATCACGCAAATGCAGCAAGGAGGTGTGTGACAGCTCCTTCTGCATTTGCATTTTAAATGAACAGAATTGCCCAGCTTGTGTATGGACATACAATGATTAAATGATACAGAGAGAGGTGTCTCTCTAGAAGCATTGGGGTGGGGATCCCTTCAAAGTATTGCTATGGGGCCCACAATGTTGTGGCTACACCCCTGGATCTGCCAATAGTGTGCTACCCGCCAGCAGCCTGCACCCCTGCCAGACGGGCCCCGCCAGAGCGCCCGGACCCCCCGCGGTCCTCCAGAGTGGGCCGTGACATTACCACCTCCTTTTGGGGTGGCCTCTGGACACTCTTTTGGTTTTCTTGGGTTCTCAGAGTGAAACCTGCAGACCAATAAGCGAGCATAGGAAGAGTTCACCCAGCAACGTTCCCCTACCAAATACTGGAGGTGACCATAATGAAGACGGGAATCAAGGTTCTTTTTAATTTCAAATTCAACTCCTCTTTCGGTGAGTACTTTAGGAGAACGAGGCAGAATTTTGAAAAACCGATTCAGAACCAGGGACTTTAGAAATGAGATGTGAAAAGAATTGGGTATCTTGAGATAAGAAGGCAGGTTGAGCTTATAAGCAACCGGGTTGATAACTCCTTCCACTGGAAACGGGCCAATAAAATGAGGGGCAAATTCCATCGATGGCACTCGTATCATTATTATTATTATTATCATTTATTTATATGGTGCCACAAATGTTCCGCAGCGTCTTACAAAGCACATAATCAAGTTGTAGACAAGCGACTTACAGAACAATACAATACAGGACATGGATAATACATATTGCTACATTAGTGATCATAACACCCAGATAAGCAACAGAGCATAAGCAGCCAAGTGTTAGGTGCCCTAGTGGTGAGTAAGAAGTAGATGAAACTAAAGTAGGGAGAAGTACAAGAGGTTAGAGGGCCCTGCTCATAAGAGCTTACATTCTAAAAGGGAGGGGAAGACAAACAGGGGTGACACAGATGGGGAGGAAGGTGTATGTATCAGGGAGTTAGAATGACAGCTGGAAGGCTTTGATGAAATAATGGGTCTTGAGAGCCCGTTTGAAGGATTGCAAAGAGGTGGAGAGTCTGATGGGGAGTGGGAGAGAGTCCCAGAGGTGGGGAGAGGTGCGGGCAAAATCTTGGAGGCGGGAGTGGGAGGAAGTAATCAGCTGGCATGAAAGGTGGCGTGCATTAGTTGAACGAAGAGAGCGGAGAGGAGAGTGAAGGGAGATGAGATCAGAGATGTATATGGGGGAAGATTGGGTGAGGGCTTTGTAAGTGAGCGTGAGAACCTTAAATTGGGTTCTAAAAGGGAAGGGGAGCCAGTGGAGGGCTTGTAGGAGAGGGGAGGCAGATGTACAGCGTTTGGAGAGGAACATAAGCCGTGCAGCAGCATTGAGGACAGACTGGAGAGGAGAGAGATGGGATTTGGGGAGGCCAGATAGGAGGAGGTTACAGTAGTCCAATCTGGAGATGACCAGTGAGTGTATGAGGGTTTTTGTAGCATCCTGGGTGAGATAGGGTCTGATCTTAGAAATATTTTTGAGATGGAAATGACAGGATTGTGAAAGGTTCCGGATATGTGGTTTGAAGGAGAGGGATGAGTCCAGGATGACTCCAAGACAGCGCACTTTGGGGCTAGATGAGATAGTTATACCATCAATGGATAAAGAAATAGTGGGAAGTGAGGTTATGTGGGAGGGTGGGAAGTCGATCAGCTCTGTCTTAGACATATTAAGTTTAAGAAATCGCTGGGACATCCCAGAAGAGATGGCAGAGAGACAGTTGGAGATACGAGTCAGAAGAGAGGGGGAGAGATCAGGGGAGGAAATGTAGATTTGAGTATCATCAGCATAGAGATGATAATGGAGGTCAAAAGAGCTGATGAGTTCACCTAGAGAGGAAGTATAGAGGGAGAATAGAAGAGGTCCAAGAACAGAACCTTGAGGAACACCTACTGTAAGACATAGGATTCGAGTAGAAAGCCATACTTGGTCCCCTACTTTCAAACTTGGAACTGATCTTTTAACCACCCAATGTTTGTAACGGTAAAGAGTTTTTTGCAGTGTAGATTGACCTTTTTTTCCAATTCTTGCAGAAGTACTGTAAGGAGGATGTAACTGCTGGCAGATTGAAAGTTGTTAAACTTTGAAACTCAGGTACCCGTACACGTGTGCCATAAACATTAAAGAATGGAATGTGACCAGTGGAGGAGTGGTAAGAACTATTGTGTGTGAATTCTGCCAAAGGCAGAAGATCCAACCAGTTATCTTGCGAGGAGGATAGATGAATACAAGAAAAGTTTCCAGATCCTGGTTAACACGTTCAGTAACTCCATTTTTCTGAGGATAATAAGCCGTTGAGAACTTCAACTTATTTTGTAATGTTGAACACAGACCTCTCCAAAATTTTGCTACAAATTGAACTACATGATCCGAGATGATTTCAGAGGGTAGTCCATGTAAACAAAAGATCTCAGAAATAAAATGCTGAGCCAATTCAAGAGTGGAGGGCAATTTCTTAAAAAGGATGAAATTAAACATTTTGAAAAATCGGTATATAACCATACAAATTGTGGTATATCCTCTGGAAGCTGGAAGGTCTGTTACAAAGTCCATCACTACATGTGTCCATGGACGGGTAGGAATTGATAAAGGTACAAGGTTCCCAGCTGGAGTTTGCCTGGAGGCTTTATGCTGTGCACATTTAGTGCATGATTATATGAATTCCACTATGTCAGACTTCATAGATAGCCACCAATAAGAATGTTGTAAGAATTCTGTGGTTTTGTGGGTACCATTGTGTCTGGCGAAGTGGGATGCTGTCACGACCAGGATTTCGCAGCGTGGAGGTTTGTGGTCCTTACTGGTGAGGGCGCTGTGGCGTGGCCCTTCTGGCTGGTGAGGGAGCTGGCGTGTGTGGAGACTGGCATTGCGTGTACGCGGAGGTCTGCCAGCGTTGGGCCATCCTGGCAAGGGTAAGTCTGGTGGCGTCTCCACGTCACGGCTGTCTGTGCACCGCCATGTTGTCTTTGGCCATGTGACATAGCAGGTCAATCGTCTGTGGGTCACCTGCTCTCTCTGGCCTATCATGTTCCGTTACTGGGTACTTAAGGGTGTTTGGAGCACCCTGTAGTTGCCAGTGCAACATGTTCACAGCATCAGCTGTGAGAGAGAGTTCTCTGTGCTCCTAAACCTTAGACTTGTGCTCTGGTGCTTACCCTAGCTCCTTGTCAGCCTCCGGCTCCCTGCATTGGCTGCACCGCTCTGCCTTGCCTCGCCCTCCACTGGGATCAGCCCTGCACCTTTCTACCAGACCCATTCCTGCCTGAACCTGGCTCCTCAGTTAACCCATTCCTGCAGAGCCATCATCACAACATTACCGGATTCTCTCTCGCTCCAGGGCTTGCGCACGCGCAGTGCGGCCGCTGCGCGTGTGCAGGGCCTTAACATCGACCCGGTTGTGAGCGCTCAGCGCTTGCGACCAGGTCTGAATGAGGTCCACAGTCTCTAACACTGGCATTATAAGGCCTGATTCAGCATTATAAAGCCTGATTCAGCATTATAAGGGATGATACAGCATTATAAGGCCTGATCCGCAGCTGCGATCCAGAATGTAGCTGCTGTGCAAAAATATGCAAATGTCACAGACACCGAGGATTGTATTGAGCCGGTCACCTGCAACTTTGCAAATCCAAGTTTCTGCGTACAAAGACGCAGCATCGATCACAAATCATTTGATTATCGCAGTTCTGAGTAACACTTCGGCTACTCAGAATGGCCGCGGGAACTGAGACGTCGAAGCCATATTCAATGCATTCGGGATTGCACACCCTGAGTTTTTTGCCGCCACTCCCCATTTTTTCCACAAACGCTCCCTGCCTGTCTATCACACTGTGAATATAAACTAAAGTTGCTGCAAGCGACTACAGAACAGGTTCTCAAACTTGGTCCTCAGGACCCCAAACAGTGCATATTTTCCAGGTCTCCACACTGAATCAAGTGAAATAATTAGCTCCACCTGAGGACCTTTTAAAATGTGTCAGTGAGTAATGACTACACCTGTGCACCTGCTGAGTGACCTGCAAAACATGAACTGTGTGGGGTCCTGAGGACCGAGTTTGAGAACCACTGGACTACAGTAATGTAACTTGACGCATGCGCAGTGTGACTTAGACGCAGCTGCAGTTTACCTATAATCGCTGAACTGCATAAATATCGGCATTGTGTACATCTCTGAATCAGGCAGATAGATAGATAGATGATAGACAGGGCCGGATTAAGGTCTGTGTGGGCCCCTGGGTAACAAACGTGTGGGGACCCCTATCAATAAAAGTTGTATATATACATATTATATATACACACACACACACATAGATATTATATATGTGTATATGTATCATACATCCCTACCCTCCCGGTTTTCGCGGGAGGCTCCCGATTTTTCGGGTAACCCCCCGCACCCCCGGAAGGGTAGGCATTTCTCCCGCATTCTGCCCACTTCCTAGTGAAGTGGGCAGAATGAGGAGAATACCTGCGGCGATCGCGGGTCTCCGTGAAGGGGGCGGGGCTTAAGCCGTGATTCTGCATGAATCACAGCATTTGGCCCCGCCCCTATGTAAATTGTACCCAATCGCGGCAATTTTACCGCGAGGGGCGGGGCTTAATGAAGCAAATCATCAAGCCCCACCCCCGTCGGCCCCCTGCTGCTTCTCTTACCCGGGCTTCTCCCGGGAAGAGAGTATTAAAGGTAGGCAACTATGATATGTATTAGAGATGAGCGGGTCCGGTTCCCTAAGAACCGGACCCATCCGAACTTCGGGGATCCGAGGCAGATGCGAGTCGGCTCGGGTTTGCCCGCCTGACTCGGTTCTGAAAACGAGGCAAAATATCATCATCCTGCTGTTGGATTCTCGCGGGGTTTGAATTCCACAAAGATCCCGCGATTTGCCGCCATTTTTCATTCCGGCTATGGAGAGTGAAGAGAAAGGAAGCTGGGAGCTGTGCTGTTGTTATTGTCAATACTTAATACTTGTTACTGGCTGGCTGTTGTCTATAGAGGGGCTGGCTGGCTGTTGTCGTGTCCATAGGGGCTGGCTGGTTGTCGTTGTCCTGTCCATAGGGGCTGGCTGGCTGTCGTTGTCCTGTCCATAGGGGCTGGCTGTTGTACTTGTCCTGTCCATAGGGGCTGGCTGGCTGTAGTGCTGTGTTGTCTAGGGGGTGCTCTGTCCTTCAGGGGTGCTCTTCACCCACCCCCAGTATGAAAAAAATAAAATAAATTAGTATTAGCCACACTTGTCATCAGTGCAGGGGTGCTGTGCCGCTGTCTGTTAAGGGGCTGCTGCCTCTTTTCAGGGGTTCACCCCAGTGTTAAAGAAAAATAAAGTAAACAAATTTTTTTGTGTGGCGTGTTAGCCACACCTGTCATCTGCGTAGGTGTGCAGGGGTGCTGTGCTGCTGTCTGTCGAGGGCCTGCTGGCCAAAAAAAAATAAAAAATTGTGTGCGTGTCAGCCACACCTGGCTGTCACTGTCATCGGTGTAGCTGCGCAGGGGTGCTATGCTCCTGTCTGTCGAGGGTCTGCTGCCCAAAATAATAAATAAAAAATTTTTTTGTGTGCATGTCAGCCACACCTGGCTGTCACTGTCAACGGTGTAGCTGCGCAAAGGTGCTGTGCTCCTGTATGTCGAGGGTCTGCTGTCCAAAATAATAAATAAACAATTTTTTTGTGTGCGCGTCAGCCACACCTGGCTCTCACTGTCATCGGCGTAGCTGCTCAAGGGTGCTGTGCTCCTGTCTGTCGAGGGGCTACTGCCCAAAATATAAATAATTTTTTTTGTGTGCGTGTTAGCCACACCTGTCATCGGCGTAGCTGCGCAGGGGTGCTGTGCTGCTGTCTGTGAAGGGGCTGCATGAATATTGCAATGAAAACTTTTCTTTTTAAGTTATTGGGTTACAAAAAGTTGTTGTTTTTTTATCTTAAACATAGCATGTTATCCTAACAGTTTATAAAGTTATATGCTCTAAAAAAACTAAAGCCTATATTTATTTACAAACCTATATAGAGTGGACATCCTAAATTCTAAACTGTTCTATTCAAATAAGTAAGCAAAAGCAAATATTATAAGTCTAGTGTGTTATAGTGTGTTATTATGATGTTAGAATGTAGAAGGACAAAAATTGGGTGGACCACACATGGCTGATTGATCAACCATGGCAACTTTATTAGTGTCATAAGGAAGAGTCGGCTGCAAACTGGGTGTCATGTTTTCAGTTGGCCATATGGGGTATGTTGCTGTTAAGGGATCAGGCTGGTTATCAGTGGACACATTTATTATTATAGTTGTTGTTATTTTGGTTTGCCAACTCCTGAAGGGTGTTTACCAACAGACAGAGACTACCTATCAGCTCAGGCATAGACACTTCCTGAGGAACAGAGCTCTGTTCTCTGGAGGGAAGCCAAATCGGTGGGAGCCCCTGTACTTCCAATATCTGAAGCTCTTATCTCTCCACATCATCTATTATAGATGAAAAAAAAGGTCATTGGGGACATCTAACTCCTCTTTCTGTACCCTGCTCACCCTTTTTGGACAGGAAGTCCAGGATGGATAGTTTGGAAGAAAAAGGCCTAGCAACAGATGGGGATGGTCATTATCAAGACCTGGTCCCCCCAGTGGGTGTAGTCTGGGAGGTATAGGTTGGCATGCAGGCAGCGGAATAACAAAGGCCTCCATGTTGTCTGTGCTCACTATTTCGTATTTCAGTTTGCGATTCAGGTAGGAATAAAGTCGGCTACAGAACACAGAATCACTGGATGTCTTAGTGCATTCAGGCCAAATCCTTTGCTTGTGATAATCTTTGGTAATTCCTGGCAAAGGTGGGTGTTATAGCCAGACACTTTGAAGGCTGTAACTTTGAACTGCTTTATAGAAAACATGTGAATGAAACCTTTCCACACTGCAGAACATGATTGAGAAATCCCTTGAAGTTCAGCGCCTATAGCATCTTTTTTCATGTTCTCTGAGACCTCTTCTGACTGTGAAGAAAGATTCTCCACACTGTAGTCTTCCAGTGTGACTTTTTAATGGTGATTTCAATGTTGTCCACTGGCTGAGATCCATCTCATTTGAGGGTTGGGTTTTCCCCATGCAAATCAGACAATTCACATCCAGAAGGTGACTCTTATGTTTAGCCGTGGTGTCAGTCTCTCTTTTGGCAGAATTTGCACAATCTTGGTCTTGGGGGCACAATGATGAATCAGACAGATCCTCCAGGGTAAAATTCTGATCTGGTGTTGTATCTATTACTATTAAACCTTTGTGTGTGAGTTTAGTCATCTGCTGCTTGTGGTGGAGCTCTTTTTTTGCTTTCTAAATGATCTCCAGAGTCCAGACACAACGTAAAACAAAATGTTGCATTTAATGCTCTGTTCCGCTTGTTCACATATCTAAGTAATATGGTTAAGTGGACAGTGGGAACAGAACAACGGCAATTTCAAGGCCACTAACTAACTCTGTTTTTTTTTAATGTCCCTGTACAGGTTGGGAAATTGTTTTACAGAAGGTTTACAAAGGATTATTTAAGTCAATTGTTTATTACTTTTTGGAAAGTACTCTTCCTGGTTCCCTTCTGAGATGAGAAAATCAACTGCCAGCAGCAGCAGCCATGCTCAAGGATTCTTCTGTGGCAAGGACTGATGTGAGTGTATCACATTTTTTTTGTAAATGCCTCCTCCCCTCCCCTTCTCCCTCATAAATTTTCTTCGGAATCAAAAAACAAAATAAAATTTACTACAAATCAACCCTTCCTGTCCCTGCCCTGCCTTCAACTACATACATACTCCAACTCTCTCAGGCCTTTCTTGAATAATAAAAGTGTTTCCTGATGTGCCATGTTTGAAGTTGAACTGCCATGTGTTTGTGCCGCCCACTGCTGCAGCTTAGCTTAGTCAGCCAGCTATCTTAGTGTATATTTTGGGCCTAAACTAGATGAAAAATTAAATATTGTGAGGTGGTCAAAATTCACTGGAAACGAGTGGAAATAAATGTTATTGAGGTTAATAATACTGTAGGAACAAAAAAGGCCCATTTTATGTGATTTTAGCAGTTTTTATGATTTCGTAAGAAAAAATCCAGATCCAAAACCAAAACCGAAGAACAAAACACGTTGGTGAGGTTTTGGCAAAACCAATCCAGATCCAAAACCAGGGGAGATCCAGATCCAAAACCAAAACACGAGGGTCAGTGCACATCTCTAATATGTATTTGTACAGTATATATTTTAATATTATTTATATTTATATATATATATATATATATATGGCTACCTGCCTGATGTCCAATGCCCCCTGTAGTTGTGCCCCTTATGCAATGCCCCCTGTAGTTGTACCCCTTCTGCAATGCCCCCAGTAGTTGTGCTCCTTCTAATATGCCTCCAGTAGTTGTTATCCTTCTGCAATGACCCCTGTAGTTGTGCTCCTTCTGCAATGCCCCCAGTTTTTGTGCCCCTTCTCCAATGCCCCCTGTAGTTGTGCCCTTTCTCCAATGCCCCCTGTAGTTATGCCCCTTCTGCAATACCCCCAGTAGTTGTGCCTTTTCTCTAATGCCCCCAGTAGTTCTGCCTTTTCTATAATGCCCCCTGTAGTTGTGCCCCTTCTGCAATGCCCCCAGTAGTTGTGCCCCTTCTGCAATGCCCCCAGTAGTTGTGTCCCTTCTGCAATGCCCCCAGTAGTTGTGCCCCTCCTGCAATGCCCCCAGTAGTTGTGCTTCTTCTCCAATGCCCCCTGTAGTTGTCCCCCTTCTGCAATGCCCCCAGTAGTTGTGCCTCTTCTCCACTGCCCCCTGTAGTTGTGCCCTTTCTTCAATGCCCCCTGTAGTTGTGCCCCCTAAAGATGTGCCCCCAGTACTAGCTCCCCCTCCCCACTCACACCCCTGTGAAGAAACTTACCTGTCCTCACTCCACGCTGTCAGGTCTCCCAAGTCCCGCCGTCGCTGCTGCTTCCGCTGCCTGCTGGATCTAACTGCATCACTGGGAACGCTGGCCTCTGAAGCTTTCAGAGGATTCAGAGGCCAGCGTTCACAGTTGCTTTAAGTCAGTTGGTCGCGATTTACCAGCGGGAGCTCCGCGAGCTTCCAGTAGATCGCGATCAACCTTTTGGCCGGGCCTGATCTGTGGGATGTGGCCAGGGCCTGTGGTCTTTTGTGGGAGCCCCCTATGTGTGGGGGGCCATGGGAAGACCACCCCCTGTCACCCTGCCTTTTATCCGGCCCTTATGATAGATAATATTTGACTAACCAGGAATTCTCATGTTGTCACCCTAGGAGGCTTGTAACTAGGGGTGAGCGGGTTCGGATTTCTGAAATCCGAACCCCCCCGAGCCCCCCCGATCCGAGGCCGATCCGAGTCAGGCTCGACTTTTCCCACCTGACTCGGATCTGAAATCGAGGCAAAACATCATCATCCCGCCTTCCGAGTCTCGCGGGTTTTGGATCCTATATAAGGTACCTGCGTCGGCGCCATTTTCTCACTCGGCTGTGGACAGTGAAGAGGGAGGGTGGGAGTTAGGGCTGGCTGGGCTGTGTAGTGTAGTGTAGTGCAGAGTTGTGCTGTGCTGCTGTTGTCCACTACTTCAAAGTCCATAGGGGCTGGCTGTGTTGTGCTATGCTGCTGTTGTTAATAGGGGCTGTGTCCACTACTTCAAAGTCCATAGGGGCTGGCTGGACTGTGTTGTGCAGTCAGTTCTCCATAGGGGCTGTGTCCACTCCAAAGTCCTGTGCAGTGTCCCAGTCCTAAAGGGGTGCTGTAGTGTTGTCCAGGGGGTGCTCTGTCCATCAGGGGTGCTCCCCCCAAGTGCTAAAAAAATAATATTTTTTGTGTGTTTGTGAATTGTGTACGCAGTAGCCGCACGTGCATCAACAAAGTAGTGCCAAGCGTGCGCCTGTGTCATAAGTAAAGGGCCGGCTGGCTTGACCGTTAAAGGGTGCTGTAACCCCCAAAGTACACTCCAGTCCAAACCAAAAAAAAAATTATTTTCTGTGTTTGTGAATTGTGTGCGCAGTAGCCGCACGTGCATCAACAAAGTAGTGCCAAGCGTGCGCCTGTGTCATAAGTAAAGGGCCGGCTGGTTTGACCGTTAAAGGGTGCTGTAACCCCCAAAGTACACTCCAGTCCAAACCAAAAAAATATATATTTTCTGTGTTTGTGAATTGTGTGCGCAGTAGCCGCACGTGCATCAACAAAGTAGTGCCAAGCGTGCGCCTGTGTCATAAGTAAAGGGCCGGCTGGCTTGACCGTTAAAGGCTGCTGTAACCCCCAAAGTAAACTCCAGTCCAAACCCAAAAAAAAATTATTTTCTGTGTTTGTGAATTGTGTGCGCAGTAGCCGCACGTGCATCAACAAAGTAGTGCCAAGCGTGCGCCTGTGTCATAAGTAAAGGGCCGGCTGGCTTGACCGTTAAAGGGTGCTGTAACCCCCAAAGAACACTCCAGTCCAAACCAAAAAAAAAATTATTTTCTGTGTTTGTGAATTGTGTGCACTGTGGCTGCACGTGCATCAACAAAGGAGCAGCGCCAAGCGTGCGCCTGTGTCCCATAAGTAAAGAGCCGGCTGGCTCATTTCTTAAAGGGTGGTGTAACCCACAAAGTGCACTACTCTCCAGCAAAAATAAAAAAGTATTTTCTGTGTTTGTGTGCGCTTTAGCCGCACGTATATATCAATATAACATAAATGGAGGACCAAACTTTCTCCGATAAAAATAAAATAGGGAAAGATCAAGAACCACTTCCTCCTAGTGCTGTTGCTGCTGCTGGGAGTTGTTCATCATCCCAGAGAGGAAGTAGGAACATCACTACTTTTACTAAACAATTGACCCTCCAACAGTCCCTAGCGATGAGGATGAAGTACGACAGCAGTCATCCTGAAGCAAAACGTATAACTGAGGCCTTGACTGCTATGTTGGTGTTAGACGTGCGTCCGGTATCCGCCATTAGTGCAGTGGGATTTAGACAATTGATGGAGGTAGTGTGTCCCCGGTTCCAAATCCCGTCTAGATTCCACCTGCATCCTCAAAGCAGCAGCGACAAGCGTGCGTCTGTCTGTTAAAGGGTGGTGACACCCTCAAAGTGTGCTACACAAACAATAAAAATATTGTTCTTTTTTTTTCTGTCTTTGTGAAATGTGTGGGCTGTAGCAGCACCTGCATCCTTAAAGCAGCAGCGACAAGCGTGCGTCTGTCTGTTAAAGGGTGGTGACACCCTCAAAGTGTGCTACACAAACAATAAAAATATTGTTCTTTTTTTTTCTGTCTTTGTGAAATGTGTGGGCTGTAGCCGCACCTGCATCCTTAAAGCAGCAGCGACAAGCGTGCGTCTGTCTGTTAAAGGGTGGTGACACCCTCAAAGTGTGCTACACAAACAATAAAAATATTGTTCTTTTTTTTCTGTCTTTGTGAATTGTGTGGGCTGTAGCCGCACTTGCATCCTCAAAGCAGCAGCGACAAGCATGCGTCTGTCTGTTAAAGGGTGGTGACTCCCTCAAAGTGTGCTACACAAACAATAAAAATATTGTTCTTTTTTTTTCTGTCTTTGTGAATTGTGTGGGCTGTAGCCGCACTTGCATCCTCAAACAGCAGCGACAAGCGTGCGTCTGTCTGTTAAAGGGTGGTGACACCCTCAAAGTGTGCTACACAAACAATAAAAATATTGTTCTTTTTTTTTCTGTCTTTGTGAATTGTGTGGGCTGTAGCCGCACTTGCATCCTCAAAGCAGCAGCGACAAGCGTGCGTCTGTCTGTTAAAGGGTGGTGACACCCTCAAAGTGTGCTACACAAACAATAAAAATATTGTTCTTTTTTCTTCTGTCTTTGTGAAATGTGTGGGCTGTAGCCACACCTGCATCCTTAAAGCAGCAGCGACAAGCGTGCGTCTGTCTGTTAAAGGGTGATGACACCCTCAAAGTGTGCTACACAAACAATAAAAATATTGTTCTTTTTTTTCTGTCTTTGTGAATTGTGTGGGCTGTAGCCGCACTTGCATCCTCAAAGCAGCAGCGACAAGCATGCGTCTGTCTGTTAAAGGGTGGTGACACCCTCAAAGTGTGCTACACAAACAATAAAAATATTGTTCTTTTTTTTTCTGTCTTTGTGAATTGTGTGGGCTGTAGCCGCACTTGCATCCTCAAAGCAGCAGCGACAAGCGTGCGTCTGTCTGTTAAAGGGTGGTGACACCCTCAAAGTGTGCTACACAAACAATAAAAATATTCTTTTTTTTTCTGTCTTTGTGAATTGTGTGGGCTGTAGCCGCACTTGCATCCTCAAAGCAGCAGCGACAAGCGTGCGTCTGTCTGTTAAAGGGTGGTGACACCCTCAAAGTGTGCTACACAAACAATAAAAATATTGTTCTTTTTTTTTCTGTCTTTGTGAATTGTGTGGGCTGTAGCCGCACTTGCATCCTCAAAGCAGCAGCGACAAGCGTGCGTCTGTCTGTTAAAGGGTGGTGTAACTCTCAAAGTGCTCCAAAAAATAAAAAACTATTTTTTTAATGTGTTTGTGACTTGTGTGCGATGTAGCTGCACTTGCATCCTCAAAGCAGCAGCGACAAGCGTGCGTCTGTCTGTTAAAGGATGGTGACACCCTCAAAGTGTGCTACACAAACAATAAAAATATTCTTCTTCTTTTTTCTGTCTTTGTGAATTGTGTGGGCTGTAGCCGCACTTGCATCCTCAAAGCAGCAGCGACAAGCGTGCGTCTGTCTGTTAAAGGATTACATCGGTGACAGCATCCAAGTAGGCATGTCAGACAGTCCGTACCTGTACTGGCAGGAAAAAGAAGCAATTTGGAGGTCCCTGTACAAACTGGCTCTATTTTACCTGAGTTGCCCCCCCTCCAGTGTGTACTCCGAAAGAGTGTTTAGTGCAGCCGGGAACCTTGTCAGCGAAAGGCGTAGGAGTTTGCTTCCACAAAATGTGGAGAAGATGATGTTCATAAAATGAATTATCAACTCTTCCAGGGAGACCAGCCTCCAGAACGTACAGAGGGAACTGTGGTTGTGGATTCCAGCGGGGACGAATTAATACTCTGTGAGGATGAGGATGTACACAACACTGAAGAGGGTGAGGAATCGGTGGATGAGGAGGATGAGGACGACATCTTGCCTCCGTAGAGCCAGTTTGTGCAGGGACAGAATAATTGCCAGCTTGTTTTGTGGGGGCCCAAACGAACCAATCATTTCAGCCACAGTCGTGTGGCAGACCCTGGCACTGAAATGTTTGGTTTGTTAAAGTGTGCATGTCCTGTTTATACAACATAAGGGTGGGTGGGAGGGCCCAAGGACAATTCCATCTTGCACCTCTTTTTTTTCTTTGCATTATGTATAGTTTGGGGCCTAGTTTTTCAAACTGCCATCCTGTCTGCTACTGCAGTGCCACTCCTAGATGGACCACGTGTTTGTGCCGCCCACTCGTATCTCTTAGCATAGTCATCCAGCTACCTCGATGCAACCTTTTGGACATAAAAACACTATTGTGAGGTGTGAGGTGTTCAGAATAGACTGGAAATGAGTGGAAATTAAGGTTATTGAGGTTATTAATAGCATAGGAGCAGAAAAACCCACAAATTCTGTGATTTTAGCTGTTTTTATGCTTTTTTTCAAAAAAATACAGATCCAAAACACAAAACCCAGAACCCAAAACACGGAAGGGTGGTTTTGGCAAAACCAATCCAGATCCAAAACACGAAGAAAGATCCAGATCCATAACAAAAACACAAAACACGAAAAGTGGCCGGTGCACACCCCTACTTGTAACTGGCAATGACAAATCTGGAATTTTAATAGATATTTCAATAGATATATTTACACTTTGTCAATTACAGAATTAATCATACATTCTTTTTTGTTTTATTTAAAGTGCAGGGCAGCCTATTGATATCTACAGTCCAGCAGATTACATGCATGATAAGATAAAATGTACAATGGACTCACTAACAAATATACTGGACTAACAAATACTTAGAATTTCAGTTAAAATCACATATAAAAAATATCTACATAAAAAAATTAATAACAGTGACTGACCATAATATATTGCAAAAAGATGCAACTATTTCCTGTTTTTATTCAATGAAACATTTCATTATTTCACAATAAATATATATCCTCCCACCCCTACAAAATAAAAAAATAAGTTGTGAGTATAAACCATTCCTTCAGTCTGGCGAAACAGTTACTGCTATACCCAATCCATACATACATTTGTGGAACACCTAAATGTAACAGGATGTAGTTAAAATACTGGCGGAAGGGATCCCGGCCACCGATATACCAACGCCGGAATGTAGACCGCCGGCAAAATGTTGACGCCGCTATCCTGAATGGGATCAGGATACCAGCGTCGGCATCCTGAACGCCGGAATACTGATAGTCTGGACGCCGGTAAGTATCTTAGTTAGCCCGGGAAGGGGGGGGTTTAAGACTAGGTACCCCCAGGGAGAAGATTATGGTTAGGCACCCCCCCCAGGGAGGGTAAGGTTTAGGGTGCGGGGAGGGGGGGTTGGGGATAAGCACCCCCCCGGGAGACTTAGGTTTAGGGTGCAGGCAGGGGGGGGGGTTAGGTTTAGGAAACACCGGGGGAAGGATAGGGTAAGACACCACCAGGGAGGTTAAGGTTAGGCACCACTAAGGGAGGGTTAGGGGGGGGGGGAGGGGGAGGGTTAGGGTGTTTACCTCCCCTGTCGGGATCTTCACACTTCAGGCTTCCAGCGTCAGCCGGGATATCATACCCATTCCAGATGTAACACCCTTTCATACATTTCTGGGCTTTAGTGTAGTGTAGGAGTGGTGTTAATGTAACAAATGATAATGATATTGAAACATCGAGTTAGCAATGATGAATTCTACAAAAGACAAGATATAAAAAGAGTGCTAGTAGAAATAAGCACCAATAATCATAAGAACTACAAACACAACTGATAAATATTCTGTACCAATCAAATCTTCTAAGGTTATGAACTACAGTTCCAGACCCCACAGGCGATACTACCGGGGTCACCAAACCTATCACAGTACTATACTCCAAACAGGTTAAAAACAATCTCCTTATTTTGCAGGAACATATATACTCTATTTAATACACAACACATACAGTCAGGTGCATAAATATTGGGACATTGACAGAATTTTCATATTTTGGCCTCTATTCACCACCACCATGGCTTTCAAATGAAACAAACAAGATGTGCTTTAACTGCAGACTTTCAGATTTAATTTGAGGGTAATTACATCCAAATCAGGTGAACGGTGTAGGAATTACAACCGTTTCTATATGTGCCTCCCACTTTTTAAGGGGCCAAAACTAATGGGGCTATTAACTCAAAAGCTATATCATGGACAGGTGTGGGCTATTCCCTCGTTATTTCATTATCAATTAAGCAGGTAAAAGGTCTGGAGTTGATTCTAGGTGTGACATTTGCATTTGAAATCAGTTGCTGTCGACTCTCAATATGAGAACCAAAGAGCTGGCACTATCAGTGAGGCAAGCCATCATTAGGCTGAAAAATCAAAACAAACCCATCAGAGAGATAGCAAAAACATTAGTTGTGGCCAAATCAACTGTTTGGAAATTTTTTAAAAAGAAAGAACGCACCGGAGAGCTCAGCAACACCAAAAGACCCGGAAGACCACGGAAAACAACTGTGGTGGATGACAGAAGAATTATTTCCCTGGTGAAGAAAAACCCCTTCACGACAGTTGGCCAAATCAAGAACACTCTCCAGGAGGTAGGTGTATATGTGTCAAAGTCAACAATCAAGAGAAGACTTCACAAGAGTGAATATAGAGGGTTCACCACAAGATGTAAACCATTGGTGAACCACAAAAACAGGAAGACCAGATTAGAGTTTGCCAAACAACATCTAAAAAAGCCATTACAGTTCTGGAACAACATCCTATGGACAGATGAGACAAAGATCAACTTGTACCAGAGTAATGGGAAGAGAAGAGTATGGAGAAGGAAAGGAACTGCTCATGATCCAAAACATACCACCTCATCAGTGAAGCATGGTGGTGGTAGTGTCATGGCGTGGGCATGTATGGCTGCCAATGGAACTGGTTCCCTTGTATTTATTGATGATGTGACTGCTGACAAAAGCAGCAGAATGAATTCTGAAGTGTTTCGGGCAATATTATATGCTCATATTCAGTCAAATGCTTCAGAACTAATTGGACGGCGCTTCACAGTGCAGATGGCAAATGACCCGAAAGATACTGCAAAAGCAACCAAAGAGTTTTTTTTAAGGCTAAAAAGTGGAATGTTATGCAATGGCCAAGTCAATCCCCTGACCTGAATCCGATTGAGCATGCATTTCACTTGATGAAGACAAAACTGAAGGGAAAATGCCCCAAGAACAAGCAGGAACTGAAGACATTTGCAGTAGAGGCCTGGCAGAGCATCACCAGGGATGAAACCCAGCGTCTGGTGATGTCTATGCGTTCCAGACTTCAGGCTGTAATTGCCTGCAAAGGATTTGCAACAAAGTATTAAAAAGCGAATGTTAGATTTAGGATTGTTTAGTTTGTCTCATTACTTTTGGCCCCTTGAAAAGTGGGAGACACATATAGAAACCATTGTAATTCCTACACTGTTCACCTGATTTGGATGTAATTACCCTCAAATTAAATCTGAAAGTCTGCAGTTAAAGCACATCTTGTTTGTTACATTTCAAAGCCATTGTGGTGGTGAATAGAGGCGAAAATATGAAAATTCTGTCAATGTCCCAATATTTATGCACCTGACTGTATCTCCTATTATTGACCTTGACTAGATACAGGAATATATCCCAATATTCAATAGTAAAAATGCAGCCACACACACTCTCACTCTACAATATTCAACACAATATTTATAAGTGCAGTGTATTAACATTGTAAGCTTGTTTTGTCAGTGGGTTCCAAGAACATTGGTGTTCATAATGTAATGGTTGAGGTGCGGTCTCTCTCTCTTGAGTCAAATGTCTCTCAAGGCTTTTGGCTGCTACAATAAACGCTATTGGAGCTATGCAGAACGATTTCTATCCTTCTCCTATGTTGTATACTGGGATAATCAATATCGCTGTCCACAGAGCATTGATTACTGCAGATATATACTATATATATATATATATTTATATATATCTATGGATGTGTCACTAATCTGTACTGTATGTAAAGACTGTTGTATGCAATTGTTAGTCACCCCTTGCTTTCTAGAAGAATATTCCCTGGCATTCACCTAGAATTGGAGACTCCCTCTCAGATGAGGGACTAGCTTGAAAACGCCCAATGCTGCAGATACTGGCCTGGTTGTCCCAAGGGGTCAGCTACGCACTGCACTCCACACTGGCTGTTCACCTCAAGGCAACCCACTCTCCAGCTACAGCCTGAATTAGCGGCCGTGTTTATCAGCTGCCCAGCGGTCACATTCTGGCAGTCTTGCACCTTGGCAGCCCTTATTGTATATTCCTAGTCAGCCTTCTGGTAAGCCTAATATTAAGTCTAATGGAAATGTCAACATTATGACAATGTCAACATTTCCGGTGTTGACATTTCAACCATATCTCCATCATCAATGTTGGCGTTATGCTGTTGATATTCTGAATGTCGACATTCTGACTAGTGACATAATGATTGCATACTTACCAAGAGATTGCAATCACTGGTCTGGGGGCTGCTTATATGGAGAAGCACCTGGATTTAGGGATTTTCTCCTATGATAGACTCTGTGGTATCTTAATCCGGCTCTTAATCTGGTCATTCACGTGGGTGGCCAATTGAATGATTATCCTGTTATTTAACCCTCAGATCCTGTGGCAGGAAAAGCATGCATGAGGCAGAGGAACTAAAGAAGGTTGATTTTCAGAAATAGTGATAAAAATAGCTATTTTTTATGACTTACAGGTCAATTTCCAGATAATAGTCTATTGAAGGCAAATCAATCTAATCAAACTACCAATTCTGCAAACCTTTGGAAACAAGGCATCGTAAAATCTCTGCAATTACCAATTTCTCGCTGTTAAGTACAGGACAGAGGAAATCTATGAAAGATCAATTTAGTAAATTGCTGGGGAAATAACTAAAAGGTTTTCCCTGGTTTTAGACACTCAAAATTGCTGCAAATCAGTGACATGAGACAAAAACATAGCACCAGCCCTGTGAAATAGACAGATGTCTTGTCATTCACTTTATTAGGCCTATTCATTTCAATATGGCTGGAAAAAATCTCTATTTAACAGGGTCTGGACAGTTTAGAGATATGAATAAATAGTACATTGACAACACTTCTTCCTCACAATCTTGAGCCAGTTGGCTATTGCTTGCTCTCTTTCTTTGTAAAACAATGTGAAATACGCCTTTGATTGTGGCTTCTTTGTTTAACCTACCCTATACTTATCATGCTTTTCCCTAAGTATGTCATAAAGATGTAAAATTTGTGCTTAGCTGTTCTTGGGCCAAAACTTAGGGGGAGTCACCTACCCTTTATATTTTAGATTTTTCAACATTGGGTGGGACATGGGGTCAGGGCTGGCTCGAGACATGTTTGAACAGTGCGGTCGAACAGGGGTGCCACCCCATAGAGGGCGCAGCCCTCCCAGCCCTTTCCAATTTAGCGGGACAGTCCCGTTTTTCGGGCACTGCCCTGCTGTCCCACCCGTGGGACAAAGTGTCCTGCGAGCGGTCAGGAGGTTGGGCACCTGTGCGGCGGTGCCGGCCCCTGAGAAGAGGAATGGATGCCGCGCGCATGCACGCAGCATCCATTCAGTGCGGGAAGAGGGCTGGGGGCAGACCAGCTTCTGACGTAGTGCTAGTCTCGCCCCTAGCGATGCAGGCCCCTTTGCCGGCAATGGAGACCAGGCGGTGCCTTTCCGACTTCAGCGAAGCCTTTCAGGCACTGCCGGGTCTCCGCGTCATGCACATGCGCAGACGGACCGTCGTGCATGCGTATAACACTGGAGGCCCGTCGCTGGCAGTGTTAGGCCGTCAGCAGCCCAGCGGAGGACCTCGTTGAGGACTTCGACTTCGCAGGACCACGCCGGAATACCAGTGGAATTTTCGTTTGTATCACAGTGATACTAAATGAAAATTCCTGCTGGTATTTCGTTTCATTTGTAAATGGGGCCCAGTGAGTGATAAAACTCTCTGCATTTGATAAATGGTGGTCCAGCCAATCAGCTCTCAACTGTCATTTTTTAAACAGATGACAGTTGGGAGCTGATTGGCTGGAGCACTATTATCATACGCAATAAGTTTTATCACTCACTGTGAATGATAAGACTTGTTGATAAATAGGGCCCAAAGTACCAACCAATCAGCTCTTAACTGTCACTTTACAGTGTTTGAAAAATGACAGTTAGGAGCTGATTGGTTGGTACTTTTGGGGGATTATAGTGACAGAGAAAGTTTGTGCCACTATATCTCTTCCTGCTTCATCTCTTTAGATAACGTGCGCTAATACCACTAAATCAGACTTATGCTGGCCATACACCTACACGACCAGCATAAGATCAGATTCATCATACGATTTCCCTGTGACACCCCGGAGCTCCCTGGTAGTCCCGGCAGCATGTTTGTTGTTTTTCTTAGCACACGATCTGTCGTAAGATCGATCCTCACAGGCTCATAAGGGAAGCAGTCATTGAAATGACTTGAATTGCTGCACGTTGGATCACATGAACAAAATAAATGGCACAATCTGCACACGATACGATGGACAAGATGTGCTGCACATCTGATCATAAGATCCGATTATAGGAGCTGCAGGAGTGCGCACCGGATCTTATCTTACTAAAATAATACACGATTTTCACGAGATCCATCTTATGACTCATCGAAAATCGGGCAATTGGCCCCAAATCATGCAGGTGTATGGCCAGCTTAAGTACGTAGACCCCACAACCTATAAAGAGACCATTAGGAGATGATTAGTTGGTACTTTCTCTCTCTTCAAGGCTTAGTACATCTACCCGTTAATATTTATATTTAGTCAGTGACATTATCTGGTTATGCTCCAATGAAACCAGCAGGTATGCAACTACCTCCTTTATGAATTGTTTATAACAGATAGAATTTTAAATTTTCTTGTTTATCTATTTTTTCGTAGGGGACACTTATGCTGCCCATATATGCAGAGAAGGCGGCCATATGGGTGACAATTCCAATCCATATCAGGATGAGATGTCAGCTGTCAATCTGGACTTGCATAAAGTGCAGTGGAATAATATATGATCTAATTGGGACCTGGTCTAAATGCATAAATGTGTGTCAGTGCTAATAGTGGTAGCTCAGGTACCACATTGGTATATGTATATATAGAAAAGTGAATCAACTACCTGGGAGAATTTAGATTTTGAGTTCGATTTACATTCGATTTGCAAATCGAATGTTAGTAAATGAAGGGATCCTATATTCGATTATGGGAAAACATTGATGTTTTGCCTATATTTGATTTTTAGTGAAATTCAGTTTTCTGTTCGATTTGACATTCAATTTTGGCTTTAGTAACTCTCCAACATCAAAATCGAATGGCAAATCGAACAAAGTCCAAAAGTGATCATTAGTAAAAAAATATACCCCTTGGTTAAGGTGCGTATCCACTACGCGATTAAACAGATTGAACGATAACGACATCGTTATCGTTCAATTGCTTGTTAATCGTTTGCAAATCGGGCACTTTCATGTAAAAAACAACCAGTGATGCGCGTGTGCTGGTCGTTTTTGACATATATCATTGCCCGAACATGCTGGTCAACCTGACGACGACGTCAAGTTACCCATGTTGCCCATGGGGATAATTGATGTGCCTACACTGAACGACTGATTCTTCAGTGTAGGCACATCACAGACAGTGAAATGACTGCATGATTACAATGTCGTAATTGTGCACTCGTGTTACAGTCGTCAAATGGATATGCACCTTTAGCCCTTCCCGTCACCATCTGAATCAAATATAACATTATTGTTTTTTTTCTCAGTGCAGAACCTTGCAGTTCCATAGCAAGACTTATGGCTGACTTTACACTGCTATGTTTACAGTGTATGCATTGCTAACATCTAAATGTATATCTACAATTCATGTAATTGCTTTATTAATTGATATGTTGATTATATTTGGAATTGTCTTTATGTATGTTTCAAATAAATTGATACTTTTATTGTTTCAATCCTAGTAGTTCATTCAGTTTTCAATATTTATATACACATACCATTTATATACACAGACCATTTCTATACATATACCATTTATATACACAGACTATTTATATACATATACCAGTTATATACACATACCATTTACATACACTACCATTTCTATACACCATTTATACATTTATATACATATAGACTGACACAAACAATTAATACACACATACCTTTTATATACAAATATAATTTATAAACATATACCATTTATATACACATACCATTTATATATCTATACCATTTATATACCATTCATATACATATACCATTTATATGCACATAACATTTATATACCATTTCTATAAACATACCATTTATATACCATTTGTAAACACATATAATTTCCATACATATACCATTTATATGCACATACCATTTCTATACACATACCAGTTATATACCATTTCTATACACATACCAGTTATATAAACATGCCATTCATATATATATATATATATATATATATATATATATATATATACAGTCAGGTGCACAAATATTGGGACATTGACAGAATTTTCAAATTTTGGCTTCTATTCACCATCACAATGGCTTTGAAATGAAACAAACAAGATTTGATTTAACTGCAGACTTTCAGATTTAATTTGAGGGTAATTACATCCAAATCAGGTGAACGGTGTAGGAATTACAACGGTTTCTATATGTGCCCCCCACTTTTTAAGGGGCCAAATGTAATGGGACTATCAACTCAAGAGCTATTTCATGGACAGGTGTGGGCTATTCCCTCGTTATTTCACTATCAATTAAGCAGTTAAAAGGTCTAGAGTTGATTCTAGGTGTGACATTTGCATTTGGAATCAGTTGCTGTCGACTCTCAATATGAGATCCAAAGAGCTGTCACTATCAGTGAAGCAAGCCATCATTAGGCTGAAAAATCAAAACAAACCCATCAGAGAGATAGCAAAAACTTTAGGTGTGGCCAAATCAACTGTTTGGAACATTCTTAAAAAGAAAGAACGCACCGGAGAGCTCAGCAACACCAAAAGACCCGGAAGACCATGGAAAACAACTGTGGTGGATGACAGAAGAATTATTTCCCTGGTGAAGAAAAACCCCTTCACAACAGTTGGCCAAATCAAGAACACTCTCCAGGAGGTAGGTGTATATGTGTCAAAGTCAACAATCAAGAGAAGACTTCACAAGAGTGAATATAGAGGGTTCACCACAAGATGTAAACCATTGGTGAACCACAAAAACAGGAAGACCAGATTAGAGTTTGCCAAACAACATCTAAAAAAGCCATTACAGTTCTGGAACAACATCCTATGGACAGATGAAACAAAGATCAACTTGTATTTCACTTGATGAAGGCAAAACTGAAGGGAAAATGTCCCAAGAACAAGCAGGAACTGAAGACATTTGCAGTAGAGGCCTGGTAGAGCATCACCAGGGATGAAACCCAGCGTCTGATGATGTCTATGCGTTCCAGACTTCAGGCTGTAATTGCCTGCAAAGGATTGCAACAAAGTATTAAAAAGTGAAAGTTAGATTTTGTTTAGTTTGTCCCATTACTTTTGGCCCCTTAAAAAGTGGGAGGCACATACAGAAACCGTTGTAATTCCTACACCGTTCACCTGATTTGGATGTAATTACCCTCAAATTAAATCTGAAAGTCTGCAGTTAAAGCACATCTTGTTTGTTTCATTTCAAAGCCATTGTGGTGGTGAATAGAGGCCAAAATATGAAAATTCTGTCAATGTCCCAATATTTATGCACCTGACTGTATATATATAGTGGCAGTGTCACCAGAGATGGCATTGGTGAGCAGCAGAATCTGGGCCTGTTTCAGACTCGAGAGCGAGCGCTTAGCGCTCGCAAGCGGGCGATGGTGGCCCAGTGCGCATGCGCACGACAGAGCCGGCTCCGTCGTGCGCATGCGCGAGACCCAGATAGCGACGGGCAAACTGTCACTCCGGGTCTCGTACCAAAGGAGGCGTGTTGTCGATGTTGAGTGACAGCACGCCCCCTTTGGTGGGCGGGCCAGGGGAGTGGCTGCCCAGACGGAGGCGTTCCCATGTGAACGCCTCCATTTGGGGGCGGCCCCACTGACATCACGAGTGATGTCAGTGGGAGAGATTTCGGCTCTGTCAGAGCCGAAATCTCTCTGGGGCTTGGGGCAACGAGACCCTACCACAAGGGTCTCGTCGCAAGCTCGATGGTCACGATGGTGTTGACCATCGCAACCATCTTCCTGGCCACTCGCTATAGCTGTGGGTGGTCACCCACAGCTATGCGAGCGGCCAGGAGGCCACTCTAAAAAACAAGACGGCCAGCGCTCTGTCAGAGCGTCTGGCTCTGAATCAGGGCCTCTGTGTGGGGTTGGAGAGATCCTCCCACACAGGGTATTAATACTGAGTTACTGATACACCTGTGGGTACCTTGTGGAGAAAGCTCAGGTGTGGGCTGATGAGGAGGCAGACCAGTCAGGCTGCTGTTGGAAACAGTCTATGTGGGACTGTGGCAGCCAGCGAGCCCAGTGAAGCTAAGCGAGCCATTGGGGACCAGGAGGCCTGTGTCTGGACTTTGCAGGAGACAAGGGGGGACCATAAACTTCTCAGACTGTGTGACATTTAAGCAGCTGGGCTGCAGGCTGAGGAAGCCAGGGCCTACTGTATACCTGGAGGATAAAGGGAAGGCCACAAAGACTGATGGTGTTTGTATAGCTGTGCAAGCCAAGCCAGGCTGGAGCCGGCAATAGACATGCAGAGAAGCAGGCAGAGACTTTATTGGCAGACAAGCTGCACCCTGATAGAGAGGTTTCAAGAAGTGAGCTAGTGCCCTAACAGAGGGCTAGGCTGTTTTGATTACCATGCTGAAGTAAAGCACCATTTTCTTTATTTTACTGGAATGCCATGTGTGGACTCTAATTCTGCACCTAATCACTGCACCGCTGACCCCAATCTACTGAGCTAATTACCCCAATCTACTGAGCTAATTACCCCAAGTTATCACAATAAATAAATATATATATATATATATATCTTATATATATATATGTATAAAATAGAAATGGAAACAGGCGCACAATACTGTAAATCCTTTAAAACAAACGGTTAGACACACCACATATATAAGTTCTGCATACCGTATTGCTCTATTTAAGGAGCGTGTAGTAGATAGTACAGATACTCTCATAGGGGTACCCCTTCTGTATCTTCAATGATTCAATGTATAAGGTGTCACAGATCTCAGGCTGCAGGTGTCTGTATTTTAATCCAGTTGGGATTACGGCGCCTGGATTCTCAGCACTGGGATCCTGAATGCTGGCATATACATTGAATCATTGAAGATACAGAAGGGGTACCCCTATGAGAGTATCTATACTATCTACTACACGCTCTGTAAATAGAGCAATGCGGTCCGCAGAACTTATATATGTGGTGCGTCTTACCGTTTGTTTCAGAGGATTTACACTATTGTTCACCTGTTTCCATTTCTATTTTTTTCATAATCTCTGAGGACCATACAACAAGGGCCTTGTCTGAGAAACTTCGAGCAGCCGTCCCCGGAATTGGGATACATAGTGGTTGAAGATTGGAAGTGCCTATTTAAAACTGACTGAATTTACACCTTGAATTGGGATTAGTGCTGAGATCAGTACCCTGATTATATATATATATATATATATATATATATATATTAGGGGTGAGCGGATTCGGATTTCTGAAATCCGAACCCCCCCGAGCCCCCCCGATCCGAGGCCAATCCGAGTCAGGCTCGACTTTTCCCGCCTGACTCGGATCTGAAATCGAGGCAAAACGTCATCATCCCGCCTTCCGGGTCTCGCGGGTTTTGGATCCTATATAAGGTACCCGCGTCGGCGCCATTTTCTCACTCGGCTGTGGACAGTGAAGAGGGAGGGTGGGAGTTAGGGCTGGCTGGGCTGTGTAGTGTAGTGTAGTGCAGTGTAGTGTTGTGCTGTGCTGTGCTGCGCTGTGCTGCTGTTATCCATAGGGGCTGTGTCCACTACTTCAAAGTCCATAGGGGCTGGCTGTGTTGTGCTGTGCTGCTGTTGTCCATAGGGGCTGTGTCCACTACTTCAAAGTCCATAGGGGCTGGCTGGACTGTGTTGTGCAGTCAGTTCTCCATAGGGGCTGTGTCCACTCCAAAGTCCTGTGCAGTGTCCCAGTCCTAAAGGGGTGCTGTAGTGTTGTCCAGGGGGTGCTCTGTCCGTCAAGGGTGCTCCCCCCAAGTGCTAAAAAAAATATATTTTTTCTGTGTTTGTGAATTGTGTGTGCAGTAGCCGCACGTGCATCAACAAAGTAGTGCCAAGCGTGCGCCTGTGTCATAAGTAAAGGGCCGGCTGGCTTGACCGTTAAAGGGTGCTGTAACCCCCAAAGTACACTCCAAACCAAATAAAAAAATATTTTCTGTGTTTGTGAATTGTGTGCGCAGTAGCCGCATGTGCATCAACAAAGTAGTGCCAAGCGTGCGCCTGTGTCATAAGTAAAGGGCCGGCTGGCTTGACCGTTAAAGGGTGCTGTAACCCCCAAAGTACACCAAATAAAAAAATATTTTCTGTGTTTGTGAATTGTGTGCACTGTGGCTGCACGTGCATCAACAAAGGAGCAGTGCCAAGCGTGCGCCTGTGTCCCATTAGTAATGAGCCGGCTGGCTCATTTCTTAAAGGGTGGTGTAACCCACAAAGTGCACTACTCTCCAGCAAAAATAAAAAAATATTTTCTGTGTTTGTGTGCGCTTTAGCCGTACGTATATATCAATATAACATAAATGGAGGACCAAACTTTCTCCGATAAAAATAAAATAGGGAAAGATCAAGAACCACTTCCTCCTAGTGCTGTTGCTGCTGCTGGGAGTTGTTCATCATCCCAGAGAGGAAGTAGGAACACCACTACTTTTACTAAACAATTGACCCTCCAACAGTCCCTAGCAATGAGGATGAAGTACGACAGCAGTCATCCTGAAGCAAAATGTATAACTGAGGCCTTGACTGCTATGTTGGTGTTAGACGTGCGTCCAGTATCCGCCATTAGTGCAGTGGGATTTAGACAATTGATGGAGGTAGTGTGTCCCCGGTTCCAAATCTCGTCTAGATTCCACCTGCATCCTCAAAGCAGCAACGACAAGCGTACGTCTGTCTGTTAAAGGGTGGTGTAACCCTCAAAGTGCGCTCCACAAACAATAAAAAAATTCTTCTTTTTTTTTCTCTTTGTGAAATGTGTGGGCTGTAGCCGCACCTGCATCCTTAAAGCAGCAGCGACAAGCGTGCGTCTGTCTGTTAAAGGGTGGTGTAACCCTCAAAGTGCGCTCCACAAACAATAAAAATATTGTTCTTTTTTTTTCTGTCTTTGTGAAATGTGTGGGCTGTAGCCGCACCTGCATCCTTAAAGCAGCAGCAACAAGCGTGCGTCTGTCTGTTAAAGGGTGGTGATGCCCTCAAAGTGTGCTCCACAAACAATAAAAATATTCTTCTTTTTTTTCTGTCTTTGTGAAATGTGTGGGCTGTAGCCGCACCTGCATCCTCAAAGCAGCAGCGACAAGCGTGCGTCTGTCTGTTAAAGGGTGGTGTAACCCTCAAAGTGCGCTCCACAAACAATAAAAAAATTCTTCTTTTTTTTTCTGTCTTTGTGAAATGTGTGGGCTGTAGCCGCACCTGCATCCTTAAAGCAGCAGCGACAAGCGTGCAACTGTCTGTTAAAGGATTACATCGGTGACAGCATCCAAGTAGGCATGTCAGACAGTCCGTACCTGTACTGGCAGGAAAAAGAAGCAATTTGGAAGTCCCTGTACAAACTGGCTCTATTTTACCTGAGTTGCCCCCCCTCCAGTGTGTACTCCGAAAGAGTGTTTAGTGCAGCCGGGAACCTTGTCAGCGAAAGGCGTAGGAGGTTGCTTCCACAAAATGTGGAGAAGATGATGTTCATAAATTATTTATCAACTCTTCCAGGGAGACCAGCCTCCAGAACGTACAGAGGGACCTGTGGTTGTGGATTCCAGCGGGGACGAATTAATACTCTGTGAGGATGAGGATGTACACTACACTGAAGAGGGTGAGGAATCGGTGGATGAGGAGGATGAGGACGACATCTTGCCTCCATAGAGCCAGTTTGTGCAGTGACAGATTAATTGCCAGCTTGTTTTGTGGGGGCCCAAACGAACCAATAATTTCAGCCACAGTCGTGTGGCAGACCCTGGCGCTGAAATGTTTGGTTTGTTAAAGTGTGCATGTCCTGTTTATACAACATAAGGGTGGGTGGGAGGGCCCAAGGACAATTCCATCTTGCACCTCTTTTTTTTCTTTGAATTACGTACTGTTTGGGGCCTAGTTTTTCAAACTGCCATCCTGTCTGCCACTGCAGTGTCACTCCTAGATGGACCACGTGTTTGTGCCGCCCACTCGTATCTCTTAGCATAGTCATCCAGCTACCTCGGTGCAACCTTTTGGATATAAAAACACTATTGTGAGGTGTGAGGTGTTCAGAATAGTCTGGAAATGAGTGGAAATTAAGGTTATTGAGGTTAATAATAGCATAGGAGCAGAAAAATCCACAAATTCTGTGATTTTAGCTGTTTTTATGCTTTTTTAAAAAAAAATACAGATCCAAAACACAAAACCCAGAACCCAAAACACGGAAGGGTGGTTTTGGCAAAACCAAACCAGATCCAAAACACGAAGAAAGATCCAGATCCAAAACCAAAACACGAAAAGTGGCCGGTGCACACCCCTAATATATATATATATATATATATATATATATATATATATATGTATATATGTATATATGTATATGTATATATGTATATGTATATAGTATATATGTATGTATGTATATATATATGTATATATATATATATATATATACACAGCACAGATGGTGTAATGGTTAGCAGTACTGCCTCATAGCACTGAGGTCATGGGTTCAATTCCCACCACAGCCCTACCTGTGTGGTGTTTGTATATTCTCCCTGTGCTTGCGTGGGTTTCCTCCGTGTACTCCGGTTTCCTCCCACACTCCAAAAATATATACTGGTAGGTTAATTGGCTCCCAATGCAAAATAAAACCTAGTGTGTATGTGTGTGAGCATGTGATAGGGAACATTGGGCCTGATTCAGAGCCACTCGTAAGCGGCAGCTCGTTCGCTCCGAGCGATGTTTGGCCAACTGCGCATGCATACGGATCGTTATACGCATGCGCGAACCAGTCAGTGCGGTCGAAATTCATGTGCTCGCAAAATAGCGAATGCCTGACAATTTGAGTGACAGAATGAGGCGTATGTGGGTGGTAACAGGGGAAGGTGCTTGAAAACGGGGAGTGGAGATCAGAACGCAGGCGTGCTTAAAGGTCAAAACGGGCATTTTATGGGTGTGCATAATTAAAACAGCAGCATCATTGACCACGTCACTGGGTTTTTTTTAAGCCAGAACTGCTCGCAAAATTGTGATAGCAAAAACCAACCACAAGAATAGCGAGCAGCTCATACCCTGTTCGATGTACTCGATTAATCTAATAAATAGCGGACATGACGTAGGATGCGAGCGGCCAGGGGGCGTAGTTTCCCAAAAAACTACCGCAAGTTTTGTACGCTCATTCAGACCTAGAGGCGTCAACAGACCGCAAACAGCGAACGGTTCATTTGAATAGCCACCCCTATTTTCAGGACGAGCGAGCGCTAATTGCGTCCGGCTCTGAATCAGGCCCATAGAGTGTAAGCTCCACTGGGGCAGGGACTGATGTGAATGGCCAAATATTCTCTGTAAAGCGCTGCGGAATATGTGTGCACTATATAAATAACTGGTAATAAATAATAAATAAATTATATATATATAATTTATATGCACATACCATTTATATATACATATCATTTATATACAAATACAGTACCATTTAGATACCTATAGCATTTATATCATTGTCAGGGAGACTCCCTGTCTCCCTGATTGCACCTTACACCCATTTTGAAGCTGTTACATTAAATAAAAACAGAGATTTATACATTTAAAAGTGATCATTAGTATAATTTCCCTGCATTGGATATAAGACACAATGGGCCTGATTCAGAGCCGGACGCAATTAGCGCTCGCTCGTCCAGAAAATAGGGGTGGCTATTCAAATGAACCGTTCGCTCTTTGCGGTCTGTTCACGCCTTTAGGTCTGAACGAGCGAACAAAACTTGCGGTCGTTTTTTGGAAAAACACGCCCCCTAGACGCTCACATCCTACGTCATGTCCGCTATTTATTAGATTAATCGAGTACATCGACCAGGGTATGAACTGCTCGCTATTCTTCTGGTTGGTTTTTCCTACCACAATCTTGCGAGCAGTTCTGGCTATAAAATAATTCAGTGACGTGGTCAATGACGCTGCTGTTTTAATTATGCACACCCATAAAACGCCCGTTTTGACCTTTAAGCACGCCTGCGTTCGGATCTCCACTTCCCGTTTTCAAGCACCTTCCCCTGTTACCACCCACATACGCCTCTTTCTGTCACTCGCTATTTTGCGAGCACATGAATTTCGACCGCACTGACTGGTTCGAGCATGCGTATAATGATCCGTACACATGAGCAGTTGGGCAAACATCGCTCGGAGCGAACGAGCGGCCGCTTACGAGCGGCTCTGAATCAGGCCCAATGATCTCTATGGCTACATGCATTGTCTGAGAAGTATCAGTGTGTTTTCATGAACAAATAGATCCTACTAACTGCTATTGGGCTCGTTTACTTTTGAATGTAAATCAGTTTTATGACACGCCTCTCAAATATAGCAGTACATGTCCATTTTACCGCATTCTAATAGGTGTTGCTTTCACAATCTCCCTGAAATGCTTTTTCAAAAGTACGCAAGTATGATTTATATACAAATACCATTTATATATACACACTATTTCTATACACACACCATAACTATACACTACCATTTATATACACATACCAAATCTATACACATACCATTTATATACACATACCATTTACATACATATACCATTTACATACACTACCATTTCTATACACTACCATTTATATACACATACCATTTACATACACTACCATTTATATACACATACCATTTATATACACTACCATTTCTATACACATACCATTTACATACACATACCATTTCTATACACATATAATTTACATACCCTACCATTTACATACATATACCATTAACATACACTACCATTTATATACACTACCATTTATATACACATACCATTTACATACACTACCATTTCTACACACTACCATTTATATACTGTAATAGAAGCACTGGAGAAGTGTGGAGTGGCTTCTATATCTGTCCCAGATTACTGTCTTATGTCTTTTAAAAACCCCAGGAGAAGTCTGTTGAATAAAGCAGACTACAAATGTCGGACTCTGTGAAAAGCCAGAATGGGTCCTGGGGGTGTGGATGTGAGGAGAGGGAGGGCTCCATCCACAGGCCACTCCGGGTGTTGGACCTTTCAGCCTGGTAGCAGGCTCATAAGGGCTTGCACCTGGAAATTTAAAGGTTTAGTTGTGGATGAGAGTCTCATACCTGGGAGAGCAGGCCCGCAGGTTAGCTTGCTCTGAGACAGTGTTGGCTACAAACAAGAAGGTACTGTGGATGGGGATTTATTTAGTGTTCTGTAGTGAGGGAACTTACAGTCTAGTTAGTGCCCAGCTGGGCTAGAGTTTATTTTGTGTTTTGTTTCTTTGATTATTGATATTGCACACTAAAAACTGTCGCCGACCAAGTTGTACTAAAATCCACGACTGGAGTGCTATTTCCTGGCTGCTGTGTGTAAGGTGGGGTCCATCTACCCCAGGAGAGGGACCCCCTACCCTGACCTTATCACAATACACATACCATTTCTATACACTACCATTTACATACACATACCATTTCTATACACTTCCATTTATATACACTACCATTTATATACACTACCATTTATATACACATAACATTTACATACAGTACACATACCATTATTATACACATACCATTTCTATACACCTACCATTTCTATGCACATACCATTTCTATACACATACCATTTATATACACTACCATTTACATACACATACCATTTCTATACACTACCATTTCTATACAAATACCATTTATATACACATACCATTTCTATACACTACCATTTCTATACACATACCATTTATATGCACATACCATTTCTATACATATACCATTCATATACACATACCATTTCTATACACTACCATTTATATACACATGCCATTTACATACAGTACACATACCATTTATATACATATACCATTTCTATACACATATCATTTCTATACACTGCCATTTATATATACATATTTCTATACACTGCCATTTATATACACATACCATTTCTATACACATACCATTTCTATACAGTACACATACCATTTCTATTCACTACCATTTCTATACACTACCATTTATATACACATACCATTTATATAGACTACCATTTATATACACATACCATTTATATACATATACCATTTACATACACTACCATTTACAAACACATACCATATATATATATATATATATATATATATATTTTATATACACATGCCGTTTATATAAATATTCATATAGCATTTACAAAACTACCATTTACATACACATGCCAATTATATACACTACCATTTCTATACACATACCATTTATATACAGTACACATACCATTTATATACACATACCATTTATATACACTACCATTTATATACATATACCATTTATATACACTACCATTTATATACATATACCATTTATATACACTACCATTTATATACACTACCATTTATATACATATAACATTTATATACACTACCATTTATATACATTACCATTTATATACACTAACATTTATATACACTACCATTTATATACATATACCATTTATATACACTACCATTTACAGTCAGGTGCATAAATATTGGGACATTGACAGAATTTTCATATTTTGGCCTTTATTCACCACCACAATGGATTTGAAATGAAACAAACAAGATGTGCTTTAACTGCAGACTTTCTGATTTAATTTGAGGGTAATTACAACCAAATCAGGTGAACGGTGTAGGAATTACAACAGTTTCTATATGTGCCTCCCACTTTTTAAGGGGCCAAAAGTAATGGGACTACCAACTCAAAAGCTATTTCATGGACAGGTGTGGGCTATTCCCTCATTATTTAATTATCAATTAAGCAGGTAAAAGGTCTGGAGTTGATTCTAGGTGTGACATTTGCATTTGGAGTCACTATCAGTGAAGCAAGCCATCATTAGGCTAAAAAATCAAAACAAACCCATCAGAGAGATAGCAAAAACATTAGGTGTGGCCAAATCAACTGTTTGGAACATACTTAAAAAGAAAGAATGCACCGGAGAGCTCAGCAACACCAAAAGACCCGGAAGACCATGGAAAACAACTGTGGTGGATGACAGGAGAATTATAACGGCCAAATCAAGAACACTCTCCAGGAGGTAGGTGTATATGTGTCAAAGTCAACAATCAAGAGAAGACTTCACAAGAGTGAATATAGAGGGTTCACCACAAGATGTAAACCATTGGTGAGCCACAAAACCAGGAAGACCAGATTAGAGTTTGCCAAACAACATCTAAAAAAGCCATTACAGTTCTGGTACAACATCCTATGGACAGATGAGACAAAGATCAACTTGTACCAGAGTGTTGGGAAGAGAAGAGTATAGAGAAGGAAAGGAACTGCTCATGATCCAAAACATACCACCTCATCAGTGAAGCATGGTGGTGGTAGTGTCATGGTGTGGGCATGTATGGCTGCCAATGGAACTGGTTCCCTTGTATTTATTGATGATGTGACTGCTGACAAAAGCAGCAGAATGAATTCTGAAATATTTCGGGCAATATTATATGCCCATATTCAGTCAAATACTTCAAAACTCATTGGACAGCGCTTCACAGTGCAGATGGACAATGACCCGAAGCATACTGCAAAAGCAACCAAAGAGTTTTTTAAGGCTAAAAAGTGGAATGTTATGCAATGGCCAAGTCAATCCCCTGACCTCAATCCGGTTGAGCATGCATTTCACTTGATGAAGTCAAAACTGAAGGGAAAATGCCCCAAGAACAAGCAGGAACTGAAGACATTTGCAGTAGAGGCCTGGCAGAGCATCACCAGGGATGAAACCCAGCGTCTGGTGATGTCTATGCATTCCAGACCTCAGGCTGTAATTGCCTGCAAAGGATTTGCAACAAAGTATTAAAAAGTGAAAGTTAGATTTAGGATTGTTTAGTTTGTCCCATTACTTTTGGCCCCTTAAAAAGTGGGAGGCACATATAGAAACCGTTGTAATTCCTACACCGTTCACCTGATTTGGATGTAATTGCCCTCAAATTAAATCTGAAAGTCAGCAGTTAAAGCACATCTTGTTTGTTTCATTTCAAAGCCATTGTGGTGGTGAATAGAGGCCAAAATATGAAAATTCTGTCAATGTCCCAATATTTATGCACCTGACTGCATATACATATACCATTTATATACACTACCATTTATATGCACTACCATTTATATACATATACCATTTATATACATTACCATTTATATACACTACCATTTATATATATATATATACCATTTATATACACTACCATTTACATACACATACCATTTATATACAGTACACATACCATTTATATACACATACCATTTATATACACTACCATTTATATACACATACCATTTATATACACATACCATTTACATACACATACCATTTCTATACACTACCATTTACATACACTACCATTTATATACACTACCATTTATATACACATACCATTTACATACACATACCATTTATATACACTACCATTTATATACACATACCATTTATATACACTACCATTTATATACACTACCATTTCTATACACATACCATTTCTATACACTACCATTTACATACACATACCATTTCTATACACTACCATTTATATACACTACCATTTATATACACATACCATTTCTACACACTACCATTTCTATACACTACCATTTATATACACATACCATTTATGTACACATACCATTTACATACACATACCATTTATATACACATACCATTTACATACACATACCATTTCTATACACTACCATTTACATACACTACCATTTATATACACTACCATTTATATACACATACCATTTCTATACACTACCATTTATATACACTTGTATTTCTACACACATACCATTTCTATACACTGCCATTTCTATACACTACAATTTACATACACATACCATTTCTATACACTACCATTTACATACACATACCATTTATATACAGTACACATACCATTTATATACACTACCATTTACATACACATCCCATTTCTATACACTTCCATTTATATACACTACCATTTATATACACTACCATTTATATACACATAACATTTACATACAGTACACATACCATTATTATACACATACCATTTCTATACACCTACCATTTCTATGCACATACCATTTCTATACACATACCATTTATATACACTACCATTTACATACACATACAATTTCTATACACTACCATTTCTATACAAATACCATTTATATACACATACCATTTCTATACACTACCATTTCTATACACATACCATTTATATACAGTACACATACCATTTATATACACATACCATTTCTATACATATACCATTCATATACACATACCATTTCTATACACTACCATTTATATACACATGCCATTTACATACAGTACACATACCATTTATATACATATACCATTTCTATACACATATCATTTCTATACACTGCCATTTATATATACATATTTCTATACACTGCCATTTCTATACACATACCATTTCTATACACATACCATTTCTATACACTACCATTTCTATACAGTACACATACCATTTCTATTCACTACCATTTCTATACACTACCATTTATATACACATACCATTTATATAGACTACCATTTATATACACATACCATTTATATACATATACCATTTGCATACACTACCATTTACAAACACATACCATATATATATATATATATATTTTATATACACATGCCGTTTATATAAATATTCATATAGCATTTACAAAACTACCATTTACATACACATGCCAATTCTATACACTACCATTTCTATACACATACCATTTATATACAGTACACATACCATTTATATACACATACCATTTATATACACTACCATTTATATACATATACCATTTATATACACTACCATTTATATACATATACCATTTATATACACATACCATTTATATACACTACCATTTATATACATATACCATTTATATACACTACCATTTATATACATATACCATTTATATACACATACCATTTATATACACTACCATTTATATACATATACCATTTATATACACTACCATTTATATACATATACCATTTATATACACTACCATTTATATACACTACCATTTATATACATATACCATTTATATACACTACCATTTATATACACTACCATTTACATACACATACCATTTCTATACACTACCATTTATATACACATACCATTTCTATACACTACCATTTCTATACACTACCATTTATATACACATACCATTTACATACACATACCATTTATATACACATACCATTTACATACACATACCATTTCTATACACTACCATTTACATACACTACCATTTATATACACTATCATTTATATACACATACTATTTACATACACATACAATTTATATACACTACCATTTATATACACATACCATTTATATACACTACCATTTATATACACATACCATTTACATACACATACCATTTATATACACATACAATTTACATACACATACCATTTCTATACACTATCATTTATATACACATACCATTTACATACACATACCATTTATATATACTATCATTTATATACACATACCATTTACATACACATACCATTTACATACACTACCATTTATATACACTATCATTTATATACACATACCATTTACATACACATACCATTTATATACACTACCATTTCTATACACATACCATTTCTATACACATACCATTTCTATACACTACCATTTCTATACACTACCATTTACATACACATACCATTTATATACATTACCATTTACATACACTACCATTTACATACACATACCACTTAAATACACATACCATTTATATACATATACTATTTATATACACTACCATTTCTATACACTATCATTTACATACACTACCATTTACATACACATACCACTTATATACACTGCCATTTATATACACATACAATTTATATACACTACCATTTATAAACACATACCATTTATATACACTACCATTTATAATTTTACATACACATACCATTTATATACACTACCATTTTTATACACTACCATTTACATACACTACCATTTATATACACTACCATTTAAATACACTACCATTTACATACACTACCATTTACATACACATACCATTTATATACACTACCATTTCTTAACACTACCATTTAGATACACTACCATTTACATACACATACCATTTATATACACATACCATTTATATACATTACCATCTACATACACTACCATTTACATACACATACCACTTACCTACACATACCATTTATATACATTTACTATTTATATACACTACCATTTATATACACTACCATTTACATACACTACCATTTACATACACATACCACTTATATACACTACCATTTATATACACATACAATTTATATACACTACCATTTATAAACACATACCATTTATATACACTACCATTTATAATTTTATATACGCATACCATTTATATACACTACCATTTACATACACTACCATTTATATCCACTACCATTTAAATACACATTCCATTTATATACACTACCATTTAAATACACTACCATTTGTATACACATACCATTGATATACACTACCATTTACATACACTACCATTTACATACACTTACCATTTATATACACTACCATTTACATACACTACCATTTGTATACACATATTTCTATACACATACCATTTATATACACTACCATTTCTATACACTACCATTTGTATACACATATTTCTATACACATACCATTTATATACACTACCATTTATATACACATACCATTTATATACACTACCATTTATATACGCATACCATTTATATACATACAGTATACCTTTTGAGTTCTACTGTGTTATGCGAAATGTTGCATTCACCTTTGTTCCCATTTGCAGTATGTCTAATTTTACATCTACTGGACCATGTTACTTGAAAAATGTATCACTGTTGTTTTTTTTGTTAAAATTGTGGAAGCTAGAAGCTCCAAATACAACTATGAAAACACAATGATTACATTACCTTAACGTCTGTAAATTTCTTTAATTGTTTCAATTATTCGCTTTATTAGTGTCCAATTAGACGTTAATAAAAACAAGGGTTCAGTTACAAAAAGGAAATACAAGGTTGTTTGAAAAAAAAAATGTGTTTGTTGCCAATGTTTACAACCATTATTCAAATGAAACTTCATGACAAAACAATAATTGGTAATTAAGATAAAAGTGGTATCTCACCAGACACCGCAATAATACTGATTAACCATAGATCAAGGGTTGTCCTCTGTGGGCCCTCTACTTTATTTCCTCTCTAATTTAATTATATCTAGTTTGACAGCCCTGTGTTCATTGAGTAGATATTTAACTAGCTGTTATTCTGGTGACTGCTCTTATAATTGTGCTGTTGTCAAGATCAATAATTCACGATGATCTGTTGAAGCTAATGAGTTTGTCCAATTACAGTATCTGAGCATCGGTGGGTTTAAGCACAGTGTGAAGGGCTGAGCTAATTTAGATGATTGTAGGGCAAAGGTGTGGTTACAATCTATAAGCTAATTCAATATACTCCTTGGATAATGAGAGATCTGTGTGACCAACAAGCGCCACCTACTGTATAAAGGTTACCTATCTCAGAATCTATGCATTTCTTACTGAAATATATAATATAATTTCACACATTTTCCATAAGTTTTGGACATTAATAGCACAAATAAAAATAACAATTTCTATAGCACTATTCAGATCTCGCCATTGACATCACAGTTCATTGTATGCAGGCTCCATTTATCATTTATTAAAAGAGATGTCCCCACTTTTATATAGTAAAATAATCTGCAATCATTTCTTTAATTTTTATGCTGCCTTATAGCTGAAAGGTGTGCTAAGGGGCTAAAAAAATGCCATCCAAAACTGAAATTTAATTTTGGGTAGAGATCACGGAGATATGACAGGAGCATTACGCACCATCTCCAGGCCCTATAGATTTGTTCTACTGTAACCCTTTTGAAGAAAAGAAAACAAATCATTCCAAAAGGCCCACTTAATAGGTGGGCAGCCAATCAGAAGCAGCCCTCCAAATGTTTTACAGAGGATCAAGAAGAGAAGAATATTATAGGTAACTTTGAACTGACAGCAATAATACAAATAATACTGCAGGCAAAATGATGCTCTTACTTCAATGAAGGAGGTACTATTAATAATATATGGGCACTATTATTATTTACTAATACGAGTACAGGGATATTATTTTTTATTGCTAATTATATGGGAGCATTATTATTGATTATTAACTACATGGGAGCACTATTGTTTATTATTAAATACAAAATTACAGTATTATTTTATTATAACCTCTATGGGTCAATAGTTTTTCCTATATCCCAGTGGTTCCCAAATGTGGTCCTCAAAGCACCCCAACAGTTCAGTTTTAGAAATCTCCATGGTTGAGCACAGGCGGTTAAATCAAATTGACTGAGGCACTAATTAAGTCACCTGTGGTCAAGCATGGATATCCTTAAAACCTGGACTGTTATAGTCCTTTTACACCAGAACAAAAACCTGGGTTTTTGCTGGGTCTACCCGGGTCTCAGCTCAGTGTAAAAGAGTCCCTGAAAAAAAAACCCGGGTCAAGTGACCTGACAATCCAACCTAGGTAGCTACCAGGATGGACATGGGTAATGGTGCAGTGTAAACGGTGCAACCCGGGTTATCTGATCTGGGTCATGCCTAAAATGAGCTGATTGGTGGTTGTGGAGCAGCCACTTTTTATGACCTCACAAGTTTAGCAGGGCAGATCCGGGGTTCAGTGTGAACGGGGCTGACCTGAGAATAACCCAGATCAATGGTGCTGTGTAAACGGTGTCTGACGTGGGTCAGAACTATGTCTAAAAACCCAGGCCGGACCCGAGTTTTTTGTGGAAAAGAGGTATTAGGGTGCCTTTAGGACTGAATTTGGGAACCTCTGCTATATCCTATGTGAGGCATTAATATTTAATATTAAACAATAAACATACAGGATTACTATTATTTATTTTATTTCCTTGGGTGCGCTGAAACTGAAGTTTTCCTGGCACAAATCACTTTTCAAGGATAATCCTATTCTGTAAACCTAGCTGCGTGGTTGGGGCATTGCAAACACAATTTTCCCCCTTCTTTTTTTGATCAACTCGGCTTGTTTACAAGTATTTTCATATTAAAAAGAAAGAACGTCTTCCATATTGTTTACCAGATATACACAACCCATGTCATTTTACCTTTTTGTGAACTATAACATACAGCATGCTCTGATAGTTGCTGGAATTTTCAGCACAACTGTGCACTGTCCTTGTCAGCTGTTTAATGATGAGCATATGGAGGCTTCCAATCAGTAATCATGACTACTCTTTACATAAATTGCATAGGGTTAATTATTTACAGAGTGCAAGGCTTTTGTTTTCATCAATGTTTTACAGAATTGAAGGAGACACGTGATAAAAACAAAAAGGGCTTTCATAGTATTCCAGTCTCTGTACTATGATCTACTCTAGAATGCATATAGAGTGTTCAGACATTGGACAAGTTGTTTTCTGACCCTTTGGGGTGACATAAATATCAGAATATACTCAGAGGGACAGCAGACATTTTATGTGTAAAAGCACCTGATGAACATGAAAAACGTCTGCCAGGGGCATAATTTAAAGCTTTTTCATGTTCATTGCACTAACATCTTGCAAACTCCATAGAAAGGCGGATGTCAGGGAAAGTACAAACAGCTCCACAGAGTACCACCAGCTGTCACATTTACACCCACCCTCTTAATTACAACAATTACTTTTTATCATATAAAACACAGCACATTAGAACATCACTTGTAAATTCAATGTTTTCATACTGAGGGCCTCATTTATCAACCATCCTGCATATATCATTTACACCCATTTTACACCAGAGCAAAAACCTGTTTTTTTGCTGGGTCTACCTGGGTCACAGCTCAGTGTAAAAAGCTCCCTGAAAAATAACCCGGGTCAAGTGACCTGGCAATCCAACCCAGATAGCTACCAGGGTCGAACCCAGGATGGACCTGGGTAATGATGCAGTGTAAACGATGCAACCTGGGTTATCTGGCCTGGGACATGCTTAATGTTAGCTGATTGGTGGTTGTGGAGTAGTCACCTCCCACTTTTTATGACCTCACAAGTTTAGCAGGGCAGACTTGGGTTCAGTGTAAATGGGGCTGACCTGAGAATAACCCAGATCGATTGTGCTGTGTAAACAGTGTCTGGGTTGGAACCATGTCTAAAAACCCAGGTCGGACCCGGGTTTTTGGTGGAAAAGAGGTATTAGTATCACAGTGATACAAGTGAATATGCCCCTGGTATCATCATTACCTTTTCAGGGAGGACCAGCGACATCCTCCTCATTAGCGGGGTCCTCCACTCACCTGCTGGCAGCCTATCTCTGCCATTGACGGGTCACTCTGTCATGTGCATGCGCGATGGTCAGTCTGTGCATGTGCATGACTATTTAACCCAATGGGGACCTGGAAATGCCTGGAAGGTTTTGCTGAAGCTGGAAAGACTGCTGCCGGGTCCCCATTGCCGGCAAATCTAAAGATGGCTAGAGCGATGCTGTGACAAACGGAACTAATCTTAGATTACCGCTGGTTGTTGAATACTGAAAGGATGACATTACCCCTTTAGCGAGTGCTAAAGGGGTTATGTATCATTGTAAATGGGGCCCTGAGAATTTATTTACTCATGTGCTTAGGTTAACGCGTGGTGGAAATTGTGTGGGATTGAAAGTAGTGACTGCGATCCGATTATTGCCACCTGCTAGTTGCTGTGAAAATCTGTTTTGCACAGCCTCTAGGGGACGCCTCCAAAAATGTCCACTCACCTCATAAAATTACATTTCCTTTTTTAATTCAAGCACTAAAATTGTGCAAAAAATATTTGCACTACTGTGTCTTGCCTGAAGTTTTTATGGAACATTTGATCTAATGTTCCCATTAATCTGCTCCCATTAAAGGAATTTAGCCTCTAACGTAAAAGATCTGGAAATTATAGTGTTAAAAATTTAACTTTCTAGGAACAATTGTTTAGATTACATTAGCATTTGTTTTTTGTTCCCATTTTGCATAGTTCATTGATCACAAGGAGAAAGGATCTGCTCACCTCACAACGCAGGTCGAAGTTTCCCAATGAATTGTCTGTAAACCCAGATATGATTGTGAAAAAATAGGTAAATGACGTTGTAAAAAAAAAAAAAAAAAGAAGTGTGGTTTTAGTGCTGGACTTCCTCATTCTTCAGGTTCAGCCATAACAATTCTATGTCTGTCCATCAAACATTATGGGCCCGGTTCATTAACGATCGCAACTGCGATTACGCATGCATTCGGCTGATTATTGCATGCTGCGCGAACCGGCCACTGCGATCGGTACTGCGATCGCAGTGACTACGCAGACCCATTGCAGAGTGATTGACAGGAAGTGCTGTTTGTGGGAAGTGACAGGGGGGGTGGTCGGGGAAACGCAGACGTGCCAGGATGTTTTAACCCTTTGCATGGGCGTGCATAAATTATCCACAGCGATGCTGTATGCAGATTGAGTACTCATGGTGTGCGACGAGGTTAGCAATTCCTGAGTAAGGTCAGAGCTTGTGCAAGTGTGTGTGAGGCTGCGATGGTACTTGATATTACCGATGGTTTTGCAGTCTTGCTAAAGATTATGAATGTATGTAAGGTAGAGTGGGCGTTCTTATGTTGTGCTGTGGCATAGCGATCACCATGGATTAGCATACTATCGCAGTTGGACTGCGTACATAATATTGCAATTGCAGTTGCGTTCCGTAATGAATCAGGCCCTATATTACAAGTTGTGTAATGACTAATTCCTGATGTTGCTTCTTAAAGGACCAAAAGGTTTTGTAATATACATAGGATTTATTTCTATCCCATGTCTGGTATCAGGGCTGGAATAAGGCCTACATGGGTCTGGTGCTGAAAATTATCAGGGGCCTATTGCAAGAAGAGGACAAGATGTGATCAACTCTGTGTGGGTGTGCTCGGTGCCATGTGGGCCTATAAACCCCCCAATGTCTCCCTAAATGCATAAAAGTAGAACAACTGCTTTTGTGAGGATAAGAGAAATACAATTGTAATATTTATGATTAATGGTTGAGTATATGTAATATAAGACAATAAAGTATTGCATATTCCATAACAGAGTAACAAATAATAGATATGTAGACAATTAACCATTAAAACAGTCGAAATTGAGGTATGCATACATATATAAAAGTGAAATTGGTCATATAATCCGGGTGGGAGGCATCAGTCAATGGAAAACCAACCACTAAAAGTGGATGGGGGGATCCTGTAACACGGAACGCTAAATTGTGAAGCAATACAAAGACAAATTCGATTTTGTAGAGAGAGATCATTAAAATAAAATGAAGGAATGGTATGGATGAGTGGACCAGGTGTATTTATAAAGGGGTTCCTTACATTGCAGAAGGGTGCATAGCCATTTTCAGCTTGCAAAAACAATTGAGATTTGCAAACCCTCTGAGCTGCTGGAGATCATCCATGTCCTATATTTTTGATAGGAAACATTTTGTACCTTCAGTTGTTAGAAAAGGGTTAGGTACGGGATGCCAGTGCTCGGTATCCCGACGGGTAGAATCCTGATGCTGGCATCCCAACAGGGTTAGGATACCGACACCTGTTGGTCAGTATCCTAATTCTCCCCCTCTCCCTAACCCTCCCTCCCCAGTGCCTTAACCTAACCTCCCCCCCAGTGCCTAAACCTAACCTCCCCCTCTCCACACCCTAAATCTAACCTCCCCCGTAGTACCTAACCCAGAGTAACGTAACCAGAGGTATGGGAACCCCATAGCAAAATGTCCTTGGGGCCCCCATAGGTTTACCTCTACAGTGCCCCTGTAATTGTGCTTATTATGCAATACCCCCTGTAGTTGTGCCCCTTATGAAGTGCACATTATACAATGCCCCCTGTAGTTGTGCCCATTATGCAGTACCCCCTGTAGTTGTGCCTATTATGCAGTACCACCTGTAGTTGTGCCCATTATGCAATGCCCCTTGTATTAGAGCCCCTTATGCAGTGCCCCCTGTATCAAAGCCCCTTATGCAGTGCCCCCAGTAGTGCCCATTATGCAGTGCCCTGAGTAATGCCACTTATGTTGTGCCCCCAGTAATGCCCCTAATGCAGTGCCCCCAATAATGCCCCTAGTAGTGCCCCTTATGCTGTGGCCCCCCTCTTTTGTGCAGTACTTACCTCTCCACACACCAGTCCACACCATCAGCTCCCCTCATAGACGCTGCTGTGGCGCTGACTGGATCTGACTAGATCCAACAGCAGGCACAGGCTCCTCTCATCCCGGGTGACGTCATGACGTCACCTGCGCACCCACGCACTGCATCACTGGGAATGCTGGACTCTGAAGTGATCAGAGGTGTCTTTAATCTCTGATCACTTCAGATACCAGCGTTCCCAGTTGCACCAGCAACTTGGCCAGTCGTGCTACAGAGGGTGCAGGGGGACGCTTGCTGGGCTGGCAGGCCCCTTAACCGCCGGGCCTCATAGCAAGCGCACCCCCTGCACCCTTTATAATTATGCCACAGGCCTAACCCTAACCCCTAACCCTCCCCCTAACCTCGCTACTTACCTTCGGGATACCAGCGGTCAGGATATCTGCACCGAGATTCTGACAGGTGTCGGGATTCCAGCTCTGGCATTCCGGAGTTGGCATTCACATTGTAGAATTATATTTCTAGGCATACTTTACCCAATGTTACAATGTATAGAAAAAAACATTCAAACACACAAACGTGCCACATGCAATGTAATAAAGGTAACCCAGATGTCTTCTCACTCTCATGATTCATTTATCACAGAAATCAAGCTAAACTGAACAGTTTTCGTAGGAGAAAAGCTAAAGGCTAAAATTATTTTAAAGGGTGGTTGTGACGTGATAGAAGGTCGGACTTTCAGGTGATGTTTAAAAAATGTTTTTAAACATTTTATTGGCGGCTTTAAAGACATTGTTTACACAGTAGATACAGACATTGCATAAATTCAACAAGGTAAAACATTGCATGAATAATAGACCTTATAGGTACAGATTGATACTTAATTCTGATGTCTGAAATGAATGCTTGGATGCCTAGATTTGCGGAAAGACTCATGCAGAGGTCGGATTGGATTTAAAGGTTGGCGGTAGAATATGATTAAATCTTGTCCATGCCATCCAGGTCTAATAAAAGTAAACCAAGTAGCTCCTCGGTATGCTGGTTATTTTCTCCAAACAGTAACACATTTGCACAGTGCTCATCTTTATACTTATCTGCTTCCCCACAAATGTTCACAACCTGCTACTTTGTGAAGACATTTCCCAATAGCAGAGAGTGGGCGTGCACCTTGGAGGACCATAGGTGGGTCATCTAGCCGACTCAAGGCACCTCCATGTGGTTCTGTGTAGTGCATCCAACGAGAAAGGACTTGGAAATTACAGAATAGATGCCAAAGTATAAAAATGATGAGAATGTTTAAAAATGAACATCATACATATCTCATGAGGGAACAAAATGAATGCTCTACTTGAATATATCCAATACACGGTAAGAACAAGATGCCGTAGGAGCAAAAACTGAATTGACAGAGTTCTATTTCATCACTACAGTGGTCAAGTTCAAAATAGAAATAATTTATTACCTGTAATTTAAAAATTAGCCTTCTGCCAATTAATCAATTACTTCCGAGTAATCAATGCGTGGTGCTAACAATTAGTTGACATTTCAGTCCCAATCTGGCAAATGCATTTGATTTCAGGGTTAAGTGTGAGATAAAGTGTCTCTAGGAGAGGAGAAAAGAGCTTTTCATCCCACTAATGATGAAAGACTAAATAACATAGAAATAAGAATGATTCTGACCTGATGTCCTAAAGTGAGCTGAGATGATAAAACAATGACACATTATATAGTACTTCAATAGCTTTAATTATTTTAATGAACTTTTTTTTTAATATACATTTTGTTAGAAGAAAAAGGTCGTGAATAATTAGTTTTGGAAATTCTTCAAAAGTAAGAAAAGAAAAGTGTTAATCTTAGATACTGTACACTGTGCCTAATGTGTGTTTGGCTTGTTATGGACAGAAATATAGACAGAAAGAGCTTTATTGATTTCCGTTGCTGATGGTCTGCAGGAAAGTAGGCTAATTCTGTGGGGTTTACGGCTGGCTGTCCAGGATTCATCAAAATGAACTGTATGGGCTCAGTGAAATCACAGTTGACCGTGGCACAGATTTTGTAGGTGTTTGGTGGGCGTGAGGATGGAATGGGGAGTCATCTTGCTGCTTTATATTACACAAAACATAGAAAACATAAGAGTGCTGCCAGCTTCCAATTGGATACAAATTGGGAGCCGGCAATGCCATTGTGTCATTTAATATGACACGTAATACAGTGTCGTTAGCTATCAAATGGTCACATCAATTAAAGTGGTATATCAAGTGCTCTGGTCCTCCAACATGACCTGGGCAGAGTGTTGACGTTGAATAAGAAGGCAACTATGTAGGGTAAATTTGTGCTGGGTACATAGCTGGTACAAGGCTGGGGAATTAGTTGGGCATATTGCTGGCATGTAGGTAACCTATGCAAAGAGCTTCATGCTGGGCATCTACATGAGTAGACCACATGACCTATAGCAGGGCTCACCAATGGGCATCTTGCTGGTGAAACCACTAAGGGGGGTATTCAGTTAGCCCCGATAATTTTTCAGAAGGACTTACCATATTTGTAAACCTTCGGACAATTCAATTAAAGCATGTTATATCCGACCTGAGAAATTGCCTGTTTTCGGGCAAATACACGTGGGATCCGTGATAAGTTCACATACATACTTATGGATTCCTGATAACAGGATCATTATCGGAGATTATTTTCAGAGCCTGCTGAACTTTTGATGAAAAAAATCCCTGATAAGGGCTGCCGGCAGCCGCGCTTTGGGGACAGTTGAATAGCCCCCGGGGGATCAATTAATTAAATTCCCCCCTAAATATATTTCTGACCTCATCTCTGGGCATATTGTCACTGTATTCTGCTGGGCACATAGCTGATCATCATACTTGTCATCTTACATTTTGCTGGCTATTATGGTATGTTATTTATTGTTTGGCTTATTCCACTTGTAAACTGCTACGGCGTATGCTAGTACTATATAAAGAAATGTTAATGTTAATATCACAATATACTTTTCATATTACATCTAAACGTGTAACTAAATACTGACAACAGAGGTGACACAGTGGCACAGTGATTAGTATTTGTGCCTCTCAGCACTGGGATTATGGGTTGCATTACAATCAGGGCATTGTCTGTGTGGAGTTTGTATGTTATCCCTGTATGCAGATGGGCTTCCTCCACGTTTTTCAGTTTTCTTCCACCTTAGAAAAACACATACTGCTAGGTTAATTGGGCTCTGACAAAAATTGTGTCCAGTATTTGTGTAGTAGAAACTTTGGACCACAAGCTCCAATGGGGCAGTGACCGATGGGAGTGATTCAAACAAGGCTGGGGAATTAGTTGGGCCAACATATTACACTGTATTGTGTATATGTTGACACTACATAAATAATGGATAATAATAATATAGGATGATGTACAGTCTGGCTCCCCACTCCACACACAAATCTTGGCCACGTGAAACAAGTAGCAACTTGCACTGTCTTTTAACCATCTTTCCTTCTGCAGTTCTCTTTCAATCCTCTCAAAACTTTGGTGGTACTGAAACCCGGCCCATCCCTAAGGGTTGAGTTTGAAACCTTAGTCCCCCAAGTGGGAATAGGTATGAAATACCGACGGAGGAGATGCCGGTTGTCAGTATGCCCGCAGCGGCATCCCAATCCTATTCACCCCCTCACCCTCCTTTTTTGTACCCTAATACTAACCCTTCCTTCCACGCACCCTAACCCTCCTGGTAAGTGCCTAAACCAAACCCTCCCCCCTTAGTGCCTAACCCTAACCCCCCCCCGGTGGTCCCTGAACCTAACCCCCTTGTCTGGAGCCTAACCCTAACCTCCCCCATCCTGCAGCCTAACCCTAAGTCCTCCTGGGGTGCCTATACCTAACCCTCCCCCCACAGCTGATACTTATCTTGCCCCGGTCTCCTTATGATCGGGATGCCGGCTGCTGGGTTTCTGGCATGGACCTCCCCAGTCATGACAAGATTCCGATGCCGGTGTTCTCTCGGTGATCTGGATTCCGGCGCCGGGATTTCAGCAGCCAGAATCCCGATCGTAGGTGCTCTGTGTCCCCGGCAGCTGGTCCATCTACCCCTATTATAATTTACCAGTGACCTTGCAACATTAGAGCATAATTCAAAGGAACTAAGCTTTGTTCTTTTTTTCCCTCCAAAGCCAAGCCCTCAATTTATGCAAACCAAGGACACAATCGCATAGTTGCCCCCACATTTCAGCAAACTTCTTCTCCTCTTGGAGGTCTGAAAATCTGGAGGTTTGGGATGTATGCTGGATTAACAATGGAGTGGATAAAGCTCCAGCTCTAGGCCAACACCTAAAAATAGGCCCATCACCATGACAGTATGCCTGCTGGACACATGATCGGCCGTAGGTAAAATAATTGTATTTCTAATCTCCTCACAATATAATGCAATTTTATTAGTGCTGATAGTGTAGGGGGTGTACACGCCCACAAGGCATTGGCCACACCCACAAACAACTGGTGACAGCTTATCTGCTTCTCACTATAGGTCCTTGATCATTTTCAGCCCCAGGCCCATGTTTCTCTTATCCGGCCCTGGATGTACAGTATGCCAAAGCTTTGTGCACTATTCCATGTGCAATTTCCTCTGAAATGTCCAATCACTGTTCCCTACCTGTTATAAGAATGTGCTAGGTTGGTTTCTTTTTATCTATTTTTTTTTAGCAATTCAAACATTCTCTCTTTACCAGCAGTTTCCACATTGGGATCAATATTCGAGTAATATTTGTTTTTCCATTCAGATGCTAGGAAAGATCATGTTTGTTTCTGTGATCTCATAAATAACACTCAACAGATTAGCTGCAAATTAATAGGATCTTGGAGAAAGTACATTAAAACTTCCATTAATTTTTAGACTGAGCTAATGACATTTTTGTTTAAATAATTTCTTAGTGTCCAGCCAAGAGTCATAATTGGTATGGACAGATTAGGGCACCACGACTGTGGCCTGTAAGGCAAATACAAATACTCATCATACTGTATTTATTGCTCTGTGGGGATCAGAGGAAGAGTTCACCTCACTTACCAATTTATACGCAAATCTTGCTGAAATCCTTCCAAGAGTTGAAAACCTATAGTTTATAAATTCATTTAGGATAACTTTTGGACTATGGGTTTTATATCACAGTGACATGTGTGTGTAAATAAGTGCTGCATCCGGCAAAGGTTTAGGAATCTGTGTGGGTTATAAAGATTGCTAATATAAGGGCGTAGATTTACATAAGCATTAAAATGCCCAGTCTTATAGTTGGGCTACAAATCGTTGAAAATATGTTTACCGACGGTTTTATAAAAACTTGCTGACAGCTAGATTTTGCTAACATCTGATTATACTAATAATCTACAACAAAATGGGATCATAGGCCCTCATTCAGAGCCGCTCGTAAGCGGCAGTACGCTCGTTCGACGAACGAGCGAGAAAATGTAAATTCCAGCGCTCACTCGTAATTTCGCTCGTAGCTAATCTTCCGCCCCAAAGTCTCCCAACCCCTCCTCTAGCTAACGAACGAGCAAAATTGCGACCGTCCATCTCCCAATTTGGTTGCAGAGAACGCTCGCACAAGTCCAAACCGGTAGTGGGCCTGTCAGATTTCGATTACCTGCTCGTTCATTCTGCATACATACTTTAATCGTTTCATGCCAATCAATATATTAATTAGCTTAATTGCTCTTCACATGTTTGCAATCCGGTTTTTTTTTCATTTTCAATAAACTTTAATCGTGTCCGTGTGTAATTTTTCCCGCAGAATACGTACGGTTTCAACAATGTTTAACTTTATAAAAAATACATGTTTGAACCAATGACCCTATTGTTTTCATGTGTTTGTGATAGGCATATTTTAGTTTTTTCATTTCTTTATTTAAATTACCTTACGAATGTCACTGCATCAAGCCTATCATAACTCACATTATATTTTTTAGGCTGGAGGACACATGACTCATACAATAACCAATAGAATGGTTCCTGTTAATTTACCAACTACATTAGCCAATCAAATTTTTTCTCTGGCCTTTATTAAAACTGTTTGTTTTAAAAAAAAACATTGCCATCATGAGAGCCTCCTCGTTTACCAGGCGGGAGCTTTTGGTCCTAACGGAGGTGATGGACCGGCGGATCACCAACCAGCCTCCCCCCATCAGCAACCGCCAGAAGCGATCCGCCTATGCGGAGGTTCGCCGCCGCCTGCGCTCCTTCGGCTCACGCCAACAGATAGGGCAGCTCGAGCGCAGGTGGTCGGATCTGCGCCGCCGCTGCACGCCACGCTTGCTTGCCTGTTTTCGGCAGCGGATAGCTGAAAGTAAGTATTTGTTTATTTTCCTTTCTTTTTTTGCGGCCCTATCTGCATGTGCATGTTTTCAGTCTAGCCCTTTTTTTATTTTTTGGACAGGCCTGCGTGTGCATGTTTTCACTATAGCCCTGTTGTTATTTTTTGGACAGGCCTGCGTGTGCATGTTTTCAGTCTAGCCCTGTTGTTATATTTTGGACAGGCCTGCGTGTGCATGTTTTCAGTCTAGCCCTGTTGTTATTTTTTGGACAGGCCTGCGTGTGCATGTTTTCAGTCTAGCCCTGTTGTTATTTTTTGGACAGGCCTGCGTGTGCATGTTTTCAGTCTAGCCCTGTTGTTATTTTTTGGACAGGCCTGCGTGTGCATGTTTTCAGTCTAGCCCTGTTGTTATTTTTTGGACAGGCCTGCGTGTGCATGTTTTCAGTCTAGCCCTGTTGTTATTTTTTGGACAGGCCTGCGTGTGCATGTTTTCAATTTTTAAAATGTTCCAACATTTGTGTAGTTGTTAATTTGTGGCCCAACCACCCACCCCCCCAAAAAAATAAAACATTTTTCTCTACTCATTTAGGGGCTGAACGCAGAATCCGCCATCGCTGCAGGCACAGACGCCGGGCTCGGCCCCTCAGTCCTACGCCAAGCACAGCAGCCACTCCCCAACTTTCCCCCAATTCCCCCTCCACCCCTGACCGGCCACTTCCTGAGGCCCCTCCCTCTGGAATTTTGAGCCCCCCACAAATTTCTGACTCCACTCCACCCCCCCTTCTCTTTTCTTCACCCTCCCCTCTCTCCCCCCCGGCACTTTTAATCGCCATCAAGCAGCTCCCAGATCTCCCCTCCGTGGAGCCTACAGTACTGTACCACCGCCGAGGAGGAGGAGGATGTAGGGCCTACAAACCCCCAATTCCCGATGACCAGTAGGTTTCCCTGTTATAAATTTGAAAATTTGTCTTGTTGACATTTTTATTTGGATAGACAATGTATTGGATTTTTACCAATGATACATATCACACATGTCCAAACACTCATACTTGGGTAGTTATTGTTTACCCTAACAAGGGTACTTCTTATTTTTTGTGGTTGCCTTTTTGTGTGTTCATTTGTAATTTTGTATTTCTGCCATCTTTGCATTTGCCAGTACTTTGTTTTTTTCATCACAACTGGATCTTGGTTTACACTTTTTTTTTGGGAGGAATTGGTTTTTTAAACTTCTAATGTAAGGTTTTTGTTTTTTTCTCTTTGTTTTTTCCAACAGAGGACCAGAGGCGGCTGCATTGTATGCAAGAAGGTTTGGCCACCTTGCGTGGCCACATGATTGCCATGTTAGTGGTCCTTGACCACATGGCAGTGGCCCTTCTGCGATGAATTTATTTTTTCCTTGTTTTTTTTTTTGGCAAATTATTGTTTTGAAAATAAAATTTCGTTGTATTTTAACGAGTCTCATTCATTGTCTGAAACAATTACATTGTTTAACCTTCCATAAGTCCACTATTTGATCATGTTCTTTAAAGTAAGGTAAATTATATTGTACAAAGCGCTAGGAAGTATGTAAGCTGCCACATTAAACACCTCACCATACCAATAGGTTAGTACAAAATCAAACATTTTCTTGTTTTTCTTTGGGTTGGTAATGTAATTATTTAAAAAAACAGCTTAGGCCTAGTTTGTGAAACCTACTGATTCAACATAATACCTTTGATGTTTTTGTTAAGCCACAAAGCATGTTCAAAGACGTAAACATTTCACACATTACAGGATTAGGCATTACGAAAGTTGGCCTTTTTTGTGCCAGGTTACACGTGATTAGAATTTAGTAAAAAACAGTCTTTTTAACGTCAAACAAAAATTTAATACACACCAAACACATACAGAAAGTGAATTGTGACAAGCAATTCACACAGTGAAAAGACACTCCCAAAAAAAACCAACACCAAAAGCAAACAACAAAAGAAACAATCAAGAACTGATGAAATAAGTAGCAGGACAACATAAAGCCACAAATGAGGCGATGAAATTATTGATTCCAAAGTTAGATCCAATGTGGCCACATGTACACAATTTAGTGGAGCAGGTAGTAGGCATCGTTTTGTCGAAGTGTGTAAAGGAAGACAAGAAAAGTAAAAAAAATAATAATTTCAAAAAGGAACATTACAATGGTACATGTCAACATTGTGTCAATTAAGTGAATGTTTGACAATAATTACCTAAAAATCGGGCCACCACATCATCGCGTATGGCCCCCCCACATACTGATCTCCGACCAACCTCGGGGGGGCCATCCTCAGGCAAGGCATCCTCTGGCTGCATTGGGACACCACTCCTTATGGCGATGTTGTGAAAGATCCCACACAGGACCACAATTTTCGAAACCATAGCCGGCAAATACATGAGTTCGCCACCAGAGCGGTGGAGGCATCTGAATCGGCCTTTTAAAAGTGCGGAATTATACTCACTTTGTGGCCCTGGTGTGGGAGCCAAATAAGGAGTGAGCAGCCAGGGTGTGCAAGGGTAGCCACTGTCTCCTGTGAAAAAACAAATACAACAATCAGGATCACTGTGTATCAAGCTTTGCATTGGTTTCAACTAAAGGTCTCCACTTACCCAGAAGCCACACATCACCAGCTTGTAGGTTGTCTAATTTATGCCAAATCCCTGATTGCCGGATGATGAATGAGTCATGTGCACTCCCGGGTAATTTTGCATTCAGGGACAGGATCTGGAGGGAATGCATCATATACCACCATTACATTCAGTGAGTGATAGTGCTTGCGGTTCCTAAAAATTGCCTACAGCCGTGCTGGAGGCTGAAGTGGTATGTGAGTACCATCCACAACCCCTATGATGTGTGGGAAGCCAGCTATTTGGTAAAAATTGGCATTCGCCACACTAAGGGAACCCATATCCAATGGCATTTTAATAAAATGATGGAGGTGCTTGAAAAGGGCCTCCATCACTGCCCTCAGGATCCTTGAAAAGGAGGATTGGGAGATTCCGGCCACTATTCCCACTGTGGTCTGAAAGGATCCTGAGGCACAGAAATGTAACACCACCATTAATTGTGTAAGTGGTGGTATTGCTGTAGGACTGTCAATTTGCCGCTCCAGATCACTCTCTATTAATGAGAGAGTGTCTATGATGATTTGTGGAGGAAGACGGTATCGTCTTAAAACCTCATCATCGGGCATTCCAAAAAGGGTGACACGTGTTCTATATATCTGGGGCCTTGCACGCCTACGATGCCTACGCCTGGGACGAGGTTGAGGTTGGTCGGGCTCCGGAAGCAAGGCCAAAATAAGACGACCAACATCAACCTGAAATGGTAAGCCAGGTAGTTAATGTTTGTTGAAAATTAAAAATCAAAAATATACTTATCTTTGCCGCAAAATCCAAAGATGCTTACATGCAGGGGTATTGTCATGAGTGCAACAACCTACATTTCAAAATTAGAAATTCGGTTTAGAATTTTGGGGGGACAGATTTGAATTTTAAAAGTTTTGCCAAATGCGTTCAAATATAGGGGGGAGCACACATTATTTTGAAAATGCACCCTACATTGAGTGGACAACAAGAATGCCCAAATTTATAATATAAAAAACATTCTTGCGCTAAATAGTTCGCATTTTTACATGGGGAATAAGGAAACATTAGTGCGCTAAATAGTTTACATTTTTACATGGGGAATAAGGAAACATTAGTGCGCTAAATAGTTCGCATTTTTACATGGGGAATAAGGAAACATTAGTGCGCTAAATAGTTTGCTTTTTTACATGGGAAATAAGGAAACATTAGTGCGCTAAATAGTTCGCATTTTTACATGGGGAATAAGGAAACATTAGTGCGCTAAATAGTTCGCATTTTTACATGGGGAATAAGGAAACATTAGTGCGCTAAATAGTTCGCCTTTTTACATGGGGAATAAGGAAACATTAGTGCGCTAAATAGTTCGCATTTTTAAGGGAAAAACAAAGGAAATATATTTGGCTAAACATTACGCTATATTTAGTGTTAATACATGATTGATAACATTAGAAATAAAACAGTAATGGCCAAAATATATGCGAAGACCAACACATCAAATTTGGAAAATCAGGAAAAAAGAAAAACTTACCGAAATTCGACTAATAAATCACAGTCCAAAAACTTCAATGGAGCCCAGCCAAAATAACTGTAGAAAAAAATAAATAAAAATAATAAAAAATAAGAACATTTGGTTTGTAGATCCCTTATTTTTTAAAGGAGTTGTAAGAAATACTTACTCAAAAAATAACCTACAAAGAAAATAACCGCAAGAAAAAAAAGCGAACGGAAAATCCCCCCAAAAAACCAAGAACCAACTCCTACTCCAACAATCCGCCTCAATCCACTAATCCCGCCAACAATCCACTACTACACACGAAACCTGCAACAATCATCACCCGCCACCTCGACTCGAGTCGCCAAAAGCCATAAATAGTCTTTATTTTCCCGCTCAAATTAAGGACGGATCATAGGAGCGCACAATCAATGATGCGGACGAATAATACGGACGCATGTATAAATACGTCACGGAAAATCAAAAACGGTCTGCTGTAGTTCAAGTTGTTGTGCTCAAAAGGGCTACAGACCAGCAAAACAATGGCCAAGAGGCGCCCGGTAGGTATTTGAATCTTTTGGATTAAAGGATTATTTAGAACCCGAATTTAGAGAAAGTTGAACATCTAAATTTAAACAATGTTTTGGAAAAAAGGTGTTGAGGATGCCATGGAAGAGGCTGCTGTGCCGAGTAGGCCAAGAAAAGAATCCAAAAAAAAGGCAGCCACAATTCACAAGAAAGGAGATGGAGGTTTTGGTACAAATGTGTGTTGACACCCTGCCACAGGCAGATCGGAATATGGGTGCAAGCCAGAAGTGGAAAATGTGGAAGGAGATAGCCAGTGCTGTCAATAGGGTGGGTGAGTTTGAACGTCTACCCCGGGATGTCAAACGACGGTACGTAAAAACTAAATTTTTTTAAAAAGTGGTTACAGGGCCAAATACTGCAGGAATAATGCAAACTTTTTCACCCACAGATGGATTGATTATAAATATCGGCTGAAACAAAAACTGGCAGAGAGGGCTAGGCATGCAAGGGGGACAGGTGGGGGTCCCACCCCTGTGTCATTGGAGCTTAATGACTTGGAAGAGCTGGCACAGGGGTGTGTGCGGTATGAGGAGGTGTTTGGCGTGTCCAACATGGATACGGACATGCCAGACTTTGCGGCTCCTCATGTTGTCCCAGGTAAATGTTGTTATGTTACCAACTCGGAAATGTGTTTGTGACAATATGTAGATTCTAATGTTCCTCTGTTCTCATTTTTCACACAGAGACACAGGCGGATGAGTCTGCTCCAGAGGGGAGTCTTGGCCGCAGAATTTCTGCTGGCTCTGCAGGGGAGGAAGCAGTAGATCCGGCTGGGGACCCTGCAGAAGCCAGTCCAGGGCAATCCCCCTCGCAGGCAGTGGCCCTCCTCACGGATCTCAATTTTAAATCGGATCACCACATGGAGATTCTGCTGAGGATGGACGCCAGTCTGCTACGGGTGGCGTAGGCCATGGAGCAAAATGCTGCAGCCAACGTGACCATTGGCCCTGGCGGAAAATACCAGGGCCAACATCCGAATTGCCAATGCCCTGGAGCAGCTCGTTCGCCAGCACATGGTGGAGCCGCCCTCCCTTCCTGCCGGAACATCAGGATCCTCCACCTCTGGCACAACAACAGCCATCCCTCCAAATGTGCCTAGCCCTCTGCCTAGTCCAGAGGCCCCAACATCTACCTCTGGAGAGGCCAGCCAAAGGACATCCCGGACCCGGTCAGGCTCCCACCCTACCACAGCCAAACGGGGCAAAAAGCGATGACAGCACTGGCTAATTTTCCCACAATCCTTCTGTGCTTGCCCCATATTCCTTAAGGGCCAAAACTTCCCTCTCCTTTCTTGTGAATTGTTTTTAATGTGTGTTATTTTATTTTTGCCAAATGCCACTTTTGTTGTTTGTTTGTTTTTTTGGCTCAATTTTTGACGTTAACCAGAACTGCAAACTGGCAAATGCACATGAAAATATAAAAATGTGTGTAAAAATTAAAAACAATTCAAAATCTGCTCCATTGTATTTTGACATTATTCTAAAAATGGTTTTTAGGTAATCCCGGCCCCCAAAACCCCCCCCAAAAAAAACATTAATTTTAATTCAGATTCCAAAGGGTTAAAAACCATTTAGGAGTTTAAAGGAACACTTTGCCCAAACAAAATGGATAAGAAATTTCCGGGACCATTAAAAATGTTGCTAAAACACAAACATGATGACAATATTGTTGCAATAGCACAAAACCAAAAATAACCCCCCCCCCCCAAAAAAAAGGGTACGCTAATTGATTTTCTAATCCAGAAATTAGCAGCTGAGTATTTCACCTGTGTACGGTTTTGTGCTACAAAAAACAAAAACGTCGCTAAACACATTACAAGCAAGTTTTCAATTCTAAGTTGATTGCTTTTCTGGCAAGAAATGATAAATCGATGAAACATCAAAGAGGCACGGGAAGGAGGACGAGACCATCGACATTGTGGTAGAGTATACCAGACCACAAGCTGTGCGAGCAGTTTGAACGGAAAGTGGATCAGACAGTGACATATGACTTGTTCCGATCACATTTGCCGTTCGCATGAGATAATTTAGGGAAGCCCACAAAATGCCTCGCACGCCCGTGTTTTCCCATCTCCACCCCCGTCACCGCCCAAAAACGGCCTGTTCTGTCAATCACATTTGACATGTCACTTCCTATTCGCTATTCGACGAACGACTTAAAAAAATCTCGCAATCAGCCGTACGCACATGCGCAGTGTAACACCGGCGCATGCGTGGTTTCACAACATGGGAACGCTACGAGCGTACTGCTGCTTACGAGCGGCTCTGAATCAGGCCCATAGATTGCATACAAGAAGCTAACAACCAAACGACTCATCTCAATATACTCCAGATTTCAGTGCAATTTCTTTCCTCATCTGACACAACTGGGAAGGCAGTAGTTTTTTTACAACCTAGTGCAAAATGTTAGACAGTAGGCATCCTTATTTACCCAATGGAAGCATCCATATTGTGGTGGTCCACAGGTGATGAAACATACCAGTAAACAGTGACATCACTGAGGCATGAGACACAAAATAATTAATGTGACAGTATACTGGACACTTATTATATTAAAACAACTTTTTATTCTAAATATAAAAATGGTGATATTTGCATATATCTGTGCACCAGTCTTCTTACATGTTCCCCCATATGTTGCATAGAATGCTTATTACTGAATGAAATTTATAAAATTGTGCATTGAAGATCTGTTTTATTTAATTCTTAGACTTTGTGGTTTGGCAATGTGGCATGTTCCAATCAGTCAGCATGAATACTTACTTCAAAATGGCTAACAAGAGATACCTCATGGTGGGAAAAGTTACACATGGCTAACATGCATGATGAGGGTGCATGAAGAGGACACATTTTACCCACTAGAAAAAGAAAGAAAACATTTTTTTGGAACTCTGGATGGGGTTAAATACAATTTCTAAACAGGACTAATGCTGGGTACACACTATGCGATATGTTGTTCAATCAGCTGATGAATGACATATCGCATTGTGCATCGGCGGATGTGTACAGAAGATATGTCTGTTAACAATGACGTTCACATACATTTCTGATCGGCTGTGCAGCACAGCCGATGCTGATATATTATATCTTGCAGATATATCTGTACATCTGGCTGTCTGTACAGCCGACCCGCTGACCAACCCATATGCTGGCCCAGGGACCGCAGACAATTACGTCACTACCCGTTCATGTGGCCAGACATGTCGGGCCACTTAAGGGTAAGTGTGCATGCACAATAGTATTTGTGCATACCACTTACCAAATCGGTGGATTGGTTGGCCCATCGGGTGACAGGCTGATCCATCGCTCAGGTGAATACTCAACATTACATCCAACAGCAGCCATGACTCCAGGACAGAGGATCACTGTGTATGGATTACCTTACTCTACAATTCACATACATGTTTAATATATGGTGTAATAGAGTTTGTATATTCTCCCCTTGCTTGCATGGGTTTCCTCAGGGTGCTCTGGTTTCCTCCCACAATCCAAAAATATACTGGTAGGTTAATTGGCCGCTGACAATTATTAACCCTAGTGTGTATCGTGTGTGTATGTGGTAGGGAATCTAGATTATAAAATAAACTGGGGCAGGGACTGATGTGAATAGCCAAATATTCTCTATAAAGCGCTGCAGAATGTGTGTGCACTATATAAATAACTGGTAATAAATATAAATGTCGGATTCCAGATTAGATGTGACAAGGCACAGGGAAGTTGTTTTTTCTTTTATTACAGACCTCATAACGCACAACAACAATTTTTGTTTTACTGTAAGAATTGGCTATGGACCTTATTCAGAGTTGTATGATAATGCAGCCGCTGCTGCAAATGTGTATGCAGCTGCGATGCAAAAATATGTAATTGCCGCAGCCACTGGGAGATTTATTGGGAAGTCTACCTGCGGCTTTACAAATCCAGCATCTGCATATAATGTTGCAGCATCTGCATACAAAGGGGCAGCATCAGTAGCAGATCATTCGATTGTTACAGTCTTGAGTAAATTTATGGTCTCGCAGAATGGGCGTGGAAACTGAGACTTCGGATCAATACTTCTTGCGTACTGGATCGCAGTCGCAGACTGTGGCAAGCCTCTGAAATGGTCGCGACAAGGCTGCGTTCTTTGCTGCCACTTCCTATTACCTCCCCCAAACGCTCCCTGCCTGTCAATGACACTACCAGTAAATAGTTGTTGTGAATCATGCACAGTGTGACCTTGACATATGCGCAGTGTGACTTTGATGCATGCGTAGTTTGTCAATTATCGCTCAACTGCAAAAACATTGGCATAACGTATAACTCTGAATAAGGCCTATTATTCATACTACAGAACTAGGCAGCCAGATTTTAGTATGTAAAATAGTTTTATTTTAAAAAAAAAATTATTGAAAAAAATTGCACAGCAGTGTATAGATAAACCCTAATACACAATTTTAAGATAAAAAATTATACACAATTGATTGGCTGTTATTATTATTGTATTAAAAACAAAATACATTTTAACATATACTGTTTGTTGTTTTCACCTTTCTCATTGATTTATTATATAAGCAAAAAAATAATAATAATAATTTGAATTAATGTGTTTCTAAACACAGACACGATTTGCCATTTCACCTTTTACCTCAAGATATCCAGGTGTATATGAGTCACAGGCAACAAATCTTATTACAAGTTGTTAAAACTTGTTACATTAAAATTTCTATTAGGTAATTATGAACATGTTCACAGATCATGACCAGTGCACAGTACATTTGTTATGTTGCAAAGCACAGAATACATAATTTAAAAAAAAAATACAAATATTTTTCAGTTGCAAACAGAAATAAGGACAGCATTTAAAAAAAAATTGTTTTATCATTTCTACATATATCCAGATTATCCTCTGTTAAACGTTTCATTATATTTGTGTCAGAAACATAAACAACAACATTTTGTTGGTTTTGTAGCTGAACAATTTAGTTAATTTTAAAGAGTCACTATGATGAAAGTAAGTTTTAAAGCTTTATAATTTTTGGGACTGCCTATTTATAATGATATACAATTTCAATTACAAATTACCTTTCAGTTTTATTGATTTTAACTATTATAATTATTGACTTTTTAAAAAATTTGACATCACTGTCAAGGTGCCTACACACTTGGTGATATGCTCACGATCTGACATCGTGTACGATTTCCCTTGAACTCTCCCCCGGCAGCTCCCCGGCAGTCCAGCACACGATTTGGTGTAAAAAGTGTCCAATGTGACAAACGATCTATTGTGCATCCTTAACTTTTCCAGTGCATCGTGTCCCAGATTGTCAGATCTGCCCTACAGCACGGCAGATCTGAAGATGCGATGTACGACCAGCGGGGACGCGCATCGGCATCGTGATCGTGAGTGGACACTCATGATTTGGGCATATTTTACACGATTTGTCGTCACGATGCGTCAGAATAGGGCAAATCATGTAAAATATTGCTAAGTGTGTAGACACCTTAGGTTTCATTCAGCAATTTTGAAGCCTAAATATATATGTAAGAGTACAGCAACAAAATTGCGTCAACTCAAAAAAAAAAAAGTGTGGCTGTATCAAAATACTCTGTAATGGCCTCATTTAGAGTTTGACCAAAGTTCTCTTGGACTATTAGCTCAAGTGGCCTAGGACAGGAGACCTAGACTATATACAGCGCTATCAGTTAACTAGTGACAATATTTAGTGGTATATTTATCAAATTTCAATTTCGCATTTGAATCTGGATCCAGAGTGCATGCGTATGTATTCGACTGTACCTTGTGATTGTATAATTTGATTGTGCTAATTGTATTTAGATCACAGCGTGTAACTGTCTGTTTTTTGGTGAATAATATCTTTTTGTGCTTTGGAACCACAATCCAAGTCTGGAAAGCAATTATTTTTTGTGTGACTTATAATGCTAAATAGCGACATTTAGGGTGTATAGATAATTAGGTTTTCATAGTTGGGGGCTCGTAGAGTGAGATCACACTGCCAATTTACATCGTAACACACGGTTATCGATCTCTCAGCAAAGGGTGGAGGCACCATACGCAGGCAAGAACGCATTGTGCCTTCGGAAACCTGCTACCACTGGATACTGAGAGACCGCTATCCGTTATTGTGTGAGTTCAAGGCGCGCTGATTAGAATCCAGGGACAAGGAAGGAAAAAGTTTGTTTACTTTCTTTGATAAAGGTTAGTGTTAAAAGGGGAAGTCGCACAATAGCGTACGCATATTTCCTGTATTGCTGCCACGTGTTCAACGGTCATTGTATGTGTAGCGTGATTGCTTGTTAAAACCTCTGAATCACAATGCTATATTAAGGGAAAAAGGTTTTTCTATTCTGTACAGAAAAGGAGTGTATAATTGAAACGTGTGATTGCAAGGTGGAGGCTACTGTCTGTTAAGCCTAAGTGTAAGTGGAGGTTACTGTCTGTTAAACCTCGGTATAAACTCGGTAGGTGCCCGACAGGGCAGCACAAACTACTGGGCCAGTGTACAAAGCAGGTACATTGTGGTTTAGGTTATCGAGAAACTAAGGGGTTTCTTGGTCCGAACATCCATTAATCGCAAAGTCCATTGATCAGTTAGGTTCCTTGGGCAATGCGATCAGACCACATGATTATTTAAATTGTGATTGTGAAGTGGGTGTCATGTGAGTGAAACTGCTGGCAAGGTTAGGGGTTATTGCAACCAGTGGGAGTGAACTCAAAGTAGGAAGCTAGTGGTGAAGCTTGGTTAAGTAAAATAATTCGCTAGGCGGTTACTTTACTCCTCGTGTATACACACGGATCATAACGTAGAGGTGAAGTGGGGTATAGCGGGAAGGAGCGAGCGGCTGAAGCTTGGTTTAATACGGCCACAAGTAGAATAATTTACAATAGGTGGTTAGTCTGCTCCTCCTTGTGCAAGCCAACTGTAACGCCAGGCGGGTTAGCTGGGTATAACGGGAGGGAGTGAGTGAACGTTGCTCTCTGAAAATCGTTCACCAGTCAAAATTCTCTAGAAATTGCTAAGCGTTTTCCCAGATGGGTGCAAAGCCATCTCTAGTAATAGTCGATGATGTGCTGTAGATGGAAGAGCCGTTAGGATCGTCCAGGTATGTTATGTTTAAAAAGGATGGTGCGTATGCTACAGCGTATTGCGACATATGGGTCAAAATGACCAAGAAATGTAGAACACCTTTTACTAAGATTGGTAGCTTCGATTCAGAGGTTCTGAACAATCTCAGAGACAGTATATGTTTAGTGAAGTCTCTGAAGAAAAGAGTAAAGTTTAATGATTGCTTGAAGTTGTGGCAGCACGAGGGGGATATGTGGCTTAGCGGTGTGCACGCGACGCAAACACTGAACAATTATCATCCCTATCTGACAAATATTGCCATGTCGGGCCAAGAATCGCATAGTGTGTTCCCAGCTTAAGATTTGCTTAAAAACAGTTTACAAAGAAATTCCTACATGAATCATTGATTAGTTCAGGTTCAGGCAGCTATTGTTCTTCAGCTGTTGTAGAATGTTTAATGCTATTTAGGATGTTTGAAGGACTTCCAGTCAAGACATAGACATTCAGAATGTTGACAATCAAAATGTCAACACCAGAATGTCGACATGTTCTGAATGTCGGCATTTAGGATGTCAACATGTTTAGAATGGCGACAGATAACATAATGACATCACCATCATGTCAATAGCAATATAATGTCGACATGTTCAAAATGACGACGCTGTGAATGTCAACAGTAACAATATTGCAACATGCAATTAGGCTTAAAGATTTGGCTAGGCTACAATTAGGGTTCGGCTGCAGTTAAGGTTAGTTTTAGGCTAAACCAGTACAGTTGCCATCTTGACTGTCGACATTCACAATGTCAAAAACAGAAAATGTCAACATTATATCAGTGATGACATTGTGGATGTTGACATGTCATCTATTGTCATTCTGAACATGTACACATGCTGAATGTCCACATTCTGAATGTAACTCTCCCTTTAACCTCTAAAGGGACTCTAGGTTACCATTCACTTTAGTTTGTAAAATTTACCCACCCTTAACCTCTCGCTACATGGTGTACATCCTTCTATTAGATCTGTGCCTTCACCCAAGTATCGGTAGTAGATATGGGCCTACTTAGGAAAACACTGATTTAAGTGTGAGACTAAGTACTAATGGATTGAATAAGTCAGGTAAGTAGACTTACAATTTAATATAGGTTATCATCCTTAAAACATATACAATGTATAACAATAGTTACATACATTACCATCTACATATTATTAGCTGTACAATAACATAATTTATAAATTTAGAATAAATAGAAATATATACTTCTAAAATACAAGAACTCTTAGTTCATTGAGCCCATCTTTTGCAGAATACCAGTCCTTCTTGAATGCTTAGTATTTTATTATACAAGCCTTATGTTATGTTCTGGGTTGTTTGTGGACCAGGGGTGGTAGCAGGAGCGATCACAGAAGCGGGTTTAAAAATAAAACTAGGTTTTTTAATAAGTGCTTGAGAAGACATAAAGTATGGCAGTATATAAAAGTCCAGGTATATATAAATGTGCACAAGAGTTCTGTGGTGGGAGTAATGGGTTAATGTCCAAGTAGAAACAATTAGAGCTGTCCAGGTGTGCAGGTAGTGAGACTGAAAATAATCAAGCAGGTATGCAGGTAGTGATGCAGGAAATAATAAGCCAGGTATGCAGGAAGTGAACTAAGGCAAATGAGCAGGATGTCAGCAGGCTCAGGCACTCAGTTATGGGCAAGGGTGATGGAGGAAGCGGGGTAGTCCAGCGGAAGCTAGGAGCTGACACATAGACTGGCAGACAGCGAATTCACAGGAACAGGATAAGCACAGAGAACTCCCTCTCAGCTAGGCTGAGATACACGTTGCACTGGCAAAGAAGGAAGGCACTGACCCTTCCTAAATACCCCATGCCGTGCTGTTACTGGCCGGAGGGAACATGTGACTCACCAGGATTGGCCAGCCGCATCACATGGCCAGAAGGCAAGATGGCGGCGCCCATGCCAAACGGAACGAAGACGCCGCCAGGCCTTACCAGCACAGAGTGACAACAGGCCCGCACAACAACGCGCGCAGCCAAAGCCCCCCGCCAGACACCAGCTCCGCCACCAGACAGCCCGCGCCACAATGACCTCACTGGTAACACCCACCTAGCGCCATGCTGAAATACCCTGGCCGTGACAGTACCCCCTCCTTTTGGGGTGGCCTCAGGACACTCACCAGGCTTCTCCGGATGGGCAGAATGGAATCTCCTGATGAGCGTGGGAGCGTGGACATCATGAGCATCGGTCCAGCAACGTTCCTCTGGACCGTAACCTTTCCAGTCCAGCAAATACTGTAGATGACCTCTGTGTAGGCGAGAGTCCAAGACCTGGGCGACCTCAAACTCAACTCCTCTCTCCATCTGGACTCGAGGAGAAGCAGGTAGAGAACTGTGGAACCTATTCAGAACTAGGGGCTTTAATAAGGAAACATGGAAGGAATTAAGGATTTTTAGGTATGGGGTAACTGTAAATGGTAGGCCACTGGATTAATGACTTCTGTTATGGTGAAGGGACCAATGAAGCGAGGTGCAAATTTCATTGAAGGAACTCTTAGACGAAGATTCCGGGTGGACAACCAGACCTGGTTTCCAACTTGCATGCGTGGAACTATTCTACGCTTCTTATCGGCCTTGGTCTTATAGCGAGAGGATACCTTCAACAAATCAGACCGTACTTGAGTCCAGATGGCAGCAAAATTCCGCACTGTGCCCTCCACGGCCGGAACATCAAAAACAGGCAGGCTTCGGAAATTCGGGGACACGAGGATGAAGGCCATAAACAACTTGAAATGGCGTTTGGTTAGTTGACGAGTGGTAGGAAACATTATCGCAAACTCGGCCCACGGCAGCAAGGCGGCCCAATTGTCCTGGGAAGATGTCATAAAGATTCTTAAGAAAGTCTCTAGATCTTGATTAACTCTCTCGGTGGAGCCGTTGCTTTGAGGATGGTAGGCAGTGGAAAAGTTTAACTTCACTTGAAGAACAGAACACAAAGCCCTCCAGAATTTTGCAGTAAACTGCACACCACGGTCAGAGACAATTTCAGCAGGAAGGCCATGAAGACGAAATATGTGTTGGACAAACAACTGTGCCAGGTCAGGAGCAGAAGGTAACTTCTTCAAAGGTATATAGTGGACCATCTTTGAGAATCGGTCTATTACAACACAGATAGTATTGAAGCCTTGAGAGACTGGCAGGTCTGTGACAAAATCCATGGAGAGATGTGTCCATGGACGTGACGGAGTAGGTAGTAGTAGTGGAAGCAATTCTGGAGCTTGTCGTGATGATTTATGCTGGGCACAGAAGGAGCAGGAAGAGATAAACTCCATTATATCTGCCTTCATGGAAGGCCACCAATAGTGTCTTTTCAGGAACTCCAAGGTCTTCCGAGTGCCTGAGTGTCCTGCGAAGCGAGAGGAATGTGCCCAAGTGAGAAGCCGCTTCCTTAATTCCGGGGCCACAAACGATTTTCCTGTAGGAGGTTTAACCTGTAATGTGGCGAAGACTCTTGATTCCAAGACAGGGGTGTTATTTTGATTTTCAGATTGATCATCACAGAGAAGAGATCTCGATAGGGCATCGGCCTTCTGATTAAGTGCTCCAGACCGGAAGGGTAGGGTGAACTGAAACCTGGCAAAGAATATTGCCCAGCGGGCCAAACTAGGACTCACACATTGAAGGTTTTTAAGAAATAGAAGATTTCTATGGTCCGTAAATACAGTAAATGGAAACTTAGCACCTTCTAGCAAATATCTCCATTCCTTCAACGCCAACTTTACAGCTAGTAGTTCTTGCTCACCTATTGCGTAGTTCCTTTCGGCAGGTGAGAATTTTTTAGAACAGAACCCACAAGGATGGACTCGATTGTCCTCATAACGTTGAGACAGGACTGCTCCCACAGATTCAGATGATGCGTCTACTTCCAACAAAAAAGGCCTGTCCAGATCTGGTTGTCAAAGAACTGGTGCTGAGATAAAGGCCTGTTTTAGGAGATGAAAGGCAGACTCTGCCTCTGCTGACCACTGGGCAGGATTAGCACCGTTGCGGGTCAAGGCTGTAATGGGAGCCAGCAGTGTAGAGAATCCCTTAATGAAACGCCTATAATAATTGGCGAAGCCCAACAATCTCTGCATGGCCTTCAGTGTCTGGGGTCGGGACCAATCCAGAATTGCTTGTACCTTCTTGGGGTCCATTTCCAAACTGGAGCCAGAAATAACATAGCCGAGGAAAGGTACACTGGGCACCCCAAAGACACACTTCTCCAGCTTGCAGTAAAGGTGGTTCTCTCTCAAACGGGTCAAAACTTCTTTAACATGTTCATGATGTTTAGCTACAGACGATGAAAAAAATCAGTATTTCGTCCAGATAGACAACAACTGAAACATATAACAGATCCCGGAAAATCTCATTAACGAAACTCTGAAAGACAGCAGGGGCATTGCACAATCCAAAAGGCATTACTAAATATTCGAAATGTCCATCTCTGGTATTAAAAGCGGTCTTCCTTTCATCGCCAGCTCGAATACGGATAAGATTGTAAGCCCCTCTCAGATCTAATTTAGAAAAAATGGCAGAGCCCTTGACCCTATCAAACAACTCAGTAATCAGGGGAAGAGGGTATCGATTCTTTACAGTAATGTCGTTAAGGCCTCGATAATTGATACATGGTCTTAAACCACCGTCCTTCTTGCCAACGAAGAAAAATCTAGCTCCGGCAGGTGAAGTAGAGGGGCGAATGAACCCCTTTGCCAGGTTGTCCTTGATGTACTCGGTCATGGCTTGAGTCTCAGGCAAGGATAACGGATAGGTATGACCACGAGGTGGTATCTTATCAGGTATCAAATCAATTGGACAGTCCCATTCCCTATGAGGAGGTAAGATATTTGCTTGCTGCTCAGAGAACACATCGGCGAACATCTGATATTCCTTGGGAATGGTAAAAGAAACTAATGGAACTGTCTTTCTTACAGGTCGAATTTTTGGAAGACAGGATTTCTGACAGTCCATACCCCATGAAAGACTCTGCATAGAACTCCAATCTATCCGGGGATTGTGTTGACGCAACCAGGGTAGACCAAGAACAATTTCTTGAGAGGCCTCTGATATCACCAGGAATTTTAAGGACTCAGAATGAAGTGCCCCAATTCGGACCAATACTGGTTGAATCTCCTTGGTGACTATCCCGTTAGTTAGAGGGCGTCCGTCTATAGAGGCCAGAGAGATGGCATGATTGAGAGACAAACAAGGAATCTGAAAATTATCTATGAAACTGGACGCTATGAAATTTCCGGCTGCTCCCGAGTCAAGTAGAGCAGTAGCAAAGACAGATTTGGGTTTAAGATCCAAAGCTAGGGTAATCGTGAAGTCTTTAATTTTTGGAGACGGGCACATAACTCCTAACTTGATGTCTCCAGGGTCAGTTAAGATTTGGGCATTTCCTGGTTTACGGGGACAGTAGATCAGCAGGTGACCTGACTCTCCGCAGTACAGACAGAGGTTCTTTTGCATTCTTCTCTGACGTTCTTCTTTGGAGAGGTGTGTATGATTCACTTGCATAGGCTCCTCTTCAGTAGGAGAAGGAATGGGATGGGTAGAAATGGAGGGGGCAAATGACCTTTGCCTGTCAGTTCTGTGTTTTTCAGCCTGACGTTCCCTGAAGCGTAGGTCAACTTTTATACACAACTAAATCATGTCGTTAAGATTAGTAGGAAGCTCTCGAGTGACTAGATCATCCTTTAGTCGGTCTGACAACCCATGCCAGAAGGCTGAGGTGAGGGCTTCCTCATTCCATTTGAGCTCTGATGCTAAAATTTGAAATTGCACGGCATATTGACTGACAGGATGGACCCCTTGTCTCAGTGTCATGATGTTTGATGATGCTGATACAGTACGCCCATGTTCATCGAAAATCCTCCTGAAGGATGACACAAAGCCTGCGTAATTATCCAGCAGCGGATCTGAGCGCTCCCAGAGTGGGGAAGCCCATTCCAAGGCCTGGCCAGATAACAGAGAAACTATATAAGCCACTTTAGTTCAGGCAGATAGAAAGTTGTCAGGCTGCAGGGTAAAATGTATGTCACACTGATTTAGGAATCCTCAGCAGAGTTTAGGGTTGCCGTCAAATTTACTTGGTAAAGGAAGATGTAAGCGAGGAGATGATCTGCCTCCTGTATTCCCAGACGCTGATGCGGATGTGGTTGCTGGTACTCCAGGGGTAGAAAAGGAAGTTTGTAAACTATCCTGTCGCTTAGACATCTCTTGCAAAAATTGAGCCATCTGATGCTGCATGTTTTTCAGATTTTCTAAACTACCAGAAATGCACCGGAATAAATCCACTCCTGACTCCTGATCCATGGCCGTCTCCATGGGGCCAGTGCAAACTGTTATGTTCTGGGTTGTTTGTGGACCCGGGGTGGTGGCAGGAGCGATCACAGAAGCGGGTTTAAAAATAAAACTAGGTTTTTTAATAAGTGCTTGAGAAGACATAAAGTATGGCAGTATATAAAAGTCCAGGTATATATAAACGTACACAAGAGTTCTGTGGTGGGAGTAATGGGTTAATGTCCAAGTAGAAACAATTAGAGCTGTCCAGGTGTGCAGGTAGTGAGACTGAAAATAATCAAGCAGGTATGCAGGTAGTGATGCAGGAAATAATAAGCCAGGTATGCAGGTAGTGAACTAAGGCAAATGAGCAGGATGTTAGCAGGATCTGATCGCGCCCCCCATTGCGCCCCCCCAACTGATCGCGCCCCCCACTGGCTGTGCGCCGGGCTGAGGGGCACACAGCGCCCCTCCACCCCCACCAGTGCGTAGCGCTGAAAAAAATGTTTTTTTCTCTCTAATGGGGCGTGGCCACGCCTCCCACAATTTGGCCAAGTCCCCTGTCACCTGGGCCCGGCGCAGTCCTCATCGGCCCTGTGTATGAAATAGCATTAAATTACAGTTTATGTAGCGATTTTGCATATGCGAACACCTGTGAGCTGTATGGTGATGCTAGGGGGCACGTTTATTAAGATGGGAGTTCTATTAAGTGATATTGCCCATAGCAACCAATCAGATTCCAGCTATTATCTTCTAGAAGGTGCTAGATAAATGAGAAGTAGAATCTGATTGGTTGCTATTGGCAATATAACTTCTTAAATAGAACTCCCATCTTAGTAAATGTACCCCTAGGAGCCTCCCATGAATTGGCTGCAGCTACAATACATGACTTTTTAGTCTTCCCCTGCTGCTGAGAAGTGTGATAAAGTTTCAACCTAGAACTGTAGCAAAAAAGATGTAGCGTGGTGCAGCTGAATAAATAATATGGCAGTCCATTTATAGCTTTGGAATGGTTAAATACCTTTATGCCCTGCACCAAATAATCATTTCTCCAGTTACAGGTAACTATGACTTCCAGTCACTATAATACATTAGGCTGGGTCTATGATTTAATTGATGATTTAAGTACTGGGAGTCATGTGATTCAGGGGTCTGTTTACTAAGCAGTGTTAGGAGAAGTGAAAAGTGAAGAGTGAAAAGTGATAAGGTGCCAGCCAATCAGCTCCTAACTGCCATCTCACATGCTGTGTTTGAAAATGACAGTTGGGAGCTGATTGGCTGGCACCTTATCACTTTTCACTCTTCACGTTTCACTTCTCCTAACACTGCTTAGTAAATAGACCCTTCAGTCTCTTCCTTCACCAGATGAACTCCCCCAAATCTCTCCTGTAGCTGAATGTAAGAGCAGTTTTGTGTCATTACAACATGAGCTCCCAGAGTCTGATCCCCTTTATCTTGCCACATGCTCTCCTGCTCTCAATAACAGAGCTACTGCTGGTAAGAATGTAATAATCTATGAAATCTGTGGAGCCATTATAGTCTATGTGTGCAGTGTAATTACTCACTGCTGCTACAAAGGCTGTGTCTGTAGTGTCACTGTCACTGGCCAGTCCCCTTCTGCCTTATGCTGCACACTTCCTCTTGACAGCTGGTAAGCTGTCAAGCTAGGAGCTGCTGAGCTGCCCACTGCTGCCTCTGCTCCACTCCCCGAGGACCTGCTGTCAGCTGCGTTACCCAGGAGACCTGTCAGCATCCATTGCTGCTCCTCCTCCATCTCTACACAGGTCAGCTGCTTCCTGATGCTGGTGCCTGCCGCTCTATGAGCCTGGTACAGCTGCCTCTGCCCACAACAAGACTCCCTCTCTGACCCCACCCCCCTGCGATTGGCAACCAGTCCATAGCTCAGCTGCTGCTGCTCAGGACGTAGGGGGGTGAGCACTTTGGGGGAGAGATCAGCAGACTCCCTGTCAGCTTACTGGTAGCACCTCTTATTAGGGATGGCCATCGACCATCAATGATTCATAATCATCGATGGATTATGGCCGATATCGAATGTCTTTCCCATCGATGGGGGAGAACAAGATGGTCTCATTCCATTGATGGAAGAATATAACCAAATAGTTTTTTTTTCTCAAGCTGTTGGGACACGGATCATAGCTCCAGCCCCCTATACCCGCAAAACCATGCCCCCCCGGTTCTTATTGGCCCATGGGCCTGACAGTCATGGAACAGGGATGACCATCGGTTGGTGAAGCCATCAATGGTCATCCATTGCATAGTTGGTTACCAATGATGGCCACTTTCTATTTTGCCATTGATGGTAACCATACCGATGACCATCCCTACCTCTTATCCCACTAATTGCCCTTCTTTTCATGACAGGAGCCCAACCACTCCCAGCCATATCACTCCGCCCCTTTTCTCCTGTGCATGTGCATCCCACACACTGTGGCATATAAAATGTCAACATATCATACCACGCCCTAGGCACTGTCCAACATTCAGCTTTTGTATAACAGACACAGTGACCACAGGTAGGACATAAGTTCTGCATTTTAGTATTGACTGACTGACTGTGGGTATATTATCACTTGGTCAGGGGGAAAAACTTGAGGAAATAAGAATAAATTGATCTCGGGAGAAAACCAGTTTGGTTATCTCTTGTAGCCACTGCTTGTGTAGGTAATCTCAGACATGTCAGCGGTACAGAGTAGAGATGGGAAGCTCCAGTCCTGTTGGAAGAAACCAGAGATGTGTGCGGATTTGGTTTTGGTTTTGACAAAACCACTCTCAAATGTTATGGTTTGGCTTTGGCAAAACCACCCTCAAGTGTTTTGGTTCGGATTCGGTTTCGAATTTCTTTAAAATTATAAAAAAACAAACTAAAGTCATGTAATTTGGACTTGTTTACATGCACACCAAAACCCAATATTCAGTTTTTAAATGCAAGTTCCGAACTTACAGCCAATCTGAGCTTGGACACGGTTCTACTCAGAATACCAAAAGTAATCTAAGCCGCGACTCTGTTTGACTTGGAACCCCAAAGTTCGAGTGTGTTCTTTTTTCAGGAAAATCAAACCTCACAGCTCTAGAAGAAAGTGATGTCATATGCACCTCAAAGTTCTTCATAAGGTGTTGACTGTCGGGAAAGGGTCATTGCAGCATGTCAGATGTAGAAGGGACTCAAATCTATCAGACCCCTTATTTTGTAACCAGTCTCACCATGTTGTTGTGAGTTCAGAGTTCCTATCTAGAGCTGAGGTACTGCAGTGAGGTCCTCCATAACCATATATTGTAGATTTCATTTGACTTGAACTACTGCAGGGTATGATAGCTCTAGCTGTGTTCATTAGGTGTTTTAAGAAATATATTTAAAATCTTTAGATAGCCAGAACTCCAGAATGAAGAGAGATAGAAGCTCATTTTATTCATTGCATCAGAGTGATAAGCCAGTGTTCTGTTTAAAAATGAGTAGCATTCAATATATATTTTACAGTAGACACTTTTTTACCGGAGGATGCAGTACACGCTCACTCACGAGCCGGATCTCTCCTGTACTTACCGATTAGAGACTGTGTGAGTATTAATGGAGAATTAGCACTCCATACAGCTTTTATTGAACTTTGCGGTTCTATTGCTATCTCACTGTTGGACCAGAGGGTCCAGTGCTCACTTGATTACAAGCTGAGTGTGTTATTTACTAGCTGGCTGGAGACAGAGATTAATTAATGGAGTAATAATACTCCAGATGGCCCTCTGAATATTGTGGCAATCTTGCTATATGACAACCAATTCCAGCATCGGATACCTATGTCACAAAGTTATCTCTCAGGAGTTATTTAGGATTCAGTGGATACAATTGTTTTCAAAACCATGTGGATATACTTTCAACCTCACATATGCTTGCCAGTAATTATTGATACATATATTTATGTCATTTTACATTGTGAAGCGCACATTTTTGTCAATTGTGCAGTTACTGTTTTTAAAATAATTGTATTCTTATTGTTATATTGAATTAAACAGGATATCACTCTTTTTAACGTTTGTCTTGTGTACTAAAGCACCATCTATATAGTTCTCTTTTTTTGGGTACATATCACCAGTACACACTGGCCAACGGGCACCAGATATACTGGCCGATTCATTTGATCGGCCAATATATCTGTCAGTGTGGACCCAGCTTTACTTATCCCTATTCTGGCATGCATGTTATCTAAGGGGGTAAAAGAGAAGAAAAGAACTCTCATCTTTTTTGGGGGCACACGGAGGGCAAAATTTACTAAGCGGCGGGTTCTAAACCCCGGGAGTTTGGTGGCGGTTTTGCAGCGATTTCTAAATGACAGTCCTGTTCTATTATATTCTAAAATGTGTTTTTACTGCGGTTTGGCGGCGGTTTTGCTATCTGCAGATTTACTAAGACCAAAACAGCTGCAAAACGGCTGTAAAACTGCCATCAGAACACATTTTAGAACAGAATAGAATAGAACAGGGCTGCAATTTAGAAACTGCTGCAAAACCGCCAAAAAACACCGGGGTTTAAAACAGAATAGAACTCGCCGTCAAACCGCCACCAAACTGCCGGGGTTTAGAACCCACCGCTTAGTAAATTTTGCCCTTAGTAGTTAATGTAAAATCTAACTTTTATTAAATTAGGTTTAAAAAATGATAAGTCAATACTAAGACAAACAACATGAAAATAGACAGATATAAAATTTATAGGCGATAATACAGCAAATATTGATACATTATTCAAGTCTCAATACTTAATGATTAAAGTAGCAGTCTTTAAAGTCTACATACACAGGAAATAATTGTATATTAGGCATCCATAGTAAGGTTTAGAAAAATTTTACGTCGTAAATTAGTGAATAATTTATACATCACTAAACATACTAGTGCTTAGTGCTAATGTATATTGTACCAGCGAACCCTGCAGCCAGCATAGAATAAAGTAAACACATTATCTGTGTAAAGAAAAACAGATAAACCAGTACTATGTGTTTTCATTAAGTGATCTATAGTCATCTGCTGATTTCCACAGGTGTTCATATACCATAAATAGAGTAATTAATTATCACACTCCAGTGTGTGCAATATGTGATATGTGGTTCAGACAGATTTGGAAATGACAAGAGGAAATTATAGGTGTCTGTCACAGAGTATTTAAGCACATTATCTGTGCAAAGAGAGGCACATAACCAGTACTATGTGTTTTCATTAAGTGATCTATAATCATCTGCTGACTTGCACTGATGTTCATATACCATAAATAGAGTAATTCATTATCACACTCCAGTGTGTGCAATATGCGATCCGTGGTTCAGACAGATTTGGAGGTGACAAGAGGAAATTATAAGTGTCTGTCACAGAGTATTTAAGGTGTATATAATGTGTCACAGAGAGGCAGTGACAAAAAAAATCTTTGAGATGATATCAAAAAGTATTAAACAAAGCCACAGCATGACGCATATACTATAGAACACTGTCCATCATTGCCAGCGTTCAAACACACATAGTACATTCAATGTTAGTATTGAACATTAATTAAAATTAATGTGATTGAGGAATCAGCAGGGAAAAACAGACATATAAGAAAAAATTATAGTGGGAGTAAGGGATAAGGTATCACAGAAATAAAGAAAAGCTACTCCCTTGTAACACATCTCACTGGCAGCTGCTGCTTGCTGTGTGACATGCATTAATACAGCAGGTGAGAGTACCGTATATACTCGAGTATAAGCCGAGTTTTTCAGCACAAAAAATGTGCTGAAAAAGTACCCCCTCGGCTTATACTCGAGTCAAGTGTAGCGCTGACCGGACGGAGTTCGGTCAGCGCTACACACTGCCAAACACACAGCCGCCGGAGCCGGCAGCTGCGTGTTTGGTGTAATCAGCAGCCGCTGAGAGTCTGTCAGACTCTCAGCGGCTGCTGCTGCTCCCACTGCGGGAGCCATCTTCCGGCTCCCGCAGTGGGTGATGGGAGACACGTCGTCATGACGACGTCTCTCCCATGCAAAGCGGTCGGAGGAGCGGACAGTGGCGGGACCAGGAGCAGGAGTTTCAGGTAAGTGTTTATTTTTTTTTTATTCTTATCACGTCTCTCTCTACTGGGGGGTGGGGACTACAGGGGGCACTACCAGGGGGCGATTACTGCAGGGGGCACTAAAAGGGGTATTACCACTGGGGGAACTACCAGGGGGGGATTACTACAGGGGGCACTACCAGGGGGGAATTACTACAGGGGGGGATTACTACAGGGGGTACTAAAAGGGGGGATTACCACTGGGGGAACTACCAGGGGGGATTACTACAGGGGGCACTACCAGGGGGGGATTACTACAGGGGGGGATTACCACTGGGGGAACTACCAGGGGAGGATTACTACAGGGGGCACTACCAGTGGGGGATTACTACAGGGGGCACTAAAAGGGGGGATTACCACTGGGGGTACTATCAGGGGGGGATTACTACTGGAGGCACTGAAAGGGGGGATTACCACTGGGGGCACTACCAGGAGGGATTACTACTGGGGGCACAACCAGGGGGAATTACTACTGGGGGCACTACCAGCTCCTGCCATTTCCCACACTAGGCTTATACTCGAGTCAATAAGTTGTCCCAGTTTTTTTGGGTAAAAGTAGGTATTCGGGTCGGCTTATACTCGAGTATATACGGTACCGCCCAGGCGGTCATAGGATGTGAATGAGTGTCACGGGCATCTGCTTTTGTGACATAGGTCTTTGTGGGCTCTGTCAATACAGCGCAGAGCCCTCCCAGACGAGCGACTCAATGAGAGTGTCCCAGGAAAATACAGTAGTATAGAAATAAAGTATAGCATATATGCCGACATTTCACTCCCTCCTTCCGGGAGGGAGCTGTCGGGCTTCTCGGCGGGGGGCGGGTCGCAGCGAATAGGGGGCATGGCCCGGCGATGATGAACATTTTGGGGCGGAGCATGGGGGTGTGGCAGCACGATCGCATCATCGGGGCTCCGCCCCCTCTTCACAATGCCATTTTTAAAGACATTGTGAGGCAGGGGGCAGGGCCGTGATGACGCGATTCAGCGCGAATCGTGTCACTGGCCCCTCCGCTGCCGGGATTTTGTATGGTGAGTGCAGGGGGGGGGGGGGGACGGGTCCTTGGTGCCCGGGAGACTTGCCTGCCTTCCCGGGAGGTCGGGAGCGGCACCCGATTTTCGGGAGGCTCCCGACCAAATAGGGAGGGTAGGCAAGTATGATGTATAGCGAGATAGAAAATAGATGAAAAAATGCCTAACTTAAATCAGCAGTGTATGCTGCTGCTCTCCATCTGCTTTATATAGTATTGGTGGAGAGTGAGCGGTACATGCTGTATTAGACATGAGGAGCAGGGGTGTTTCCATAAAGGAGGGGGCCCGTGTGCAGTCTCTGACACGGGCCCCCTTCTCTCTGTCCGGCGGCCGGCAGCACACTGAGCTGTGCGCGGCCAGTGCCGGAGTTATAGACTCTGGGCACTAGAGTGCGCCCAGAGTCTATAGAGTATGCACAGGTCACTGGGAAAATGGCCGCATCGGCCATTTTCCCTGTATTGCACATGCGCAAACAATGGGAAAATGGCCACGGCGGCCATTTTCCAGTTGTTTTTACAGCGACAGACCCCCACTCATTTGTGGGACTCCGGAGAGGTAAGTAATACAATGGGTGCAGGGTGTGCAGTGCGTAGCCCCCCTGGACCCAGGGGCCCGTGTGTCCCGCACAACCTGCTCCCATTATAGATACGCCCCTTATGAGAAGGAAGATTATAGCAGGTGGGGTGTAGTGTTCCAGGGATAGTGGGGAGACCCTGATGACACAGTGCATTGTAGGGTATTCTCCCCCACTTGTCCTGGCCAAAAAAACACCCACCTGTGAATGATACCTGGAGTGGTTACCGGAGTCTGCATCTGGGAATCCAGTTTAAAAATAAGATTCTGGTGTAATGTAGGGAAATGTCAGGTAATGCTGCTGCTTAATCTGGGCTACCAGCTCGTGCACAGCTGGTGCCCGTAGTGATTGCTACTCACCTACTCTATTTACCATCCTGTATCCACCTGTGCTCGGGTACCCCTAGTTTTTCCCTTCCTTTACAATTTAGAATCAACATGCATGTTATCTGGTAATACTGAAAGGTATGTAATAATATGTGACACTCTTTTCACCCCATAGACAAATCTATAGCTCCAACAATCATCCCAACACAACTGAATAAAATCAAAATGTTAATGTTGTTTTGAGAATATGTAGATTAAGAAAACACAGAACTCCTGCATACACCTTATCCTCCCAAGTCTGCTATATGTGTGCTCAATCAGTGCATCGGATTAGAGAGACCAGAGAGCAGCTGCCAGCAAGAAGAGACCGGTGTCTTACCAGAAGTGGGAGAATGTGTACTTAGGAAGCTCAGTTTTGTCTCCTACTTGATATATTAAGTATGTATATTATGGGATGTTTAACCTTTTCCTAACCACTTATGTTATTTATGCAAGATAAATGTTTGTGTTACAAGCCAACGTCCCGGATCTCCCCCATTGTGGGTCCCAGTTATTGCTAAGCGACCGGGATGCCACATCATGCAAACTGTATTATCTGGTGATCCCAGTGGTTGCTAAGCTACCAAGACTCTTTGCAGTCACAGTGCCTTCTGGTCCTAGCTTTGTTACTGCTATGTGCAGCCCAGCAGCTGCAATTCATATTTTTAATTAGAGTGCTGATTGGCTTTCAGTGCTGTTAAAAGGCAGCCAGTTCCACACTTCCATGCCGGTAATAGTTCTTCTTGGAGCCTTGTCATTCGGTCCCTGTTCATAGTTACTGTTCCTGATATCCTAGCTGCCCTCTTGAAAAATTTACTCAGCTAAGTGTCTAACTACTGTGCATTGCTTCTGCTGCTATATACTCCTTAGTATACTGCTATGTGTCGTGGCATTTATTATCTGCTGAGTAATCCACCTGTGCCTGGCTATAATTACTGTTTTAATACCACTGCTTTTCTATATTGGGTTGCTGTGCAAAACTGCTGCTGCAATATTAAGTGGCTGTGTATAACTTCATAGTTGTGGATATCTACTGTGTGTAGCATGAGCCATTGTGTTTAACCATTGCTACTGCATTAAGAGCTATGTTGCAGATCTGTGTATATTATTACTTGCATTCCATCTGTGTTTAAATACTGTGCTGCACTTCAGGAATTGCATTACTCTATATGATGTCCACATCCTCTGTCTGCATATTATACCCTTGCTACTACCTGTTCCAGTGTCCTGGACATGGTTGTAGTCAGTACTTCAGTTAACTGTGTCCTTGCCATATCACTCCTACTTAATACTACTACTCTAGTTATTACCTAGTGATCTCTTGTCTATTACATAAACCCAGACTGTTCGGAGGTATAAGACCTAGCAGCATCCTAAGTACCGGTGTGTGTGTGTGTGTGTGTGTGTGTGTGAGTGTTTAACACTAAGAGAACAGCGGGCTGTTGTTATAGGCACAAGACCCTTCAAATAGGAACTGTAGGAGTCTTATGTAATAATGCAGGAGTTTCATAACAGTTTGATTAAAGAAAGGTATTTTAATAGACTCTCTCCCCTATACTATAGACCAGTGGTTCTCAACTTCAGTCCTCAAGTACCCCAAACAGGTTATGTTTTCTGGATTTCTTTAATCATGCTTAGGTAAGTTGATCTATTTTGTTGGGTCAGTAATTATTCCACCTCATTCTATACACAGAAATCCTGAAAACTTGACCTGTTAGGGGTACTTGAGGACTGGAATTGAGAACCACTGCTATAGACCAATAATTACCAAACACGGCCTCAGAGAAACATAACAGAATATCTTTTACAGATCTCCTGAGTATCTCAATTGAAATAATTAGCACCACCTCTGGATCCTTTAAAATGTGTCAGCGAGTAATGAATATACCTCTGCACTAACTAGGATATCTGAAAAACATGCACTGTTAGGGGTTTGAGGACTGAGCTTGAGATACACTGCTATAGGCCAGCTACAGTATTATTTATTACTAATGTATTACATAGGCTATCCAGTGTATAAGTATACCAATAGGTACATACAGTATATGCCGAGGGCCGGTGCTAGTTTCTACTGCATTTTCCCCAGTCTCCGGGATTTGCTCCTATGCTCCACAGAGCAGAAGACTTAGATTGTGGAATGGTGCCTAAATCCAAAAAAAAATATTCAGCTCAGACGGGCTTGCCATACTGCAGCATCTAATGGTTTACTGTGATAGCTTGCCCTGTAATGTATTACATACACTGTAGGCAGGCTTTAGCTTGTTAAGTGCTAACTCTATCCCCTTTATGTGCAGGTCACTCTATTTGGTAAGCCCCCCTCCCCCTAAAGAACTCCTGCATTTGCCCCGGTTAATGGCCATTAGTGTACAATGTTCATCTGGGCAAGTATCATCAAAACTAGGAACTTACTACATTTGATTACTAACTATATTATATTGATTGTATTATTATTATCAACACAGTTAGAAGGGTTCCATAGCGCGGGACAGGTGGAATACAACTGACAATCTCCAGAAGGATTCCATAGCGCGGGACAGGTGGAATACAACTGACAAGCTCCAGAAGGGTTCCATAGCGCGGGACAGGTGGAATACAACTGACAAGCTCCAGAAGGGTTCCATAGCGCGGGACAGGTGGAATACAACTGACAATCTCCAGAAGGGTTCCATAGCGCGGGACAGGTGGAATATAACTGACAATCTCCAAAAGGGTTCCATAGCACGGGACAGGATACAACTGACAATCTCCAGAAGGGTTCCATAGCGCGGGACAGGTGGAATACAACTGACAATCTCCAGAAGGGTTCCATAGCGCGGGACAGGATATAACTGACAATCTCCAGAAGGGTTCCATAGCGCGGGACAGGATACAACTGACAATCTCCAGAAGGGTTCCATAGCGCGGGACAGGTGGAATACAACTGACAATCTCCAGAAGGGTTCCATATCACGGGACAGGTGGAATACAACTGACAATCTCCAGAAGGGTTCCATAGCGCGGGACAGGTGGAATACAACTGACAATCTCCAGAAGGGTTCCATAGCACGGGACAGGTGGAATACAACTGACAATCTTTTACATGAGAACAGACTAATATAAACAAGTGCACAATATCACATAAACATAATTACAATAGGCTTAAAGAGAAAGATCTTTAAATTTTTTAACCTGTGATACAAATATTTGCATATGTGTCACTAAAATAATTAGAGATTAACACTTCTAATAATCCTGCTCCATGTCTTTACTTAACTTGCAAAAAGATACTACTAATTTGCACCCATAGATTATCCTGATACAGTATTGCTGGGTACACACTGACAGATACACAGGCCGATCAATTGATCGGCCAATATATCTGCTGCATGTCGGCCAGTGTGTACCCACGATATGTCGGGGAATGTCGTCGTTCACCGACATATCGCATTGGCTGTGCTGCACAGCCGATGGACAGATATGTCTGCAGAGAGATCTGTCCATCGGCAGGTGTGTACGGGCGGTCGTCAAACCGCCCATACACACACAGCGGCAGCTGCGAGGAGGGGGGGTGGGACACGCCCCCGACCCGAACACTGGGCGCCAGGACCCCAAAGGCACAAGCAGATGATGGCCGTTCAGTGTGTATGAACGACCATCATCTGCAGACTTATCTGTCAGGTGTGTACCCACCTTGAGACATGATAAGCTTGTGATTTCTTTGCAGGGGGTGATAACATTGACATAAGGATTATTACCACCGAGGTGTAGCAATGTCAGAATCAAACAACCCCCATTTGCCCATAGCATAGCCTGAACAGATACAGTATAAAGCTATTTATGCAAACTCCTTGGCTGAATCAAAGTGCTTTTAAAATCTATCAGTCATTTGCAATAAACCTGGGAAAATATATCTGCCCTGAGTTCACTTTCCTCCCAGAAGGGATCATCCTCTCAAAGAAGTAAATTATGTGAGATTTTTTTTTTTAATAGACATTATTCAAAATCACTGACATCAAACATATCATTGCCATTAGTTAATGCCACCTGATAGTGAAACAAGTCATAAAAGTTGCATTATTCTTTGAAAATTGCATTTAGCTTCAATTTCTTTATTAGGCATAATTTGCAACTTTAGCCTTATATAATAGTATAACTCTTTATACCGTAGTATTATTCTCAATTATTATTTTTAGATTACACTATTTTATTACTTTTAAACCTAATGCCACATTGACCTTGAAAAAGAGCTCTGTTTTCTGTTCCAGTGAAATGATTGTATAAATAAGATGAAAAGACATTAAGTAGTAAAAATAATCATTTAATGTAGTATAATAAACTACCGATCCCATACGCAGCTACTATGCGAAAATATGCAAATTTTGCAGCCGCCGGGATATCTATTGAGACGCCCACCTGCATCTTTGCAAATCCAAGCATCAAAGGGCTTGTTTCAGCTTAGATCGCAGTTGCTAATACGCACGCAATCGGGCAACTGTTGCGTTCTGCGCATGTGTATGCATTGCATCGTGCGTGAGCCGGCCACTGCGATCGGGGCTGCGACTACGCAGACCCATCGCAGAGAGATTGACAGGAAGTACCGTTTGTGGGTGGTGAAGGGGGGGTGGTTGCGAAAACGCCTGCGTGCCAGGGCGTTTGAACGCCATTGCGGGGGTGTGCATAAATTATCTACAGCGATGCCCTACGCAGCCTGAGGCCTGATAGCTTGCGCTGAAGTGTAGCAATTTCTGAGCAATGTCAGACCTTGTGCAAGTGTGCGTGAGGCTGCGATGTTACATAATTGTACCGATGTTTTCACAGTCTTGCTAAACATTACGGATGTGTGTAAGGTAAGGTGGGCGTCCTTATGTAGTGCTGCGGCGTCATATCGATCGCAATGAATTAGCATACTATCGCAGTTGAACTGCAAGCGTAATCGTAGCTGTGATCGCAATAGCGAATCTTGCTGAATCAGACCCAAAGACAAAACATCAGTCGCAGGTCAGTCAATGTTATCAGCCCTGAATAACTCTATGGCCGCGCAGAATGGCCACAGTAACTGAGATACCAGAGTCATATTTCATGCGTACAGGATTGCAGGTGCATGATGTGACACACCCCTGAAACAATCGTGACACTCCCATGTGAAATAGCCAATGGGAGTCTGGGGGGGCGCAGGCAGATAAACCAGAGAGGCTCTGATTGCTCTGTTCCCGCGGATGCGTCTGCGATACACGACGCTGATCCCTGGTGAGCTTATGTTGCCGCAGTCACCCAGCAATATTAAGAAACATTTACAGGTACAGTTAGTGGCTGTTTTATATGGCTCCCCCCTCTTAGTTTTGGTCTGTGCAGCAGCCCCAGGTTAGCAATCGCCACTGACCTTGAGACTGAGATGCATGCACAGACAGCATAGCGTACAGCTCTGGATCAGGCCCAATATATACATTACTTGATCTATAGTACTGAGTATAGATAACATTATATTCATCATCCTTATATATTTATAAAGGGCTACAAAACTCTGCCGTGCCTGATAGTCAGCATAATAAATCATGTGTAGGTAACAGGGATGTGCAGTGCAGTCATACTCCTGAGATTTCATATAAAAATGATTAGAATATACAAATAAGATATTTATAACTTATAAACATCTTCTTTGTTTATTATAATAATTTTTACAGTTAACACTCACCAGCTTTGTGGAGCTCGCTGGGACCGCAGGGAGACGAGAGATGAGGCAGCAACAGCTCTTCTGTATAGTCAGAGAATGCTTGCAGAGCTGGGGCCGGGGCCACACCATGGGCAGTAAGATACATAGAAAGAGAGATAATAGAGGCATGCCTCTGAGTATGGAGGGCGTGCCTTGAGCACTGATGGACACCTAGGATGTGTCATGTGACCAGCAGGCTCCCCCAAGAGTCCCTCCTCCTCTGTGGCGCCACCTTTCCATCATATTTGCACATGCAAATGCTCTGGCATAGTGTCAAAGTCTTTGCTTTCACTGCCCAATGCCATCTTCCCAAAGATTTACGGCCTGATTCAGACCCACTCGCGAGCGGCTGCCCGCTCGCAAGTGGGTCGATGTTATGGACTGAGCATGCGCACGACGGAGGGAGCTCCGTCGTGCGCATGCGCCAGACGCGACGAGCGAAGGAAAGTCCTTCGCTCATTGTGTCCGATCAAAGGGGGCGTGCTGTCAATGTTGTTTGACAGCATGCCCCCTTTGGTGGGCGTGCCGGGGGCGTGCCTCCCTGACGGGGGCGTTCCCACGGGAACGCCTCCCATCAAAAGCCGGCCCACTGACATCACTAGTGATGTCAGTGTCAGTGATTTTGGCTCTGATAGAGCCAAAATCACTCCGGAGCTTGCGGTTGAAAACCTCAACCGCAGGCTCCGGCTCGCAATTTCGATGGTCACGACCATCGCGGCCATCACAATGCACGCTCGTATAGCCTGTGGGTGGTGACCCACAGCTATACGAGCGTCCAGGAGGACGCTCCATTTTCATGGAGCCCGGCCCTCATTCAGAGCGTGCGCTCTGCTCAGAGCGTACGGCTCTGAATGAGGGCCTTAATTCGGAAGATGGTGCCACGGAGGACGAGGGACCAGCTTGCCAGCACAAACACAAAGTAAGTTTAGTATGGGTGTAGGGTGTGCTGTGCAGCAGAGCCGTAACTAGACTTTTTGGTGCCCTGTGCCAGAAAGAGCATAGGTGCCCCCCTCATTTTTCAAAGGGTCATAATGCACCCAAGAAGAGATAGGGGGGGCCAGGAGATGCTGGGGATGAAATATGAGGAATCTACAAGCAAGATTGATAATAAACAGAAATTTGACAGGCCCAAACAGCGCCCCCTGACCTGTGGTGCCCTGTGCGATGGCACCGGCCACTCTACCCTAGCAACGGCCCTGCTATGCAGGGCCCCCTGGACTCAGGGGCCCATGTACACTGCACATCATGCACCCATTATAGATACACCTATGTATACAAGTGTTCGAGCTGGGTCAGAGTTTGAACTTCTTGACCCTCTTGGCTGCATTCATCCTCTCCCCTGTCATTGTCACCAAAGCCTCCCATGTCCAACTTGTATAAAGTAAATAAATGTATTCTAGCAATAACTAAAAATAATCCTGCATTTGTCACCCTTTCTGACAGACCGAATAGAAGGTCATGTTTTACATTGTCAGGAAACTAATCTCATGCAAAATTAACCAATCACAGGTCAAACCTTTCCAGTAGCTAGCATCATAGTCTATGCTAAATGAATGTATGGGGTGAACAGTTACTAATGAATTGCTCTATGGAATACGTAACAGCCTTACTACTGGCCTTTAGACACCTATCTGGAATACAATTATATTGTGACAGTTAAGGCAGAGAGTAATCTACAAGAAAAATAGAGGCCTATGTTTACAGGCAAAATACTATTAATATGCTGTTTTAATAATGGTGTTATACTGCTACTCATAGCAGGGTATAAAGATCTCCAGCACAACACATAGATCAATATGAAATTGCTAGGTAACAGTTCTCAGTGCAGTCCAGCATATACAATTGAAAGAAAGTCCAATTATACCTAAATGTCCAGTATGTGATATCCAATGGTAAATTCTGAGTCTTCCTTTATTAGATGTCTTGTATCCAGATGTTTCTCAGAGTGTAAAAATAAATTGAAACAAAAAACATCATTATATAGTATATCTAGATAATATATAGAACAACACCCCAAAGTGTGGTACACTCTCAATCCGTGTTGGTATAATTGTGCGTACCAAACTTACTGGAAATGTATATAAAGGCCACACATCAAGGTATCTTTAAGTAGTAACGTTTCCCCCATCAAATAGAACTCAATTGGTCGGTCATACAATCACGTGTATCACAACTTAACAATGCGTACCATAGTCACTCTCTGTGGAGCGGAAATCCTCACATCTGGGTTTCTTTGAGGAGAATAAATGGACTCCCAACATCATGGTGTGCAAAAAAAGGAAGGGGGGGGGGATGGCCACAGTAAAATAAAAAACGTTTAATGAAAATATATAAAACAACATGGATATATAAAAGATAATAATAATCCGGGATGTACAGGCAGAAATCAAATGAAATAACAGGTAAAGTATATATCCTTAGCGAGTCGAAACGCGTTGGTGAGAGTGCAGGAATTATTTACATGGCACATTCAGGTTTTATTTCAGTATAGATCTTGTAAGGTGTGGGTGTTTTTGGCCGATGCTGGCACTTTGTGGATATATACTCTACCTGTTATTTCATCTGCCTGTACATCCTGGATTATTATTATCTTTTGTGTATCCATGTTTTATATATATTTTTATTAAACGGATTTTACTTTACGGTGGCCATCCCCCCTTTACTTTTTTTGCACACCATAATGTTGGGAGTCTAAATCCATTTATTCTACTCAAAGAAACCCAGATGTGAGAATTTAAGCTCCTTAGAGAGTGAGTATGGTACGCATTGTTAAGTTGTTATATACATGATTGTATGACCGACCACTTGAGTTCTATTTGATGGGGAAACGTTTCTACTTAAAGATACCTTGATGTGTGGCCTTTATGTACCTTTCCAGTAAGTTTGGTACGCACCATTAGACCAACAAGGATTGAGTGTCCCACACTTTGGGGCAGGGGTTCCCAACCACGGTCCTCAAGGCACACTAACAGTCCAGGTTTTAAGGATAGCCATACTTGAGCACAGGTGTTTTAATTAGTACCTCAGTTATTTTGATTTAACCATCTGTGCTCAAGCATGGATATCACTAAAACCTGGACTGTTAGCGTGCCTTGAGGACCGAGGTTGGGAAACACTGCTTTGGGGTGTTATTCTATATATTATCTAGATATACTATACCATGATGTTTTTTTTGTTTCAATATTTTTTGATACTCCGGGAAACATCTGGACACGGGACATCTAATAAAGGAAGACTCAGAATCTACCATTGGATATCACATACTGGACATTTAAGTATATTTGGACTTATTTTCATTTTTATATGCTGGACTGCACTGAGCGCAATTACCTAGTAATATCATGTTTTAGATGTACTTATATGATGGAGAGCTGGCCCTTATTTTTCTGGGTGGCTACATAAGTGTTTTAGCACCTTGATTCTTTCCAATAGATATATATGACACATTACATTCATCTAAATCAGAGATGGGGAACCTCAGGCCCGGGGGCCGTATAAGGCCCGCAGAATCATTTGGTCTGACCCTTTGAGCTTTTTTCTGCTAGCCTCATCTGGCTAGCAGGGTGCCTAGAATGGAACCCTGCAGCCCGAATCTATGCAGCAGTGACATCTGGAGCATCCTTAGGATGCTACAGATGGTCACACCACTGCCCTTACAGCTCCCCGGAGCATCCTCAGGATGCCCTGGGCATTGTTGTAATCAACCGACGATTGTGACCCAGCCCCGTGTGACATCACACTGAGGGGGCATGGCCAGCACCATGCCCGCAAATAAGGTTATATATATCTAAATGGCCCTCAGCAGAAAAAAGGTTCCACACCCCTGATCTAAATGCATAAGCATATTTGGTCATGCTCCCAGTCTAGTGACAAAATTACTAAACCATACCACTTTTGGTTGGTGAGATTCAGAACTGTCCAGGGTCCATTGGAGGGTATTATGCATTAGTTTATATATACACCATGTACATTACAGGTTAATCTAGAAGGCACTGCAGCAGAGAAACTAATAGGTGCCATCAGTTATGATGACATAACACACGGGAATTATTAAAATAAAGATACAACTGGTAAACAACATAGCACTGTACTCTGACAGCGTGTCTACAGTATGACCAGATGAAAATGCCTAAAGCATAACCTTAGTTTACCTGTATTGTGTTTTAATAACAATAAAAATCAGAAACATAGTTTACACATTGATTCATTATATAATAACTTAATAAAACATCAGTGTGGGTTCATTCACATGATTGCTATGTTTAGTGGATGAATAGGCCTATTTTATTATAACAAAATTTAGCATTATTTTGGAAGGCTTTAACCTCTTGCCCTATGTAATTGCAACAAGCAAGAGCTACTTAGTTTTACCACAGAAAGGATGATTGCATCTGTGTCAAACATTTGTGATCTAATTCCTGCTTAACACAACCAGTCCCAGCATTGCATATCACCTGCTGGGTACATTTCCGAACCCAAGTATGGTCTCTGTCACTAGCCGGTTTGGCTAGCATGAGTTTGGGGAAACCCGCAGGTTGGGATTCTCTCTACTCATGTTAAACACGAAGCATTGCTTTGGGGTCAATTGTCTACTGGGGAGGAGCAGGGCCGTAGCTAGGGTAGTGCGGCCGGTGCCATCGCACAGGGCGCCACAGGTCAGGGGGCGCTGTTTGGGCCTGTCAACTTTCTGTTTATTATCAGTCTTGCTTGTAGCTTCCTCTTATTTCATCCTTTTTTGGGTGCATTATGTCCCTTTGAAAAATGAGGGGGGCGCCAATACTCTTTCTGGCACAGGGCACCAAAAAGTATAGTTACGGCTCTGGTGAGGAGGTTTCGTTGACAGTTTGACCAGTGGGGCTGGGGGGCATTTTATACTGGTGAGAGATCTCTGTCACCCATTGATCAGTATACAGTATACATATAAGTGGGATTTTGTGTACATTTATATACATTTACCTGTTCTACTATTGGCTGTTTGATTGATTCTGCTACAGGGACCCCAATGAGTTGTCCTAGTTTAGTGCTGTGAAGCATCCATTGTATTATCAGTAATGATGATGTTTTGAAACACTGTTTAAAATAATATTTCAGGTACTTTTAATATAAATAAAACACAGCAAAGTGATCTGAAGTAACATATGCATGCAGCTTGGAAAGCACACATCCAGAAGTGGGTACACGTGGACATTGCTCATCTGCAAATCATTGCTATAGGTGCTGACACACTCATGTCATTTTCCTATTCTTCCTTCCTAATCTGCTGTTTCCTTAGACTGAATTTGCCTCAGTACACTACTAGAGTACCACAAAATGGATATGTGAGACAGTGTCAGTCTTTAAATCACATCTGTTTCTCACTCACTTACACAGTGATTTAGAAAAACTGTAAATATTTCCGCTTGTATCACTCAATACTTGTGTCCTGATACAAATGTTATTGTTTAAACAAACCTAAAGTGAAGGCGCAACGCAATTAAATATGTCATTTATAGCACTCCACTAAGACGTAGAGGCTTAAAGTAGCCGCCTTGTGAAGGTGTGAGATGTACATTGAAGTATAGTGACTTCCTTGACATGCTTGAAATGAAGCCATATATTAATCCAGCCCCGGTTTTGAAAGGGAACATCATCCATTTTACTTTCAGGGAAAAACTTGTAAAGAATTTCAACAAACCTATGGATTGAATTAACTAATATGCACACATAAATAACAATTTTATTGGCACTCCTCTTGATGAATATTGCATATAATGTCCCTTAATGCATCAGAGGAATTAATTATGCAGAAATGTTTAGACAAGATGTTTTATGGCTAAAATGACATCTTGTTGACTTCCTCGCAGTTTAATACTTAGATTTTATGTTGCTTAGGTTCAATTTAAAACAGAGCTCTGAAGATCATTTTCCATAGCAAGTTCCTCATGCTGCTTAGGTTTGAAATGTTTTTTATACCTTTGCATAATACTATAGTAAATAAACACATTTACATTTATATAAAAACAGATATAAATAAAATATGCAATAAAACTTTCACACTTCATCTATGATTAGAGAAGGACAATGTCACATATATCGGTTTCACTATCGGTAATGTAAATGCAGTACTATGCTTTTAGGGGTGAAGCTGGTGGTGGTGTGAGGGGGCTATATTTATCAAGAATCGTATTTCCTAATTTGCTTGTGAAGAAGTAGATTTAAAAGAAAAGAAATGTATCCATCTGCTGCACTGCTCCTTGTAGCCTATAGGGGGTGACACTGAGTCAAAAGAGTCTTTCAGTGCTTGTTTTTTAGATCCCTGCAAACGGGTTGGGTATGGGATGCCAGCACTCAGGATCCCAGTGGTCAGAATCTCACTGCCGGCAACCCGACAGGGTTAGCAAACCGACAACTGTCAGTTAAGTATCCTAACCGTACCCCTACACCTATCCTAAACCTCCCTCCCCACACCCTAAAAATAACCTCCCCCCTAGTGCCTAAACCTAACCTTCCCCCACTAGCGCCTACCTGACTCTCCCCCTTTAGTGCCTAACCCTAACCCTCCCCTAATGCCTACCCCTAACTTTCCTCTAACCCCACTACTTACCATTGAGATGCCAGCGGTCGAGATTCTTCTGCTGGATTCTGACCGCCGGCATGCTGCTTGCCAGTATTTCAACTGCATCCCCTGCAAACAATTGTTGAGAGTTGTAATTTAATGTGGGCTAAAGTGAAAATAGGCTGCACCTTACAGACCCTACAGGGGTCCCATAGATTGGTTGTCCATCTCTTCCTCTTTGCTACCTACACCCAGTCCCAGAAGACCTCAATGTAAGTAAGGTCTCCTCTCCTCTCCACCCCTGCCCATGCCTGACTTTATTTATCCATCCCATGTTTGTCCTATGCTCTCTGTGTTTCTGCTCCTCCACCTGTGTGTCTGCCACCATCCTTGTATTAGTCTGTCTGTCCCAACCTGTATGTATACCTGTCTCTCTGTCTCCCCCCTTTGTGTGTATGTCTCCAATTGTCCCTGCATTCCACTGTTTACCGTCATTTTTCACCTTCTGCTCCCACAACATACTGTTCAATTGCACCACAACCCATTACCATCTTGCACCACAACTCACTACCCACACACAACTTCTTCACTCTCATCATCCATTTCTCACATCTTCACACCTTTCTTTCCTACTCTTCTAGTTGATTGCAAAACTAGTGCTAGGGGCTGCCAATCAGAAACTGGATGAACAGAAGCCACAATGTCCACCACTACATGCTGTCAGGTTGCGGCCTGGGATCGGCCGCTACTCACCTCCATGCCGGCGTCCTTGGGTTTAAGTGTTCAGTCGCTGGGAGTGGAGGTGAGTAGTGACTGAGTATTCTCCCTGGGGTCTGCTAGGGTTTCTGTGCGTACATCCTGGTTCCCGTGGTAGCGGGCATGGGCGCAGCCATGTTGGTCTATGTTACCTGATCAGTTTCCTCCAATGGCAGTCCTGCGGTCTCTCAGCTGATCTCCTGATCCAAAGACCAACTGACTAGGAGTATTTAATTCTGATTCCAGGAACAGGAAATTGTTGTTCAACTTCGCTGTTCCAGTGACTATGATACTCACCAGTGTTTCTCCGTGTTAAGTCCTCAGTGTGTTGCTTCAGCCTTCTCGCTGTCCTCCAGTGTTATTTATATCAGCTCCCATGCTGACTTTCCAGTGTGTCATTTCAGTTCTCTCACTGAACTCCACTTCTTTACTTTACAGCTCTTGTGTTGTTATTATTGTGCTGTTCAGCTCTCTGCCTCCCTGTGTTCCTGTGGTGTCAGCTTTCATGCTAATTCCTAGTTAGCTCTCAGTTGGATCTCTAGTCATTCCCAGTACATGCCTGTATACACATTTCTCTGTGTTTCTCTGTGCAAGTCAGCACCTGGATCTCTAGCAATTTCCAGTATATGCTGTGTTCAAGTATTCAGTTCATATGCCGATCTCCTGTGTTCAAATATTCAGTTCATATGCTGCTCTCGTGTTCAAGTATTTAGTTAATTCGCTGGTCTCCTGTGTTCAAGTATTCAGTTCATATGCTGATCTCCTGTGTTCAAGTATTCAGTTCCTAGGTGGATTTCCTGTGTGCAAGTATTCAGTTCATTCACTGATCTCCTGTATTCAAGTATTCGGTTTATACCTTGATTTCCTGTGCTCAAGTATTCAGTTCATCTGCTGATTTCCTGTGTTCAAGTATTCAGTTCATATGCCAATCTCCTGTGTTCAAGTATTCAGTTCATATGCTAATCTCCTGTTTTCAAGTATTCAGTTCATATGCTGATTTAATGTGTTCAAGTATTCAGTTCATTCACTGATCTCCTGTATTCAAGTATTCAGTTTATACCTTGATCTCCTGTGCTCAAGTATTCAGTTCATCTGCCAATCTCCTGTGTTCAAGTACACAGTTCATATGCCAATCTCCTATGTTCAAGTATTCTGTTACTATGCTGATCTCCTGTGTTCAAGTATTCAGTTCACACACTGATTTCCTGTGTTGAAGTATTAAGTTCACACACTGATCCTTTGTGTCCTAGCTATTTAGTTTTCAAGCTGGCCTCTAATGTTATTTAATTCCTAGGGTTCCCAGTGCTAATTCATTCTAATATAGTTCCGGTCTCCCTGCCACTCCCAGGTACCTGTCCAGAGGGCCGTGACCTGCTCACTTGGTGCAGCAAAACCCATATCCCAACTGGAGGGGTCACCGATGAAGACCACCAAGTGAGTTAGACTCCACGCAGGTCTAGCCAAACCTGGGTTTGACCAATATAGGGAGACCTAGTACTGTCACTCACCTGGTTGTTACCTAGTCGCCCTAACCCCCTGGCTTCTGTCTTCTCCCGAGGAACTTCCCATATGGTACCTGACACATGCCTGAACTTGAGAATGGCAGGTAAGCACAATTTTCTTATTTCAATCATTTTTGCTGATTACTTTAATAAGATTCTTTTTCAATATGGATGCTGTGAAAAAAATGCTGAGACTCTAGGGAACCATGATTTGAGTCCACTGTACAATGGACTTGCTATATGTATATCTTGGTAAAAATTCTAATTATATTCACATATTTATTCATTGATATAAAAATGTATTGTGTCACTTTCCATTTTAGAAATTTGTAAGGTGTAATATTGTGTTTGCCCCTAATGCTACCACTATACAGGTTAATGGGGATGTGGTCATAATACTGACAGTCGGGATGCCAGAATCTCAACAACTGTCAGAATCCCGCTGGCATTCCGACGGTAAGTACTGGGGTTAGGGGGAGGGTTAGGCGTTAGGCACTAGGGGGAGGGTTAGGGTGAGGCACTAAGAAAGGAGGGTTAGGTTTACAGTGCGGGGCAGGTAATTTTTAGGCACTGGGGGGAGGTCAGGTTTAGTCAGTGGGGAGAGGTGAGGGTTAGGGGTAGGAATAGGGGGAGGGTTAGGATACTGACCGACAGGTGTCATTATCCTAACCCTGACGGAATTCTGACCGCCGGATTCCCGAGCGCTGGCATCCCGTACTAAACCTGATTAATGTTATACTATTACATAAAGTACACCAACAACATAACATACGTAAGTGGCTATGCATAGGGTAAAATATTGCCAACTATGCATCCAATGTAGAGATAAGTGAGGTGTGAGAAAAGAGCTAGATGCTGTGCTGGATAGAACATACTACAGTAATAGAACATGTTTTATGATATGCAGTGTACACCTATACAGATTTAAAAATTTCAAGCTGACCTACCGGGTGAAGACATTTATAAAAAAAAAAAACAAAGACAAGAAACAAACAACAGAGATGCAGATGAGGGTAAGTAAGTAGGCAGTGAGCACAAATATGTATGTTTCAGTTAAAGCATGTTTGCAAAGTTATGTACATATATCTTTATGTGGGTGACCTAAGGTAAAAGGGCTATGTAATCACAAAAAAGTAAATAGAATTGGTCATGTAGATTTATGGGGCTTCCCACTAGTTTAAGTAATTTATATGATTATTATATTGCAGTGGGTAATATCGTAAAAGCATTTCAGTTTCTATATCAAAAATTTAAGTAGATTAAGGTGAAAAGAGATCAAGGGGCAGTGACCTTTTAAATGTATAGCTTGACCTTGACTATTATGGAACATACTCTGCATTGCAAGTTATAAGTTACGCAGGGTGACTTTATAAACATGGGGATACAGAACATTTGGGGGGGAAATGAAGAGTTTATATTTTTAAAATAGACACTCGATAATGATTACACAGTGGGTGAAAGACATACTTGGACCACCGGTAACTCTTTAATTATAATGTAAACTCAAGTCACAACACTGCCTACATTTGACATTGCATGCTTGGATTTGTAGTTCCATCTGGAGAGCTGTAGGTATCTTACCTTTGGTAATAAGGTAATACATGTTTCACTGTTAAGCTGACGATACACACATTTTATTGAATGGGTAATTTTATCCTTTTAGACCATGTTATTAGCTAGTTGCTGCCGTGTATGGAAAACAATGAGCAGTCACTGTCAACCTCTGATTAGAAACAAACAGATATTTTTTGGGGCTGTCAAAAAAACTGATTGAGAATTACTGTAATCAAACATCTCTTTGATCAGTAATCATCTCTTTGATCAGTAATCATCTTTGACAGCAGTACTATCGCTAGCAGTAGTATGGGGAAGCCTATTTAACAAGGATTGTCACCACAACGATCATGGCAGTACAGATGCCACCACAATCCTCCTTATATTATCATCATCTCAGGATAGCCAATGAAAAGGTTCTTTATTTTTTAAATTAAATCAACATTTTTTTCACGATTTTTACAAAATTGGTAACTTTGACTGCCAGCTCCGGTGGCGATGGAGTGAGCCACATCTCCTCTCAACTCCGTAGACCCACCAACCCTACTGACATATACATATACAGCGGGTAAAAAAAAGGATTGAACATATCAACATTTTTCTCAGTAAATATATTTGTAATGGGGTTATTTTAATGACATTTGCATCAAATGTCAGCAACAACTCATGCAATCCACACATGCAAAGAAATCAAACCATAGCTGTCCATAAATTAAGTTATGTGTAGTAATGTGAAATGAAATGACACAGGGAAAAAGTAATGAACACATGAAGAAAGGGAGGTGCAAAAAGGCATGGAAAGGCAAGATACCTGCTGAAATCTAATAGTAATTAGAAAGCAATCCTGCCCCATGTCAGTGCAAATTAATATTTTATGGTTCAGTCACAAAATGATGGCCTATAAAAAGGTGTTATTGTTACAAAACATACTGATGGCATTGGTTACAGAAGGATTTCTAAACATCTGAATGTGCCAGTGAGCACTGTTGGGGCCATAATCCGGAAGTGGAAAGAACATCATTTCACCATAAACAGGCTATGACCAAGTGATCCTCGCAAGATTTCTGCACTGATCCCATTATAGAGCATGACCAGAGTACCTGGGCTTGGGGACAATGTCAGTAGGGTTGGTGGGTCCGGTGGCTGCAACTCTGGAGCTCCGGCGTCTCTGGAAGTCAGGATAGCCGTATTGGACGTGGTGCAGTCTTTCTCAGATCGGGACCTTTTCTGTTTAGCAAGCATCTGGGAGGCCAAATATCTCTCCATACACACAGGTGTAGTCTCCAAGCAGTGTGGGCAACAATAGTCTGCTGATGGGAGGCCAGTAACAGCTGTACAGGAGCTGGACAGGCTACGGAGTTGAGAGGAGATGTGGCTCACTCCATCGCCACCGGAGCTGGCAGTCAAAGTTACCAATTTTGTAAAAATCATGAAAAAAATGTTGATTTAATTTTAAGAATAAAGAACCTTTTCATTGGCTATCCTGAGATGGTGATAATATAAGGAGGATTGTGGTGGCATCTGAACCGCCATGATCATTGTGGTGACAATCCTTGTTAAATAGGCTTCCCCATGCTACTGCTAGCGATAGTACTGCTGTCAAAGATGATTACTGATCAAAGAGATGATTACTGATCAAAGAGATGTTTGATTACAGTAATTCTCAATAATTTTTTTGACCACCCCGAAAAATATCTGTTTGTTTCTAATCAGAGGTTGACAGTGACTGCTCATTGTTTTCCATACACGGCAGCAACTAGCTAAGAAACATGGTCTAAAAGAATACAATTACCCATCCAATAAAATGTGTGTATCGTCAGCTTAACAGTGAAACATGTATTACCTTATCACCAAAGGTAAGATACCTATAGCTCTCCAGATGGAACTACAAATCCAAGCATGCAATGTCAAATGTAGGCAGTGTTGTGACTTGAGTTTACATTATAATTAAAGAGTTACCGGTGGTCAAAGTATGTCTTTCACCCACTGTGTAATCATTATCGAGTGTCTATTTTAAAAATATAAACTCTTCATTTCCCCCCCAAATGTTCTGTATCCCCATGTTTATAAAGTCACCCTGCGTAACTTAAAACTTGCAATGCAGAGTATATTCCGTAGTAGTCAAGGTCAAGCTATACATTTCAAAGGTCACTGCCCCTTGATCTCTTTTCACCTTAATCTACTGGATGTAATTACCCTCAAATTAAATCTGAAAGTCTGCAGTTAAAGCACATCTTGTTGTTTTCTTTTCAAAGCCATTGTGGTGGTGAATAGAGGCCAAAATATGAAAATTCTGTCAGTGTCCCAATATTTATGAACCTGACTGTATTAAAAAAATAAAATAAATTATATATATATATATATATATATATATATATATATATATGAAAGCAGTTACAGATTGAGAAACTGTTTTCTATAATGGAGCATGAGTGCAGTTACCTTATTGTAGATGGTTATGTAGCACAGGACCCTAATGTTTTATGCATGTTTTATGCTCCTAATGAGTACTCCAAATTTCTTTCAATCCCTCTTAACTCAACCGTGGGCCTGATTCTTCATGGATCGCAATTTCAACAGCATACGCAGATCAGACGATGGTGCGTGCTGTGCATGTGAGTTAGCATTGCAATCGCCGTTATGTAGTCCAGAAGCCGATGGTCTAAATGCCGTCCGCCGGCCTCCAGACACTGTAATCCCAACTAGGGATGAATGACAGGCGTCTAAATGTAGATGCCTGTAATTTGCCCGACGTCGGGAGACCGGCGCCCGGCATCCCGATCGAGCGGATGCCGGGCGCCGCAGTGGACAGCCACGGGGGGGAGGGTTAGGTTTAGGGCTCTCGGGGGGGACTTAGGGTTAGGCACCCCCCTGGGAACTTATGGTTAGGCTAGGGGGAGGGAGGGTTAGGGCTAGGCACCCCCGGAGGGAGGTTAGGGTTAGGCAACCCCCCCGGGGAACTTAGGTTTAGGCAGCGGGGAAAGGGAGGTTAGGTTTAGGCACTTAGAGGGGGGGTTAGGATTAGGCACGGGGGGGGAGGTTAGGGTTAGGCACCCTAAAGGAGGGTTAGGGTTAGGGGGTAGAATTAGATTAGTTTATACTTACCTTTAGGACGATCAGGATTTCCTCCTTTGTCGGGCAGCTGCTGTTGGGATTTGAACCGCCGGCCATGCGGCCGGTGGTAATACATATCACACCCCAATCGCCTACGCAGATACAAAGCCATCACAGATTGAGTGACGTCAGGTCAGCATTAGGGGGTGTTGACAGGGGAGTGGTTGGAGAAACGCAGGTGCGCCTGTCCGTTTAAATGCCGTTAGTTGGGAGTGCATAAATTAGCTTATGCACTCACAGCGTGCAATGAGGTCAGAAATGTCTGAGTAATGTCAGACCTGTTGTAATTGTGCGTGAGGGGCCGATGTTACTCGATGGTATCGATGTATACGCAGGATTGCAAGGTATTACAGATGTGCGAAAGCAGTAGTGGATGTCTCTATGCTGGCTTTGGGCGTCTCTATATTAGCTTTGCGATTGCAGTCATTAGCATATTTTCGCAGCAGACCTGCGTGTCTAATCGCAGCTGCAATTGCAATAGTGATCCGTCGTTAATCAGGCCCTGTATCTGTTTATGTAAATTATACTTATTGTCAACGGTGACGTCATTCTTCTTGATATATTAATAGCAACTGTTCCTTTAGACCAGTCAACTTCCAAAGTTAGGTGTGCCATTATTTGCTCAGCAATTACTACAGACTGACAAATGGAGAGTATAGGTGGGTACATACTATAGCGATATATCTGCAGATCGAGTGATCTGCAGTTATATATCTGCAGATGATGATCGTTCATACACACTGAACGACCATCATCTGCATGTTGCAGCGGGTTGGGCCGACCTGGGGGCGGGTAGGGGGCATTGCCTAATCGTGGAAGGCGTGGCCACGGCCCTGGTGTCTAATGCTGGGTACACACTGGTCAACGGGGGCCAGTGTGTACCCAGCATTAGACACTAGGGCCGCAATGCTTTACTTACCGGAGCCAGCAGTGGAGCTGCCGTCCCCACCCTCTAGACGTGATGTCATAATATCACGTGTTTATGGGGTGGGGACAGCACAGGGCAGCATAAAGCCCTGTTACAGCACTGCTAGACACCGTCTAGATAAAAAGGTTTTGTACCTTCTAGCTGGGCACGGCACTTTGTCACGAATAGATGATATATTAGTGGCTGATGTAATATTCCCGAAGGTAGTGTAGCCATATTGATTTATGCCTAGAGTGTTATACAGGGAGTATAGGGATATTGTGACAGATCTCTGAGGTATGATATATAACAATTTATTAGGGAAAGTTGTTTTAGCATATAAAATTAAATATAGAGATGAATCTTTGTATAATGTTATGTTTCGATTGTAAAAGGGCGGGACTGGCAGGGGTTAATGTTGGAACATAAGCATGCAGAGCAGGGGTGGAGTAATATAGGTGGGAGTGATTTGGTTTCTGTAAGAAAAAGAGGATCCGTTTAGAGAGTGGTAGATAAGAACTGTTAGCAGCAGCTGACAGTCTGGAGTTCCCCTCACCAGAGGCTGCCACTCATCACTCCACCGGCGCTGTGTGAATGGAGAGCCTAGCAGCGTCTGGCAGTGTGAGTTTGTGCAGGGCCAGAGTGAGGCTGAATGGGTAGCGACTTGGTCATAGGTGACCACAGTTCCCAGCGCCTGTTCCAGTAGACGGCAGCCGGAGGTAAAGAGCACAGTCGCGTCAGAGCCGGGGCCGGTCAGTAAGAGAGACCGCACATATTGAGACAGCTGACAGTCGTGCCTGAGTCCCAGCCACCGATACCAAGGCAAGAAGAGCCTATATTATACAGGCAGCTGACAGCTAGTTTGGTAGCAGAAGTGAGTGAAGCTAACTAGTGGCAGTGTGAACAGCAGTAGCACTGTACCTACAGTGAGTACTTTTACACCAGTAAAACACTCAGCTGGATCTATCATACAACATTAATAATTGACCCTAAATGTAAACAGCACAGATAGGAGTTATTCTACCCCAGAAGTCACCTTAAGACTTATACTAACATTATTATTTGGAATCCTAGTCAAACATATAGCAAAATAGGAGAAAAGGTAATAGGGAGATAATCCTGAGGAGAGAAGAGCACCTGGAGTACTGATTTATCCTGAGGTTTTAGGCAAGCAGCGACCTTCAAATTATCTACAGTATAAGTACTGATTGATCTCATCAATAAATGGGGACATAGCTCTAGCCTAGGTACAAAGTAAAATGATTATATTACATCAATAACATCCCCACTTCTGGAGGACTTATATATGACATTGTGGCTTAATTGGGGTACTGCTACAAATTATTTCCAGAACTTATTTTACAGAGAAGTGATAAATAGCTAGAGATACATAAAGCTCCTTCATTGACTCCTGTTTTGCCTGTTCTTATTGTGGTATTTAGATTACAGAGGAGTGATAAATAGCAAGCGATACATAAAACTCCTTCATTGACTCCTGTTTTGCCCGTCCTTATTGTGGTATTTATGTTACAGAGGAGTGATAAATAGTGAGAGATACATAAAACTCCTTCATTGACTCCTGTCTCGCCCGCCCTTATTGTGCTATTTATGTTAGTTTAAGAAACTATTGGTAATACAAGAAGTCATATTTGAATGTTTCAAAGACATTGAAAACTGACCAATACACTGTGGATATTAACAATGATGTCTGTATACACAATTGATAGAGGACTTCATCAATTTGTATGTTCATCAAAGAGACATTAGTGTTAAAGGAAAGTGTAACTTTGTTATTCTTGAACACAGTAATGTATATTGGTATATATACATGTTCCCTAAATGTATGCTGAAAACTATGATGTGTTGTTAATGTGTTTGCTCTCATTCTTTCACATCTGTTAACATAAATTAACAAAAGCCTATAATAACGTGTGATTACTTACCTGGAAGAGCATTAGGAAGGTCCCATTTCATCTGTACCTACAGGATTCAAAAGCGAGAAAGAAGTAGGTGATTTATTGTGATAATTATTGTGTGTACCACATTGCAAAATACACTTAAGTTTAATCAGGCTTACCCAAGCGAGCCTAGGTATTATACATGCATATATTGACCCAGTAAGAAAAGGGGTTACATTTGGAGGCACTGCTGAGATCGAGAATACACTCAAAGTCTGTTACCACCAGGTGTTAGCGGCCATTCATTACAGTGAAGTCCAATTAGACTCCCACCATTATGGGAAAGAAACAAAAGAATAAGGAAGAGGTAGGCATTAATGCCCTGGCTGTGGCAGTTGGGGGAGTTGGAACCCATAAGGAGGATCCAACGGATGAGAGGTGGATAGATTTAGAAGAAGTGGGTGTGGATAAACTGAAGGGGAATTTAATATTAGAAGTTCAAGGAAGTAAAGACGAGACAAAGTTGGAAAATTATGTGGTAGTAACGGGAAAGAAAAAAAAATGGACAAGAGGTAAGAAAGCTATATTTGAACCTCATAAAGATGGTACTGAGGGTAGTATAAGTGAAGAAATAGTAACCAAACTATAGGCTTACCCAAGCTAGCCTAGGTATTATGCACGCATATAATTAAGTTTGGGTGGAGGCACATTTTATTGACTCAGTAAGAAAAGGGGTTACAGTAGTAACTACAGAAATGTAAACAATGTGGCTTTCAGATCTTGCACTGATCTAGGTTTCTCTTACCACCACAACAGATAGAGACATCTTTAGACAGTGAAGGTTTACAACTTACCGTTCCATACCTTTGAAATTTATGGGATTGGTTGATGCTTTTTGGGAGGAATTCAAGTTTAGTTATTGTCAGGTTGCAGCCTAGGATCAGCCATTACTCACTCCAGCGCCAGCTTCCCCTGACTTCCCTAGTGGTCAGATGTCTGGTGTGGCAGTGGGTGACACACTGAGGATTATGCCTAGGGACTGTCTGGACATTCATGTGTTGCTCCTGGATTTGGTTCCTGCGGGTGCCATCATGGATGCAGCCATGACAGTCTTCATCATCTGACTGGCCTCTACCCAATGGTAGCCTAGTTGTTGTCCGTGGACACTGTCCTCCAATGGACTGCTAACTTAGGGTATTTAGCTGTGTTTTGTACAACATCTTTACTACTGATGTATGCTTACTGTTACTTTGTTCCAGGTTCCTTGCTTCTTTCCTCTCACGAGTCATTTCTAGTATTACGTCTCTACTCCTCTAAGTGATTCTTCTGTGCCAGCAGTGCATCTAGGCTCTCAGCACATGTACTCAGTACACCATCCGAGTACAACACAAGTGTCACTCACCTGAGCCAGTGGTGCATCTGGGATCTCAGCATGTGCACTCAGTACTACATCCAAGTACTACTTAAGTGTCACTCTCCTGTGTCAGTGGTGTGTCTTGGTTCTCAGTATATGTACTCAATACACCATCCGAGTACAACACAGGCATCACTCTTCTGAGCCAGCAGTGCATCTGGGTTCTCAGCACGTGTACTCAGTATACCATCCGAGTACAACACAAGTGTTGCTCTCCTGTGCTAGTGGTGCATCTGGGTCCTCAGCTTGTGTACTCAGTACACCAATCAAGTATTACCCTACATTTCCCTCTCCCGTGCCAGTGGTGCATCTAGGTCCACAATGGGTCCACAGTACCAGCAGGGTACAGGGTTCTCACTAGTGCTTCACACTGAAGTACATTCTCCTGGGCCTCCCAAGTGTTACATTCCTCCATTTCTCACTTGTATCGGATACCTGACCAAAGGGCCATGACCTGCTTACTGGGTGCAGCTTAAACCCATATCCTGCTTGGAGGGGTCACTGGTGAACACCTCTCAGCAAGTTAGACTCCGTGCCTTTGATCAGTTCTCATCAACATCTGGTACTTGTGGATGAGGAGGACATACATCCAGGCCCCTCGCCTCCGATTACTTCCTCAACCCGGGACCTCAGCTTTCAGCTCCTCAGAAGGAGATCCTCCTGAGCAGATCATGACAGTTTGTACAGGCACTATGGTTGCCACAGGATCCCAGGGTGCAGGGGCGCTGCAAGAGCTCATCTCTCGCATGGATAATCAGGAGGCAGCACAATATCAAGTGGCTCAATACCACCAAGAGCTCTCTGGTCAACTACTTTCTATCCAGTCAACCCTGGCCAATATTCTACCTCCTCCTTCTGCACCTGTTCCAGCCAATTCCCTAGCAGTAGTTAATCAGAAATCTTGCCTACAGTTGGCTTCACCCGAGCACTTTGATTGAAACCCTAGATGCTGCTGGGGTTTTATCAGTCAGTGCGAGATCCAACTTGAGTGTTTACCACAGAACTTCCCCACATCTAGGTTGAAGGTGGCTTATATAATTTCATTATTGAATGGAACTGCTTTGGATTGGGAATCTCCCTTATAGGAACGAGCAGATCCTTTATTTTCTAATTATGACATTTTATTTGCTCCTTCAAAAGGATTTTTGATGAGCCGGGCTGGACTGCATCGGCTTCCTCTGACCTCCTTCGCGTCCAACAAGGAACCCGTACTGTGGGCCAGTATGTGGTCCAATTCCAAACAATCGCTTCTGAGTTTAAATGGAGTGAGGAGGCACTCAAGACCGCCTTTCTGCATGGGTTGAAAGATGAATTGGCCTCTTGGGATGTTCCGGAATCTTTTTCTGAAGTGATCTCTTTTTTGTATTAAAATTGACTTGCACCACAGAGAGCGGCTGACTAGTAGGGGATGAGAGGATCGTTTCAAGGACTGGTTCTGCCAAATACATGCCCTTCTTCTCCTGTAACAAATAAAGACGAACCTATGCAGGTCAATAAAGCTTGACTCAAACTCCAGCTGAGTGGACCTGCTGGGTCCAAAACAAGCTCTGCCTTTACTGTGTAGCTCTGACCATATTCTTAAGAGTTGTCCTCATCTTTTGGAAACCAAGAGACGCTAACTGGAGCATCCAGTTGGGGGTGTGAATTAAGCTTTCCCATTCTATGGACAGTCTTTTACCAGTGTCTATTCTCTATGAGACTAGAACTAAAGAATTGAAAGCCTTGGTGGAATCCGGAGCTGCCGGAAATTTTATGTCTGAGTCCTTAACATTTGAAATGGGAATACCGGTTACTCCTCTCCCTAATAAGTTGCCTCTTTCAGGAGTGGATGGCAATGTTATATCGGGACATGCTATTTCCTCAGTTACTCATTCTGTTACACTCCAGGTAGGATGTCTTCATCAAGAGGTGTTGGAATTCTTTGTTTTACTGAAAGCTTCTTATGATCTAGTCTTGGGTCTGCCTTGGCTTAAGAAACATAACCCCACGTTGAACTGATCTACCATGTATTTGGGGTTCTAATTGTTTTCATCAATGTCTGCCTCGTCTCCTTCCTGTTGGAACCCATCCAATCTCAACCGGATCCTCTATTAAGCCTCTTACATCTGATCCATTGAAAAAAAGACCGGACCCTCGTTTGCCGGAATCATATCAAAATTTTGCTGATGTTTTTAATGAACAAGCTGCGGACAAGTTGCCTCCCCATCGACCTTGGGACTTTAGTGTTGATCTTATTCCTGGAAAGATGCCACCACGTGGCTGTATTTATCCTCTGTCGGTTCTGGAATCAATGTCTGTTTACATAAAAGAGAATCTTGCCAAGGGTTTTATAAGACCATTTTCTTCTCCTGCAGGGGAATGATTTTTCTTCATTGAAAAAAAATACGGAGGTCTCAGACCTTGTATTGATTATCGCGGACTCAATCAAACCACCATTAAAAACTGATACCCCTTGCCACTTATCTCGGAACTTTTTGACAAAGTGCGTGGAGCATCTCTTTTCACGAAAATTGGACCTCCGTGGGGCCTACAATGATCCATATTAAAACTGGGGATGAATGGAAGGCCGCGTTCAACACCCGGGATGGTCATTATGAATACTTGATGATGCCGTTTGGCCTGTGTAATGCACCAGCCGTATTTCAGAGTTATGTCAACTACATTTTCAGGGATGTCCTCTACAAATAGGTTGTGGTCTATTAAGATGACATTTAAATTTTTTCTGAGAACTAACAGTCCCATTGACTTCATGTCAGGGAGTTCCTGACATGAAGTTCCATCTGCGTAATCACCATCTGTATGGGAAGATCTCCAAATGTCTCTGTGAACAGTCCTCTGTACCATTTCTGGGACACATCATTTCGGCGAATTATCTGCAGATGGACCTGGACAAATTAAGGGCCTGATTCAGACCTGTTCGCGAGTGCATAGCGCTCGCAAGCATGTTGACGGCCGGGCAGTGCGCACGCACGGCGTGCGCGAGCCCTGTAGTGAGTGAATTTTCACTCGCTGCGGGACTCATTACAAGATGGGGCAGCTGTCGATTGTGATTTACAGCTCGCCCCGTTTTGTAGGTGTGCAGGGGGGGTGGCTGGACAAACGGAGGCATTCCTGAAGGAACACCTGCCGTTTGTGGGTTGCCCTACTGACATCACCAGTGATGTCAGTAGTGAACTTCCTGCTCTATTAGAGCAGGAAGTTCACTGGGGCTTGTGGTGGATTTTTGTGGCACCTCAGCTACATAAATACTTATTAACATGGGCTCATGCTTCTTTATTTTCTGGTCACTTGGGCATTCTGAAAACCCTCAAGTTTCTACAATGAACATACTGGTGGCCCACTATGAAGGAAGATGTTTGGAATTTCATTGTGTCTTGCGCCAAATGTGCTCAGCATAAATCCACCCATAATAAGATGATTGGTCCATTGCGTCCTCTCCCTGTGCCAGTAGCTCCTTGGACCCATCTATCGATGGCGTTTATTTCTGAACTAACACGGTCCAAAGGGCATAATGCCATCTGGGTGGTAGTGGACCGATTCTCAAAGATGGCCCACTTTATTCCTCTAACTTGTCTCCCATCTGCACCACATGTGGCTATGTTCATCCATAACATCTTCCGACTTCATGGTCTGCCGAAGGAAATAGTGTCTGATCAGGGGGTGCAATTTGTGGCAAAATTTTGGTAGGCTTTGTGTGCTTCCTGCAGAATTAAATAAAAATTTTCATCTGCTTATCCCCCTCAAAAGAATGGCCAAATATAAAGAGTGAATCAGGAGCTGGAGACATTTATCAGACTCTTTGGGGCATATTCAATTGGGCGCGAGGTTTAGCAAGGAAAAAACCTCACACCCCTCGCACCCAATTTTGTATTACTGCAGGTGTGAGCACTCCCGATACGAATGGTATCCATTTTTTAAAAAAGTGTTTGGGGGGTTTTCAGCTCTGAAAACCCTGCACCGCGTAAAAAAAAAAATCACTTACCTGCCCGGGGGTCTTCGGTGGTCTCTGCCACTCCCAATGGCCTCCCCTCTATCTTCTCACTGGAGAGGGGGATGCAGGGAGTCCTGGGGGTTGCTGGGAGGCTCCAGGGGCTGGTGGGAGGGGTAATGGCTTCTGGGAGATGTAGTTCTCCCAGCGCCAATTCCGGAGGGGCACACTGACACTGGGGGGGGGTACACAACACTCATACACACACACTCACTCATACACACTTGCAAACACTAAGAAGCACTCACACACACTGACATACTCACCCTGCTGCAGAAGACCCAGCTTCCGACACTGGATGCAGAAGAAAGCACTGCAGAAGGTAAGTAATTAAGGACTAATTAATCAATTTGCAAACTTACAATTGCTTAATTAGTCCTTAGGGGTAGTGCCGCCGGGGTCCCAGAGCAAGTCCCACTGATTTTTCCTAAAAATTAAGATTTTAGATAAAGAAATCACATGTGCTATGGAGGTGCGAGAATAAAAAACTCCTGGGGCTCAAAATAGAAGAAAAACACACACCTAAATGAATAGCAAAAATCCCACACCTGCAGGAAAAACCTCGCAGGTGCGGGATTTTTGCTTTTCTCGCCCCCAATTGAATATGCCCCTTTGTGTCCTCGTCTCAGGATGTTTGGATCGATTTATTGCCCTGTCCATGCTCCTCAACTAGTTTGAGTTTTTCACAAGATATTTGCTGATAGGCCTTATTGGTGTACGGAGTCCACCTTGAAAGGGGGGGTACTGTCAGGTTGCGGCCTAGGATTGGCCATTACTCACCCCCAGCGCCAGCTTCCCCTGACTTCTCAAGTGGGCAGACGCAGCCATGACAATCTTCATCATCTGACTTGCCTTTACCCAATGGTAGCCTAGTTGTTGTCATCTGACACTGTCCTTCAATGGACCGCTACCTTAGGGTATTTAGCTGGACTCTGGACAATGGGAAGTTGCCTGTACAACGTCGTTACTACTGGTGTATGCTTGCCGTTAATTCGTTCCAGGTTCCTTGCTCCTTTCCTCTCATGAGTCATCTATATATTTATGCCTCTACTCCTCTAAGTGATTCTCCTGTGCCAGTGGTGCATCTGAGTTATCAGCACGTGTACTCAGTACACCATCCGAGTACAACACAAGTGTCGCTCTCCTGAGCCAGCGGTGCATCTGGGATCTCAGCACGTGTACTCAGTACTACATCCGAGTACTGCCCAAGTATCAATCTCCTGTGCCAGCAATGCATCTGGGTTCTCAGCCTGTGTACTCAGTGCAACATCCAAGTACTACTTAAGTGTCGCTCTCCTGTGCAAGCGGTTCATCTGGGTTCATAGTACGTGTACTCAGTACACCATCCGAGTACAACACAAGTGTCGCTCTCCTGAGCCAGCGGTGCATCTGGGATCTCAGCACGTGTACTCAGTACTACATCCGAGTACTGCCCAAGTATCAATCTCCTGTGCCAGCAATGCATCTGGGTTCTCAGCCTGTGTACTCAGTGCAACATCCAAGTACTACTTAAGTGTCGCTCTCCTGTGCAAGCGGTTCATCTGGGTTCATAGCACGTGTACTCAGTACACCATCCGAGTACAACACAAGTGTCGCTCTCCTGAGCCAGCGGTGCATCTGGGATCTCAGCACGTGTACTCAGTACTACATCCGAGTACTGCCCAAGTATCAATCTCCTGTGCCAGCAATGCATCTGGGTTCTCAGCCTGTGTACTCAGTGCAACATCCAAGTACTACTTAAGTGTCGCTCTCCTGTGCAAGCGGTTCATCTGGGTTCATACCACGTGTACTCAGTACACCATCCGAGTACAACACAAGCGTCACTCTCCTGAGCCAGCAGTGCATCTGGGTTCTCAACACGTGTACTCAGTACACCATCCGAGTACAAAACAAGTGTCGCTCTCCTGTGCCAGTGGTGCATCTGGGTCCTCAGCTTGTGTACTTAGTACACCAATCAAGTATTACCCTAAGTTTCACTCTTCCGTGCCAGTGGTGCATCTAGGTCTGCAGTGGGCCTTATCCATTTTCCTCCAGTATACTATTCCTGGAAGTTATTCTATTGTGCCAATACAGTAGCAGTAGGGTACAGGGTTCCACAATAGTGCTTCACACTGAAGTACATTCTCCTGGGCCTCCCCGGTGTTACGTTCCTCCATTTCCAACTTGTATGGGATACCTGACCAAAGGGCCACGACCTGCTTGCTGGGTGCAGCTTAAACCCATATCCTGCTTGGAGGGGTCACTGGTAAACATCTCTCAGCAAGTTAGGCTCCGTGCCTTTGGTCAGTTCTCGTCAACATCCGGTACTTGTGGATGAGGAGGACATACATCCAGGCCCCTCGCCTCCAATTCCTTCCTCAACTCATGACCTCAGCTTTCAGCTCCTCAGAAGAAAATCCTCCTGAGCAGATCATGACAGTTTTATTTAGCATGAAGAAGTGAATCCTCATTTATTTTGGAAGTCCTCTAAGGCACTTGTATAAACTTACTCAGACTTCTTTAACAGATCTAAATCAACTACTCAAAGCATCCCCCTCACCATGTAATAAACCGGCCTACCTAGCAGCTAAAACACAATTCAATGTGATTTTGTCAAAGTTGTGAGACCTCTTCTACTTCCAGAGAGATCATAGATTTTATAAAGTTGGCATGAGTAGACTCATTATAGCTATATGCTCCACTTACTCCTACTGAATTGCAGTCAGCAAGTCAACATTTAAACCCCTGTCCCCAATGGTCTTACAGGGGAGTACCACAAAATTCTATTTCCCAGAATATGTGATACTCTCATTACAGTATTTAACACAATCTTAACTGATTGTAATCTCTTAAGATGGGCAGAGACCTGGAGTTACCTAGCTCCTACACATCCACCTGCCTTTAAAATGTCAATTATAAATTTACTGACAAAGATCTTGGTGGAGAGGATCAAGCGAGTACTCCCTTCTATTACTCATACCGACCAGACAGGATTTATATGGGGCCGTCATACAGTGTGTAATATTAGAAAGGTGATTTTGTCAGCACAATGGGTGTAATCTTCTAGAGCCCAAGATCACAAGCTTATTCTAGCATTAGATGCTGAAAAGGCCCCTGACCTAGTGTCATGGGGCCATTTGTTTGAGTCCCTGATTAGAATTGGGTTTCCGGATAATCTCATTGCATTGATTTGTGCTTTATACTCCTCCCCTAGATCACAAGTAACATGTACTGGCTACCTGTCTGACCCTTTTAATATCCAGAGAGGCACTCGTCAGGGTTGTCCGCTTTTCCCACTACTTTTCACTATTGCCATTGAGCCTATTGCAGTATCTCTCTGTGGGCGGGATGCACTAACAGAGTGCAAAACTTACCACCAGTCACTGCATTCCTAATGATCGCATATGCACTAAAATATGCGATCAGTAGCGCAAAGGACAGCTCTTCCGATAAGAGCTGTCCTTTGTGATCAGCCCTGCGCCATGGAGTTCTGGGTTTATGTGGAAGTCCATCTGCGCATGCGCAGAGCGATGCAGCGACTGCGGGGCATGCTGAGAGGGATCCGATCAGATCCCTCATAGCAGCGCGATGCGGTAGAAGCCCATAGGCTTCTATAGGGTAATGACAGCAAAAGCTGGCGGTACCCTCCGCATCTGAGCCAGACTGCCAGACCAATAGTGCATATGGAAAATGCGGTAAAATCCCGGAAACAGGGTTTTTATCGCATTTTCCATATAGTGCATCTCGCCCCATTATCTCACGTGAGTTTTGAGGGATCATTATCAATCAGGCTGAATTGAAGCTTGCTTTATTCGCTGATAATATATTACTTTTCATCTCTGACCTTCTCACCTCTATCCCTGCGGTCCTTGATGCAATCCACACCGTTGGATTATTTGCTGGTTACAAAATCAATGCTGCTGAATCAGATCTTTTCCCTCTCAATGCCGATATTCTGGATCCATCTTTGATCCCTGTTGTTTCCCAGTTTCGGCCAGGCTGACCACCTCTAAATTAAAATCATTAGGATACACATCTCGTCTAAGATGAGAGATTTATATTCGCAAGATATATCTTCTATCTGAAACAATTGGAAATCTGTACCTTTGTCATTGATGGGCCACAATGCAGCATTGAAAAGTGTTGTCTTGCCAAAGCTATCCTATACTATACAAATGCTCCCCATAAAAAATGCAGGGCCGTAACTAGGGTGGTGCGACATGTGCCATGTATATTCATTCTTACTTGTAGGTTCCTCTTCTTTTATCCCCGTCATCTCCTGGCCGACTCCCCTTCCATCTGGCCACCTCTCCGAGCTTCACATGGAAAGAGTTTTGGTGCAATCTTACCGGTAAGTCGGCTGGTCCTTTGTGGTAAGTGTGCGAGCAGGTAGCTGGAAAGCTCTCCCAGGACTCGACGCTGATGAGCTCTTCTCAGTGGCGGTGTCCTCGTCTTCCTCGCACCGTCCGTATATTACACAATGAACAGAGATTCGGGGTTCCTCATCTGTGTCCTGTGGTCACCTGGGTAGTTTGGTGTCTGGGACGCTGAGAAGAGCACATCAGCAACGAGTCCTGGGGGAGCTTTCCAGCTACCTGCCCGCACACTTACCACAAAGGACCAGCACAGCCGCCGACTTAAGAACGCACCAAAACACTTTCCCACGTGAAGCCCGGGACACAAGGGAACGCTATTATCTAGTTCATTACCAGGATCAAACACTAGTAACAACTGCCAAGATCGTGATACATTATTGCTAGGAACTGAATACTATGTTACAATCCCCGGATAATTAAATACAGGAGACACAATCTCACAGAAACAAACACCGGTTTTAAAAGGTGAACTTTATACCTGTCACAGCTGCTATGGACAATACCACTGATCACTGATGAAATGTACTATATTTTTACAAAGGTTTAATTGATTCATATTATTCACTTTACTATTTATGTATTTTACAATGTACTTTTACAATGTCTTTACTAATTCAGTTGGTTTCTAATATGCAATTTTTTTTTATATATCTCACAAGATCTTAATTAATTTTAGGTCCTTGTAAATATTTTAACTGTTTCTGACAAATTTAAACTTTGTATTATTTTTACTTTTAATATTTTTATCTCCACATTATATCAATAAATTAACTTTTATATATTCATATATATATATATATATATATATATATATATATATATATCCTGTTTCTCATACTAGCTTTTATTCAATTAGGTGAGCGCCAAAATAGGTTTACATTTTCTTCTTTTTTCATTAATAACTGCAAGGGGGAAGAAAAGACCTCCTGTTAAAACCTAGGCAGCACCCTAATCTACTTTTCACAGTACTTTTAGAGAGTAGGAGCGCAACGTGAACCTCTATATATCCACCTCTCCGAGCACCTTCAGTCACATACTCTTTTATTTAACACACACAGGGCCTGATTCAGACCCTCTCGCGAGCGCTATGCGCTCGCAAGCGGGTCGATGGTGGCCCAGTGCGCATGCGCACAATGGAGCCGACTCCGTCATGCGCATGCGCGAGACCCGGTTAGCGACGGGCAAACCGTCGCTCTGGGTCTTGTACCAAAGAGGGCGTGCTGTCGATGTTGGAACGCCTACCGTCTGTCGTCCCTTTGGAACGCCTACCGTCTGGGGCCAGCCCCACTGACATTACAAGTGATGTCAGTGGGAGAGCTTTCGGCTGTGTTAGAGCCAAAAGCTCTCTGGGGCTTGCGGCAATGAGACCCTTCCAGAAGGGTCTCGTCGCAAGCCCGATGGTCGCGATGGTCTTGACCATCGCGACCATCTTCCTGGCCGCTCACTATAGCTGTGGGTGGTCACCCACAGCTATGCGAACGGCCAGGAGGCCGCTCTAAAAAAACAGAAGGCCGGCCCTGATTCAGAGCGAGCGCTCTGTCAGAGCGTCCGGCTCTCACTCAGGCCCCCAGCTCTATGCCCCAAAATTTGTGATGGCAGCCCTGAACACAGCCACTGATTCCTGACCCAGGTGTTACTAGCACACCTCGAGTACAATTGTCGGTGAGTTCAGCTGCCGGCCCAGGGTACATACACTGATCTCCCCGCCGCTGATATGTGCTGCATATACACTACAAATAGGGCTCTTTCTATACCTTCTGTCGTGATCTACACTGCCATCTCCAGGCTTGTGCATGGCTGTTCTGACAGACAAATCCTACTGCAGGTGTGACTTCACCAGTGCTCTCCTACATCTAGAGCTGGTCAGTTATACTGCATAATTACTGTATATCATCACTGCAGCCATTGGTTTCACACTGTATTTGGCAGTGACACCTAAATGACAGTAGTACAACTGAATCAGTACCTCTTCATCATCGTATTGGACAAATCAGATTTGTCATAGCTCTTACCAATGAGACCACACCCCTTTTTCAGACGCACGTCTTATGTCCCTATATGAAAAATGTTGGGGAAGGGGCACCAATGCCCTTTCTGGCCCAGGGTTCCAAAAAGTCTAGTTACGGCTCTGAAAAAATGTCCAATGCTGACAAATCTCTCCAAACTTTTTTTACAATTTCTTTTGGGCGGAGAAAAGAACCCGAATCTCGATGGCCAAGCTGAGATTACAGTGTAAAAGAAGGTGGACTGGCGGTCCCCTTATATACTCGCCTTTTCCTGAAGGAAGAGGAATCTACAAGTGAGAATGATAATAAACAGAAAATTGACAGGCCCAAATAGCAACCCCTGCCCTGCGGTGCCCTGTGCCATGGCACAGGTCAAACTACCCTAGTTACGGCCCTGAATAAGCCCTATTAGGAGATGCAGTAAATATAGCAATCTAAGGTTCCATATGACAGTCCATTTACTCTGGGACACACAAGATGGTCCTACAGTAATTTGGCAGGGAAAGGTAATACTAATTTTCATCTAATCACAGTGACCTTGAACATGTCTCCATATAGAGGTTATAAATGGTCAACCTATCAACCATATGCTTAAAACAATGATAAGAAAAGTTGTATAATGATATTGCTTTGATAAATTCTGTTTTGTCCACCTTGTAGTTGAATGTCTAATATGTAGATCACATTTAATGGAAACCACTGCACTGTGTCCTTGTGTGAGCAATTACAAATAAATGGTGGCCAGCTGAAGTTAAAATTATAAATTGGACAAGGACAGATTAGGTAAATGTTGTAGTTCTTGCATTAACAAGTTATAAATCGATCACAATATTTCCTGTAATGAAACACATCAGGCCACTGAAAAGCAAGGTGAAGACGGGAGCAGTGAAAACTTCCCAAGGGTATTCATTCTGCAGCTGGGAGGCTCAGTCAGGGACATTTATGAAAACTGGTGCACAGGTAAAAGGTGCTGTAACCCAAAACAGCTAATCAGACAGACTGTTAGCATATGTTCATTTCTTTGTGCACCAATTATGGTAAATATGCACCTATATTTATTTTTTGGATAACTTATATATACAACTTATAAAAACTTGCATATATATTTTTTTTATTTTTTTTTATTTTTTCAAATAGGGACATAAAACGCGTTCCTGAAAAAGGGGCATGGCCTTATAGGTAACGGCTGTGACAAATCTAATTTTACCAGAATATTTTTTGACAGTTATTGGAGGAAATTGGAGTACCCGGAGGAACAATGAAACTAACTGACTAGGTAGCTCTGCAAACACTTACACAGTGGGGTCCCTCCCCATGGTGACACCCGGTGCGGGGAGCGCTGTAGTGGGCACGTCAAAGCTGCGCAGCCAAGTGCGCATGCGCATGATGGAGGCAGCTCCGTTGTGCGCATGCGCAAGACCCGAAAAAACGACGGCCAAGCCGTCATTATGGGTCTCGCACCAAAATGGGCGTGCTGTCGATGGTGAGTGACAGCACGCCCCCTTTGGTGGGCGTGCCAGGGACGTGGCTGCCCAGACGGAGGCGTTCCCATGGGAACGCCTACCATCTGGGGCCGGCCCCACCGACATCACAAGTGATGTCAGTGGGAGTGTTTTTGGCTCTGATAGAGCCGAAAGCACTCCAGGGCTTGCGGCAACGAGACCCTACCACAAGGGTCTCTTCGCAAGCCCGATGGTCGCGATGGTCTTGACCATCGCGACCATCATTTTGGCCGCTCTCTCACCCACAGCTATGCGAGCGGCCAGGAGGCCACTCTTAAATTCAGAGGGACGGCCCTGATTCAGAGCGAGTGCTCTGTCAGAGCGTCCGGCTCTGAATCAGGGCCTCTGTGTGCAGTGCCGGCTCCCTCTCTGTGTCAGGAGCCACGTTCTGCACGTAATGCTACAATGCAGTACCCAGTCCTGTCACTGAGTCGGCACTTTGGTGTCACCCTTCGGCGGCACAGCATAGGAAGAGTCGGCACTTGGAGATGATCTCTTCTCCAAGCACCGGGTTAGTACGTGGTGGCGGTGAGGTCATTGACCCTGGTCGGGCTGCCAGTCTGAAAGGAATCTCAGCGGGTTGCACCCGGGATGGACCCGTGTACAAAATCCCAGGTACGACCCAGCATTGTGATGTGAAAGGGGTATTATTAACATGACAGAGTGGTCATATAATAAAAGTGTATACATTTATTTTCTACATTAACTAAATTAGTGTCCTTTTAAGTCTTTCCCATACTCAGCCGGTCATTTTTCCATGTAAGCTCTCACGAGTAGGGACCTCTTCCCTCATGTGCTTCTCTTTACATTTTCTTCTACTCTTTACTCCCCATAAGGGCACCTAACATGAGACTGGCAACTCCTGGCTGCTTATTGTGAGTGCTTTCATCGCTATTGCAGCAATGTATATAAATCGTGTCCTTGTCCTGCACTGTAATGTACTGTAAGTTACTAGTTTCTTGTTCACTTACTAGCTTTATGTACTAAGGCGCTGCAGAACACTTGTGGTGCCACATAAATAAAGGATAATAATAATAATAATAATAATAATTAATAACTAGTCTCATTAGCCGTGGTTTTGGAACTGATAGATTTTGTTTGAGAGAGGAATAGGCTTAAAGTAAAGCATTGGTTGACTATTGATGAAAACATGGGTAAAGGTCTAATAGAGCACCAGAGAAGTTTTGCACATGTTTGTGCTGAGAAAGAGATAATCAGATCAGGGGGATGGCGGGCGCCATCTTCTTTTGCTTCCTGTGTGCATATTAAATTGGCTTAACGCTGATTGGCTGAGATCCATGACAGACGGCCCTCTCAGCCAATCAGCGTTAAGCCGACTCAATACAAAACCTTGCAACCCGACAGCGGGATTGTAAGGTTTTGCCTTGGGTGAGGGATCCAAGGCAGGCAGGGAGATCCGAGCTTGGCTCGGATCGCCCCGGATTCCAGATATTCCCGGGTGGGTTCAGTTCTCTGAGAACCGAACTCGCTCATCCCTAGTGCACAGTGAGTGTTGTTGAGGATTGACTCCATGATCCAGGAGCAGCCAACTGTAAGCAGCACTGCTGAGCCCAGGATTGAAAGTGAAACTAGAGAAGGCAGAGGAGAAGCAGCCATGTGGAGCATGACAGGAGCTGTGTTGTGTGTGCTGATGGAAAGAAGCAGCTGCCAGGAGTGTGTGTGTGTGTGTGTGCTGCACTGACCCTTGACTGAGGGCACAGAGAGTGTTAACTCCCCCCTCCGGTGATCCCTGTCTGAGTACACAGCGGATCAGCCTACTGCTGATGCGCTGTGTCTCAGTCCCAGCCGGCTCCACTGAGCATGCGCGGGATCTCACAAGTATCGCGAGATCCCACATGCAGCCCTGGAGCTGGCACCCCTCGCAGCAGGGACACTGAAAATGATGCATCTCTAGATGAAACTGAAATGTCATCCCCTATATCTGATGTGGACTTGGATGATGCAATATGAGGCCTATATATATTATTTTCTTTTATGTATCAGGGTCATGTATTGTTGGTATGTTAATCCCTGTTGAGTGCTGATCACATTTGACATATATCAGCAAAAAGAAGAGCTTGAAAGTGCTTAGCTTCACTGAACTTACTACAGCACCAAAGAGAGGAGAGACTGTGCAGGTCACATGCTGATAGTCAGGTGCTGGCATCTGGACAGGTATCCTTTGCATTGTAATACATGTCAGGTGAAGGACTGCACAATTATAGAGATTGATCTTATAGGAAGTGTATTTTCTGCAAAGACTGTAACCATTTCAAATTTAATTCTTATAATGAGCTCCAATGCGCTGATCAGCCTAGAGTATTGACATTATTCCCGTGCGCACTAGTCAAGAGTTGTGGGTTGTTTATTAGAGTTTCTAATCATAAATTCATGGTTATATGTTGTGAAGTAACAATGAAAATGGTAACTATGCAGTATTAATGGTAAATATGAGATTTTTTGAATTGTATTTGCACAGCATTTTTCCCGTCAATGTGATACTGTCGTTATATGACCAACTGTTTGTTATGAATAGTAGAATTGCCAAGTGAATGTACTCAGAAGAATTCTATGTTGCCTAATTATTCACTAATCTCTAAGAGTTACAGTCTGTTTATAAATAAACCCGTGCTATGCAGAAGGAAACTGTTTAAACGTACCTTTGTGTGACTCCCATCCTCCTTGCCTTTCCGAGTCCGTCTGAAGAACCTGCTACGGGCATCCTGGCTACAAGTTAAATTGTTTAGAGTTTTTCTTTAGGGTGCGACACAGCTCTCAATCCAGCATCATCGGTCCCAATCCGATTCTGCTCATTCATTCAGAATTATCATCTCCAATACTCATTCCAATCTGTGGTTTAATAAAGACATTCCATTCTTGTTCTCGCCTTCGGGCCCATCATCCTCTACAGCTCCTCTGCCTCCTCACAGCAATACATGAGGAAGTCCTGGCTCAAGCCACCCAAGTTTATTCACACCTCCCAAGTCTCCTCTTCAGCCTCCCACGCCTGTTCCAGCCCAAACCAACCCTCAGACTTGACAGTTTGTACTGGCCTTATGGATCCAGCCGAGAATCAGGTACAAACTGCTGTGATTACTACTCGCCTAGAACACCAAGAGGTCGTGCAGGGTCAGGTGCTACAATTCCTCCAAGAACTGATTAACCAGCTGGATAACATCCAATCCACTCTGAGAGGTGCAGAACTCTGAGAGGAGCAGGAGCTGCCACTTTATACATTTCGATTTCTCCGGCTCTAGTTTCCTCAGTGGCACCTCATCTGCACATTTCTACTCCTACAAAATTTGATGGGAACCCCAAAAATTGCAGGGGCTTTCTAAATCATTGTTAAATGCAGTTTGAGCTCGAACCCAGCAATTTTCCTACAGACCGTACCTGTGTGGGTCCGCCTTAGGGGTCAATCCAATTAGGTGCGAGGTGCGAGTTGCTATTTTCTCTTCGAATTTGCATAGTGAAATAATTTTGCAATCCAATTAGCAACTTGCACTGAACCAGTCAGAGTGAAATCGCATTTTATCATAACATTTTATCATAAGGTTAAAATGTCGGGACACTGTGCTGAACCCCTTGGACACCCCCAAATGACTAATTAGGCAATTGGAAGTTTCCAATTAGCTTAATTAGTCCCATAATGTTATTTTTTGCGGTTAACAAAAATTGGCCTCAAATTACCCCAAAATCAACTTTTTCATTAGTTTAGGCATCCCAAATTTAATTACAATAATTTTTTAATTGAAAAATAATAGTTTTCTTATATAATTTTTTTTTTTTTTTTCAAGGTGCCCTCAAAGTACCCAAAAATCACCTTTTTTCCTACTTCTTTTTTGCATTAGTCATTTAATTCGTTTGAGATTAAATGAAAAAAAAGTTTGCTTTTTATAATATTTTTGCATTTTTTAAAAAAAAAAGTACAAATCAGTCATTTGACACCGTATAAAAACCTACAGTACTTTCCAAATTCCCACAAACAGTTTTCTATATGGTCCTGCTAACGAAATTATCAATTTTGGAGGGTCCAGGATGGTCTCCCCACTGTTTCATGCACTTCTCTCACATCGCATTTGGCAGTGAATTCGCAAACCTCCACTGTGAGTACTGCGAATTCTCCAATATTTGGAAAGAGATCTGCTCCTCTCTTATGAAGGCTTCTGAGCAGTGCAAGAAGTTTGCTGACAGGAAGAGGAGAACAGTCCCCAGTCTCAAGGAAGGTGATCGAGTTTGGCTCTCTACACGAAATCTGCAGTTAAGAGTGCCATCCATGAAATTTGCACCCCGCTACATTGGGCCATTCGGCATTGAGCGTGTAATCAACTCAGTTTCATTCAAACTCAAGCTGCCTCCCTTTCTGAGGATACTAAATTCCTTCAATATTTCTTTATTGAAACCACTCAGACTCAACCGGTTTCATTCTGCACTTCCAAAGGCACTCAAAGTTCAGACTCATCGTGGAGTTGAATACAAAGTGTCAAAGATTCTGGACTCTAGGAATCCATTATGGACGTCTACAAAACTTAATCAACTGTAAGGACTACTGTCCAGAAGAACGTTCCTGGACTTTTTCCTCTGATGTCCACGCTCCTAAACTGATCCGAGCGTTCCATGCTAAGTTTCCATAAAAGCCAAAGAGGTGTCTTGGGGCAGCCTGTCAAGGATGGGGTGCTGTCACGCTCTGGACTATGTGTCCTCCCGGCATTATGCACACAGGCTGCACACCAAAGTTCCTTCCTAAACAACCGTATGGGCGCAGCCATGTTGGACTCTGTCACCTGACGTTCTTCCTACACTCAGAACGCTGCTCCCAGACCAGCTGATTGCAGCATCCAGCCCCTGGGGTTCCTCCCCTATAAATTCCATTTTCAGACTGGCCTCTGTTGCCAGTACAACGTTGTTTCTTGCTGAAGTTACAGCTCAGTGCTGAGCTCCCAGGTACTCTATATCTGAACGGTATCCAGTTCCTATATCTGGTAAACAAGTTGCCTATACCATCTTGCACATCAGTCTGGTTTTTACCACAGAGACTTGTTCTTACAGCCACCATCAGTTCCAGTCGATACCTCCAACTATCGGTCTCATCTGAAGCTTCCAACATTGGCCTCATATTAATTAAGTTCTTCAATTCATCAACATCAGTCCCAACCGATCAAGTTCATCAATTTATCAACATCGGACTCTTATCAATTAAGTTCTTCAATTCTTCAACATCCTCCCAGCATTATGCACACAGGCTGCACACCAGAGTTCCTTCCTAAACAACCGTATGGGCGCAGCCATGTTGGACTCTGTCACCTGACGTTCTTCGTACACTTAGAACACTGCTCCCAGTCCAGCTGATTGCAGCATCCAGCCCCTGGGGTTCCTCCCCTATAAATTCCATTTCCAGACTGGCCTCTTTTGCCAGTACAACGTTGCTTCTTGCTGAAGTTACAGCTCAGTGCTGAGCTCCCAGGTATTCTATATCTGAACGGTATCCAGTTCCTATATCTGGTAAACAAGTTGCCTATACCATCTTGCACATCAGTCTGGTTTTTACCACAGAGACTTGTTCTTACAGCCACCATCAGTTTAAGTCGATACCTCCAACTATTGGTCTCATCTGATGCTTCCAACATTGGCCTCATATTACTTAAGTTCTTCAATTCATCAACATCAGTCCCAACTGATCAAGTTCATCAATTTATCAACATCAGACTCTTATCAATTAAGTTCTTCAATTCTTCAACATCGGTCTAAAACCAATCAAGTTTATCAATTCTTTAACATCGGATTTAAATCCATCAAGTTCTTCAAATCATCATGATGATTCATGATGATGATGAGAGGTTGAATTTGGGGAAGGTGATGAGGGGCTGAGGTATGAGGATGGCTGGCTGCAGACACCATCCCTCCTACCCCTGAAGCATCCACAGCATTGTCATTAAGAATACCTTGCAAGAGACGGTAGACAAGAACTACAGCCTGCATCATCAGTAACAGAGAGACAGTGTGGTAAGTCATAGTGTATTTTTACTTTATTTAAAGGCTGGCATATTTTTCAGTTAACATTATCATGCTTCACATATCACACATGCAGGGGAGGGATGTGCAGGATCGGAGGTAATGGTGAGAAGGTGCGGCCCCAGAGACATCAGTGTAAGGCCCCGTTGTCAACCTTGAGTACCTGGGGAAAGAAACTGGACAGATTATGCTTATTTGATATTGATACAGACATAACATACAGCATACAAGGGCAAAAAAAAATCCTCAAATAAACTACTTAAAGATTTTTATACATTATTTTGTAAACAATCAAGAATGAGAACTGTAAAACAGATATAGAGCTCAAATACAAATACAACAGACGCTGCTTTTTCAATAAAAAGGAGCATATAAAATGTATCTCAGAAATAAATGCTGATAAGACAGAAACTAAGGGTTCTTCTTAACCTTAAGTAACATGATTTCTGTATGAAATACAATTACATTTTAAGAATTCATCTATAAGCAAAATAAGTGTAGCACTTTTGGGAACCAGAGATGGGTAATTACAGTAATTGCAACAACCTTTTTAAGTCTTTAAATATAACAGAATGTTGATAATCTAACCTTTGTGAAATCATTTTAAATAGAAAAATCAGTAACAGCTTTGACCCAGGCAGCACAGTAGTAACACATTTAAAAAGGTGTAACAAATTGTTACCCTGATGATTGTGCTACAAAGTCGGGATATCATCCTCTTTAAAAAAAAGTATTTTATTTTTCTTTGGGAACAAAATTTGAATATCATCATATTTTTGGAAGGTAAAAAAAATCTTAAGAAGCCAGGAAGCTATTTAATTTTTTATATATATTTTTTTTTATTTTCCTGATGTCTACAGTTTGAATTGCAGTTTTATGTAAAGGTTAATACAGTCATAATAAAGGACGGATAGGTGCCTTTATTGCTGAACATTCTAACATATATTTTGCAAAGCTCATAACTTAGCAAGATGGACATTAATAAGAGAGGATATCATAAAAAAAAAGGCCTGGAATTTAATCAACTAATTTTAAAATTATTAATTAAATCCAAAAATCATTTTAGAGTTTTAATCACCTTATGATCTTGTACGCATTTTCTGTAGAAAAATTATACTATCAATATTATTTCAATGAAATACCACTTTGCACAATAAATCTATTTCTCTTTTATTGCCAGTTTGAATGCTTCTATCCATGAGCTGGGCGATTTTATTTTCAGCTCAGCAAAAGAGGAGCCTTTATCACTGGGCCACCTGTATCAAAAATCCAAATGGCTGCTTCCGGCGTAGATACAGTATTTTGAATTGGTAAAGGAAGTGACTAATGTAACAGGCAAAGTAAATGTAAGGTACACTTAAGACTTTTTCACTTTTCTGCCAGTAAAGGAACAGTTACTATCTTACTTTTTAGACTTGTAGAATGTCTGCTGCACTCCCTCCTCATGGTAAAGCCTCAAGTGCTATTGAATTATGGGTAGGAGATTTTGAGAGACACCTCTGCACTAGGTTTGGGTCAGAAAGATTATTTATGTAGTGGCCCCAATTAGACAAATTATAGCAAATATGTAGTCACTCTGTGGGGGTGCTGCCAAGGACAATAAGTCGAAGTATGCAAAAACAAAAGAAGAAAGAAAAGTATTGTCTCTTTGTTGGCGCACATATGAAAAGATACATATAAATATAACTTTTATTACGTAAATATTAAAAATTCACTTCGCCTCGCTAATCTGATCACACTACGCACCTCAATGTTTGACCATGCTTCCACCAGCCCTGCCATCTTACAACTGATGTTGGGACAGTATGACTGATATGAGGTGCAGACTAATGGCCTTGAGGGGAAGCAGTGGTCTACCTGCTCTGGCCTGGCAGGAAATTAGAATGAAATAGAGAACATTACACACATGAGAGGTCTTATTAACTTACTTATTGAACCACCCTCGTACTTAAGGATCGTAGCTTCAACAGCCTTAAAGCCAATCAGATGCGAGCGTAAAATGTGTACGGACCGACTCATACGTCACTGGATGATCCTCTTTCCCTTCAAAATGCTCGCACAGCTTAGGGTCTGGATTACTCGACCACATTGGCGATGGCCTTCTCCTCCATCCCGGCACTCCACGATGTTGCTGCGATTAATCGCGGGTGGTCAGAACAGCAATTAGTGTTGGATTGAAAACCGGCTTGGTATGTGTTTTGAAAGCAGTTTTTTGTGTTAGCACAAAAGCGTACGCAGGTGGAAATCCTAGCTGCTAATGTGATGATTACACAATCAATTTACGTACATTTGTGGTTGTTTCTTTTGGGCACAATTTGTTGGTTAGGGCCTATTGTAACAATAATGTCATTCTGTTTTTTGGCTTTTTACCTTTTTCTTTTGGCCTGTTGAATTTGCATCGTTATGTTAAATTTGAAACGTTCCTTAAAGAGCCCTTTTTTGGGGGGGGCATGTAAAATGTGGTTTTGGTCAGTTTGTGCCTTTTGGCCCAGGATTAAATGTAATCCATTTTGTCAATAATGTGAGAATACAATGTCAGTTTTTTTTTTTTTTTTATTGCTCAAACAAAAAATCCAAAAATAAACCAAATTGTGGCAAAGTTTTTTTGCAGGGTTCATTCCCAAAGTTACAATAATTGGGCCAATATAAAAGATTAATGAAATGTACAACACAAAATTAAAAACAATTCACAAGAAAGGAGAGGGAAGTTTTGACCAGAAAGGAATATGAGCCAAGCACAGAAGGAGTGTGGGAAAAGTCGCCATTGCTGTCACCGTTTTTTCACCCGTTTGGCTGGGGGAGGGAGGGCGCCAGACCGGGTCCGGGATGTCATCGGGCTTGCCTGTCCAGAGGCAGATGTTGTGGCCTCTGGAGTAGGCACAGGGCTAGGCACATTTGGAGGATTCGCTGATGTTGTGCAAGAGGTGGAGGATCCTGATGTTCCGGCAGGAAGGGAGGTCGGCTCCACCATGTGCTGGCGAACGAGCTGCTCCAGGGCATTGGTGATGCGGATGTTGGCCCTGGTAATTTCCGCCAGGGCCTGACCAATGGTCACGTTGGCCGCAGCATTTTGCTCCAGGGCCTCAGCCACCCGTAGCAGACTGGCGTCCATCCTCTGCAGAATCTCCGTATGGAAATCCGATTTGAAATTGAGTTCTGTGAGGAGGGCCACTGCCTGCGAGGGGGATTGCCCTGGACTTGCTTCTGCAGGGTCCTCAGCCGGATGTACTGGTTCCTCCCCTGCAGAGCAAGCAGAAATTCGGCGACCAAGGCTCCCCTCTGGAGCAGACTCATCCGCCTGTGTCTCTGTTAGGAAAAATGAGAAAAGACTCACATTAGAATCTACATATTGGCCCACTAACATTTCAGAGTTGGTGACATCACAAGATTTACCTGGGACAACATGAGGAGCCACAAAGTCTGGCATGTCCGTATCCATGTTGGACACGCCAAACACCTCCACAGGCTGCACACACCCCTGTGCCAGCTCTTCTAAATCCGTCAACTCCAATGACACAGGGGTGGGACCCCCACCTGTCCCCCTTGCATGCCTAGCCCTGTCCGCGAGTTTTTGCTTTAGGCGATATTTGAAGTCGCCCCATCTGTGGGATAAAATGGGAACCATTATCCTTTTGTTTAAAATGGGGTTTGTTTATAGGGGGGGCAAGTGTTTACTTACCGCCGTTTGACATCCCGGGCTAGACGGACATAATCACCCACCCTATTGACAGCAACGGCTACCTCTTCCCACATTCTCCACTTCTGGCTTGTACTCATATTCCTGTTTGCCTGTGGCAGGATGTCCACACACTTCTGAATCAAAACCTCCATCTCCTTTCTTGTGAAATATGGCTGCCTTTTCTTTTTGGCAGCTTTGGCCGGAATACTGGGCCCAGCAGCCTCTTCCATGTCATCCTCCTCACCTATTTGTGTAAATATGCTGATTTCTGTAATTCACAACTTGCCCAATCTTATGTTTCAAATTAATCAATGAGACAAAATGCATGAAAGACTTACCGGCTGACTCTTGGCCATTGTTTCCCTGGTCTGTAGCCATGTCTGAGGTCCAAACAAGAAATACACCAGAATTGAAATGTGTTTTCGTGACATATTTATACATGCGTCCTTATTTTGCGGTCGCATCATTGATTGTGCGTTCCTATGATCCCTCCTTAATTTGTGCGGGAAACGAAACACTATTTATGGCTTGGTGTGTCTCGAGTCGAGGTGGCGTTTTTGGATTGTTGGAGGTTACCTTGGTTGGAGTTTCTTGTTTGCGGATTAAGGAGTTGGCGTTAGGAGTTTATTTGGTTTGCTAGATTTGCGTTTTTATTTTCCGTTCGCTTTTTTTGGTTATTTTTTTTTGGCCTCGTTTCTTGATTTGGTAAGTTTTGTGAAGTCTAACTTTGGTTCAATTGGTGTATCTTTTTTTTTCTTCTTAATTTTGAGATCCATAATTTCATCTCTTTTAGGTTTTTGTTTATTTCGGACCCAAAGACCTTTTGATTGGGAATCTTATATATTTGCTCTTGGTAAGTCCATTTTTTAACATGTATTTGCGAACTAATTAGCGCATTATTCTAGGTTTGTATAGTGACTTGTATTTGCGAACTAATTAGCGCATTATTCTAGGTTTGTATAGTGACTTGTATTTGCGAACTAATTAGCGCATTTTTCTTTGTTTGTTTTTTAACTTGTATTGGCGAACTAATTAGCGCATTTTTAAATGCTTATTCATCCTGTAAAATTGTTTGTGGTTGCCCTTTCGCATTTTTTCCTTACATTTCACCCCATTTTGATGTACTGTGTGCAATGTCGTTTTGCTCTTTGCCCAAATGTGTGTTTCGCCTATTTTATGTTTTGTCTCGCACCAAATTTAGAAACATAAATGCACAGACTAAACTTTTTCAAAATAATATTGGGATTTTTTCCAGTTTGGACGTATCATGACAATACCCCGGCATGTAAGCAGCAATGGATGGTATCATCAAGCTAAGTTGTTTTATTTTTCTTTTGGGGTGGGTCCAAAACCTTACATTCAAATCTTGCCATTTCAGGTTGATCTTGGGCGGATTGTTCTGGCCATGCTCCCGGAAGCCGACCAACCTCAATCTCGTCCCAGGTGTAGGCATCGTAGGCGTGCAAGGCCCCAGATATTTCGAACACGTGTCACCCTTTTTGGAATGCCCAATGATGAGGTTTTAAGATGCTACCGTCTTCCTCCCAAAATCATCATAGACACTCTCTCATTAATAGAGAGTGATCTTGAGCGGCAAATTGACACTCCAACAGCAATACCACCACTTACGCAATTTATGGCGGTGTTACATTTCTGTGCCTCAGGATCGTTTCAAACAACGGTGGGAATAGTGGGGGGCATCTCACAATCCTCCTTTTCCAGGATCCTGAGGGCAGTGATGGAGGCACTTTTCAAGCACCTCCATCATTTTATTAAAATGCCTTTGGATATGGGTGCCCTTAGTGTGGCCAAGGCCAATTTTTACCAAATAGCTGGCTTCCCACACATCATAGGGGTTGTGGATGGTACTCACATACCACTTCAGCCTCCAGCACGGCTGGAGGCAATATTTCGCAACCGTAAACACTATCACTCCCTGAATGTAATGGTGGTATGTGATGCCTCCCTCCAGATCCTGTCCCTGAATGCAAAATTACCAGGAAGTGCACATGACTCCTTCGTCATCCGGCAATCAGGGATATGGCACAAATTAAACAACCTACAAGCTGGTGATGCGTGGCTTCTGGGTAAGTGGAGACCTTTAGTACATAACAATGTTAAGCTTGATACACAGTGATCCTGATGTTGTCTATTCTTTTTCACAGGAGACAGTGGATACCCTTGCATGCCCTGGCTGCTCACTCCTTATTTGGCTCCCACACCAGGCCCACAAAGTGAGTTTAATACCGCACTTACAGCCACTAGGCAAGTGGTGGAGCGCTGTATCGGCCTTTTAAAAGGCCGATTCAGATGCCTCCACCGCTCTGGTGGCGAGCTCATGTATTTGCCGGATATGGTTTCGAAAATTGTGGTCCTGTGTGGGATCTTTCACAACATCGCCATAAGGAGTGGTGTTCCGATGCAGCCAGAGGATGCCTTACCTGAGGATGGCCCCCCCGAGGTTGGTCGGAGGTCAGTATGTGGGGGGGCCATACGCGATGATGTGGTGGCCCGATATTTTAGGTAATTATTGACCAAACAACAGTGTGTATACCCAATGTGTTACGGTTTTTTGGCGTTCATCTTTTTTGATATTAATTCTTGCACCATCTTCTGTTTGTTTGCATAATCTTTGCCACTCCCACGATGACTACTTCCTGCTACCCTTCAAAAACCTTTATGTGGAAACTTCTGGAATATATTATGACACCCATATTGCAGCGCCATCTTTTTGAAATCATGTGGGCATGGACCTTCGTCAACCAGTTCTTGATTTGTTGTGTGTTTGTTTCCTGTTTTTGGTATGTGGTGTATTTCGGATTATCACTGTGTGTTTTGTTTGTGAGTGACCACTTTGTTTTTTGATTTTTGTTGTGAATAAATATTTGGAGAGTGTAATTTGTTTACTTTTTGGGCACGTTAGAAGCAAGTGTAAACAAACTCCCAAACGTTAATTTTACCTAAGGGGTAACCCAGTAATGAAGCAAGTGGAGCTAAAATGTAATATGTTTCCGGGGTACTAACCAACACAACAAGGAATCCGGTACAATCAGTTGCCTTCGTAAGATTGTCCTAAGCAGATTGGCCACCAAATAGGAACCTGTAAAATGTTGTAAACTATCATGTTGTCCACCCCAAAAAAGGAAAATGACATTGGTACTGGGAGGTGTTTCTTGTGCCTGTTTGCCTTCAAAATACAACACACAATCTGTAGTGAGATTCTTTGGCAATCCTTGCTTGAAGAGTCTACTTAGGTCAGTGTAAAGAATCTTGGATTTACTCCAAACGCATGACACAGAGCGTGAATTAAAACTGATTTATTTGTCAACAATTAGAATAAAAAAATAAAAAAAAACGAATTCCTAAGGAGGTCCGCCAGATGGTCAAGGCCCTGCAGAAGCCCGGTGACTTGCTCCCGCATACGTGCCACACACTGACAGATTTCTGCCCGACGCCTCTGTTCCTCTGTGGTTGACAAAAGTTTGGGGATTAATACATCAATAATGAAGCAACATTCAAAAAAAACACAAAACAAGCAAAACAAAACTTAAAAGCTTGTGGCATAAAAAAACATTACACGGATAAAACCCAGCACCCCAAAATGTCCGAGTCCAAAAATACAAGGGCCCTCAAAAAATGCACACAGGTGTGATATGTGTATGGTGAAATCAGCAGGAACAGGTAAAGACAACCCCCAAAAATACCCTAAGGCGACAGAAAGCCAACACAAATGGGGACGACGCATGATTACATACAAACAGTTTGTGGTGCCCAAAACAAAAAAAAAAAACATACCGTTCGGCAACACGCCAGAGCGAGAAGCCACTCCCTCGACCACCTCAGAGGTGGCTACATTCCCCACACCTAGGGGCAGGGTGTTTGAAGAATCCTGGGAGGGGGTATTTGGAGGAGGGGCGGATGGAGGAGAGGGGGAATTGGGCTGGAGGGGAAGTAGACCAGAAATCTCGGCCACAGGGTCTGGGGAGGAGGGGGTAATTGAGGAATTGGGGGTTGGAGAGAGGGGCCGGGACCGGCGTCTTGTCTGGCGATGACGCCATAGTCTTTGCTGTGCCCCTAAAAGAAGATAAAAATATTGTGGTTAGTTTCAACAGGAAACCCCCCCAAAAAAAAAAACAAGTACAATGACTAAATCGGACAGACATGAAAACATGCACATGCAGATATGACTACAATGACTAAATCGGGCAGACATGAAAACATGCACATGCAGATATGACTACAAGGACTAAATAGGACAGACATGAAAACATACACATGCAGATATGACTACAAGGACTAAATAGGACAGACATGAAAACATGCACATGCAGATATGACTACAATGACTAAATAGGACAGACATGAAAACATGCACATGCAGATATGACTACAAGGACTAAATAGGACAGACATGAAAACATGCACATGCAGATATGACTACAAGGACTAAATAGGACAGACATGAAAACATGCACATGCAGATATGACTACAATGACTAAATAGGACAGACATGAAAACATGCACACGCAGTTAGGGCCCACAAGATAAACTTGAAAACAACAGTCCAGAAAACTTACTTTCCTCGATCTGCATGCGAAAGCATACCAGCAAGCGGGGCGTACGCCGGTGCAGGTCCGACCACCTGCGCTCCAGCTGGCCAATATGTCAGCGTGAGCCGAAGGAGCGCAGGCGGCGACGTACCTCCGCATATGCGGAACGCTTTCGGCTATTTGAGATGGGTGGAGGCTGACTGGTGATCCGCATGTCCATCACCTCTGTGAGCACCAGCAGTTCGCGCCTGGTGAATGCGGCGGATCTCATGATGGCAATGGTGTATTTTTAGAAAATTATTTTTAATAAAGCACCCAAAAAAAATTTGATTGGCTAATGTATTTGGAAAATTAACAGGACCAATTCTATTGGTTAGTGTATGAGTCATGTGTCCGACAGGGCCACAAATCTATTGAGAGTTATGATAGGCTTGATGCAGTGACATGCGTAAGCAAATTTAAATAAAGAAATGAGCCACAGAAAATTTGTGGGGATACAAACAAATAGAACAATTGTTTAATTGTGGCTAACATGTCTTTTGGACAATAAAAGCGAAGGTTTCAGCCGTACGTATTCTGCGAGTAAACACAAACACGGACAAGATTAAAGTTTATTGCATTGTGTTGAAAAAAAACAACAATTAAGCTAATTGATACATTGATTGGCATGATACGATTGAGGGAGGTAGGCAGAATAAACGAGCAGGTAATCGGAATCTGACAGGCCCACTTCCGGTTTGTATTTGTGCGTGCGTTCCCTTCAAGTCATTTCAGGGATGTACGCTCGCTATTTGGCACGCTCGTTAGTTAGAGGAGGGGTCGCCTGAGTTTGGGGCTGATTTTTAGCTGCGTTCGAAAATACGAGCGAGTGCTTGAATTTAAATATTTTTTTACGTACGCCGAACGTACGTACGCCCACTTGCGAGTGGGTCTGAATCAGGGCCTTTGTTCTGCCCAGCGTAAGTTCCTGATGATCTTTGTCAATACAACAAAGCTCTTAGATGGCTGTCAGACTGAATCCAAATAGCTTTTTCCCTTAAAAGAAGTTGTCCCAGAACTAGAGCATTTAGTATTGAAATTGAATGGAAGCATAGCTTCCATTGGAAACCACATACCCTCAAAAGATCAATGATGAGACGGTCCCCGAGTCTTGATGGCTGGCATAATTATCTCAATTGGCCACATCCATATGGCAAAGGGACATGCTAGAGATTGTTATCTCTCAGCTACCAAAGGAGGGACCAACATGTGTGTAAAAACAGAAAGATGATTTGCCTCTCTGGAAAGAACTGGAAAAACAGTATGCTAACTACATGGCTTAGAAAGTTGAACCCATCTTTCCCAGGAATTTCATGCATAAATTATCAGCCATCAATCTGAGAGCCACTTTATTGTGTCTACCATGCCCATTGGGGAAAAAAAAATGAATAACAATCCCAGAAACACTAGCCTCTGAGACAGGATACGATTGGGTTTCTGATAATTGATAGTCCAATCATCAAATTCCAGAGTCTGTGCTACAATATTCCTGAAGTAATGTTGAGAACCCTTGGACCTCAGTAGCATGGTCATAGCCACTGTGACTTTTGGGAATACCCATGGTTGATGAGATTTCTCTAGGATTCTCTCTATTGAGGAGGATTCTCTCACTAGATCGTGCACTGATTAGGCAAAGGCGTTGTGCCTAGACAGATTCCTCGAGAGGTATTGCTGCTGGACCTGAGCCCAACTCAGATGCATAGGGTCAGATGCTGCAGGTTCATTAATAAGGGGTTTAAGAATGGTTGCAATTAGCCACCATCTGTGAATACACAAGTTGCCTGAACTCTGCAGTGGCCTGTGCCAGGAATTTAGCCCAGGCTGGTACTACCATGATAGGGTGGATCCTACAGGCATTTGCAGCGACCAGCCCTCAACTACATTGTATTTGAAATTGTATTCTGGGCTGTGTTTTGTCATTTGTATTTTAGGGATTTTAATAAGGATACAAATGCTTTAAAATCTTTAAAATGATTATAATATAACATACTTGGAAAATAAAACATAAAAAGTGTTTTATGACACAAATACTGACAACGCCTGTGATTTACATGTTGTAATAGTTTATATCTCAAGTCCTAGTTAACAGCAGCACTTGAATCTGAATGAAGTACATGGATGATGGCTGATTTAGTGTGGTATTAGTTGCTGACACATAACTTAAGCAGTATATGATGTAATGAAGAATGCCTGTCCTACCACTGCATATAAATTAGTGTGTGTAAGTGATTTCATCATGTAGGCACTGTGATTACAATACACAGATAGGGTTCTGCACTAACCCATCTACAATACTCTAAGAAGGCTGCAGCTTTATTACAGTTCTTTATTTAATAAGAAACAAGTGACATTGTAGTCGAATCACTTATTGCTGCCTGCGGCTAATATAATCCGCCATTAATTATTACTTGCTTTTTATTTTTTCCCATGTATTTGTCACTATGGGCCTGATTCGCACACAATGGAGTTGAGCGTTTTCTTGCTACTGCGCGTGTGCGAAAGTCCCTAAACACTCTTACGGCGCATGTGTTTCAGGGTGTGTACGAAAGTAGTACATCTTATGGGCAGGCCCATAGAGAGACGGTCCTTGCCCCAGTAATTTTTTGGGGGTGGCCTAATTTTGGAGGCGTGGCCATGCCCCACTTAGAAAAATATATATATATATATATATATAAGAATTGCGGTGAGCCCCTCAGCCAAGGGTAAATCGAGGGAGGGCATGATCATTGTGATCGCTCCCCACCACCCCTGCACATGCTGCAGCTACTCAGCGGCAGCAGGCTCCCTGGCGCCACTGCAGCCCTGCACACAGCAGTGTGTGCTGGGCTGGGTATATAGGTTACTGACGGGAGGTGGGGGCAGACCCCGACCCCGCCAACAAGCCCAGGTCATTAGTACCCACTCCCCCTACTTTTCAGCGCCCCTAGTTATGCGAGTGTATCGCAAACAGCGAAGTTTAATAGCTCATATTGGAGGTGATACTAGGACAGAAAATCTGCACCTACCATAGCGTCTATCGCCACTCAAAGTGGCCATCTCAGACCTTGCACACTCAGACGCACGCTTGTACACCAGGGGAAGAGCTGATACTAGCATTAGCATAATGTCAAAGGCGCGCAAACGGCAAAGGATGCTACAGCGCTAGTAGCAGTGCGCCACTCAGCATCAGGATCTATGTGGGATTTTTTGTAGTCCTGTTTATGCTGAAATTTCCAAATGATAAAAAGGACAACCACAAATGTCTCCGTTTTTCATAACCATCGTATAAGAATATATAATACTAGTATGTTTGACCTATCAGTTGTCGGGTCGTTAGCTATTGTACCCTGTGCAGAAGAGGTTTCTTTTTTCCTGTCTCTTGCCCCACCTCCCTCTCCCCTGTCTCTCTTTTCTCTACATCTCTTTCTATTTCTCTCTCCTTCTCCTGTCTCTCTCTGTCTTCGTTTCCCCCCAGAGGTGTGCTCATGGGGAGGGGTAGGGTGTGTAATGTATGTTAGTGGGGGAGGGGGGTCACACACCCCTTGCTGTGAGTCTGTGCATTCCTATATCTCTCTCTGTGTCTATCTCTCTCTCCACTGTGTTTCTCCCTTCCTGTCTTTCTCTCTCTCTCTCATTCTCTCCCCATCTCTCCCTTCCAATCTATTTCCCTATCTCTAACTCTCTCTCTCTCTCTCTCCACCACTTTACACTACCTTTTCTACACCACCTCCAGCACCTCACACTGCCTCCATCTCCTCACCCCTAACCTCCACCAATTTACACTACCTTTCCTACACCACCTCCAGCACCTCACACTGCCTTCCATCTCCACACCCCTATCCTCCACTACTTTACACTGCCTTTCCTACACCACCTCCAGCACCTCACACTGCCTTCCATCTCCACACCCCTATCCTCCACCACTTTACACTGCCTTTCCTCCAGCACCTCACACCACTTTTTATGAGTCCCTACCACCAGAGCTGCCATCAGAATTTGTGGGGCCCAGTACAAACAAAACACACCACACCACGCCATACATGCCTACCCTCCTGGAATTCATGGAAGGCTCCCAATTTTTTGGGTATTCCCCCAGCACCCCCTGAGGGGTAGGCACTTCTCTTGCATTCTGCCCACTTCCTAGTGAAGTGGTCATAATGGGGAGAATATTAGCGGGGATCAGCAGGTCTATGAGAATCACATCAATTAGCCCCGCCCCCTATTTGAAACAGGCATCGTGGTGGTGAATTCCTGTCCCCCAATTCCGCCCAAATGCTTCTCTTCCCCGGGTTTCTCCAGGGGAGGAGAATTCATTAGTCGCCAAGTATGCACCACACCATGCCAAACCACGCCACCTTGCTTCACAAACATGGTACAATCCCCTGAATAATAATATGTACACTGAACAGGATTATAATGTCATTATTAATATTATTAATATTTATTGGAGTATTGCAAATAAAGTGCACTTACGAAGCCTAGAGAAAAAGAATAGCAAACAGTGCATTCAGGCCCTGATTCAGAGCCGGACACTCTGACAGAGCACTCGCTCTGAATCAGGGCCGGCCTTCTTGTTTTTTAGAGCGGCCTCCTGGCCTCTCAAATAGCTGTGGGTGACCACCCACAGCTATAGCGAGCGACCAGGAAGATTTTCGCGATGGTCAAGACCATTGCGACCATCGGGCTTGCGATGAGACCCTTATGGTAGGGTCTCGTTGCCGCAAGCCCCAGCGAGATTTCGGCTCTCACAGAGCCGAAATCTCTCCCACTGACATCACTCGTGATGTCAGTGGAGCCGCCCCCAAACGGAGGCGTTCACTTGGGAACGCCTCCATTTGGGCAGCCACTCCCCCGGCCCGCCCACCAAATGGGTCGTGCTGTCACTCAACATCGACAGCACGCCCCCTTTGGTACGAGACCCAGAGCGACGGTTTGCCCGTCGCTATCCGGGTCTCGCGCATGCGCACGACGGAGCCGGCTCCGTAGTGCGCATGAGCACTGGGCCACCATCGACCTGCTTGCGAGTGCATAGCGCTCGCGAGCGGGTCTGAATCAGGCTCTCAGTATGCAAAATGAAAGGACTTATATTGTACATTTGATCAAGATTTATAAAACAGTAATATTTTGCAGGGAAAAAGAACTTTAAAATGAAACCATATTGCTAACTGTCCATAATTTCCACAAATCAAGTTTTAAAGTATGTGTCCCTCCATTCTCAGGACTGTGAATTGATTGACAGTGACACAATATAGACATGTAAATTTTTTTACATACAGGCAAAACTTTCAGAAGTAAAAACAAACAAAACACAGCACTAGCATGAATGATTAATAAATGACCTGTACTATTTCAACCATTAATATATAGCAAATAGATATATGTGGCTCTTACTTCCACTTAAGACTCATTATAATATTTAATCACTTGCCATATAAGGAAAAACATGCCTACAATATATAAGTGGAAAAATACATGCCCATGTAAGTGGAAAAACAATGCCCATATAAGGGGAAAACATGTCCATATAAGGGGAAATCATGCCTATATAAGGGGAAAAACCTATCCATATAAGGGGAAAAACCATGCCCATGAAATGGAAAATATATGTCCATGAAACGGGGAAAAGCATGCACTTGAAATGGAATAAATATACCCATAAGAGAGGAAAAAATGCCCTTATAAGGGGAAAAACACACATATAATGGGAAATACATGCCCATTAAAAGGAAAAACATGCCCATATAATGGGGGGAACGTGCTCATCTAAGGCAAAAAGCTCACCCACCAACCACACATTACAATTGGATGGCATCAGTAAGTGTCATAGCTAAATGCCATTCCTTGCTTATATAAGGGGAAGTTTCTGGCTACAAGACATCAGTCCTTCTCACAGGCTAAAATCAGCAGGACCTCTCAGCCTGAAGGAGAAAGGAAGAAAGCAACCTGCCGCAGTTAAAGGAGGAGAGGCAAAGTATAATATAGTATGGATGTATGTGTGTGTGTATGTATGTATGTGTATATATGTATATAGCTAGAGATAGATATAAATACATGTAAAAAGATAGATATATAGAAATATAGATAGATAAATATATTTGCCACAATCGCCACAACAACCATTGCCACAATTATTGCAACAACAAAAACAATTCACAATCACTGCAGCAACAACAAAAAAACAACAATAGCGACAACAAAAACAACCCACAATTTTCGCAATTACAACAACCCACAATCACCGCAACAACAGTTACTACAATCGCCTCAACAAAAACAACCCACAATCTTTGCAGCTGCAACAACACACAATTACCACAACTACAACAAATGGCAATAACTGCTACTATAAACCTACAATTGCCACAACATTTGCCACAATGGGTTGGATACAAGATCCCGGTGGTCGGGATGCCGGCGGTCAAAATACAGAAATTGGCATGCCAACAGTCAGAATCCCGATGCCTACAGGTAAGAATGCCTAACCTAACCCTCCCTCCCTGCAGCCTAACCCTAACCTTCCCCCTAGTGCCCAACAATAAAAGCCACAATCGCCACAACAACAAAAAAAAGCCTTCAATCACAACAACAAATACAACTCACAATCGCTGCAACTACAACTCGCAAACGCTGCAATAACAGTTGCCACAATTGCCGCAACAGCAAAAACAATCCAGATTCACAACAACCAACAATCATAGCAAAAACAAAATCAACCCATAAACAATGCTACAGCAAAAGCAAACCATGATCGCCACAACTACAACAGCTCCCAATCGCTGCAACTACAACATCCCACAATTGCTGTAACAGTTGCCTCAATTGCAGCAACGTCTACCCATAATTGTGGCAACAACAAAATAACCCATAATTGTGGCAACAACAAACCACAATCGCTGCAACTAAAACAATGCACAATCACTGCCGCTACAACAACCCACAATTGCTACAACAGTTGCAACAATCACTGCAACAACAGCTGCTACAATCTCAGCAAAAACTAAAAGAATCCACAGTCACCGCAACAACAAGAATCAAAACAACAACAAAAAAACTACAATCACTATAACAACAAAAGCAACCTACAATTGCAAAAATTACCAAAACCAACCATCACCAAAACAGCTCACAATCACCACAACAACTACTTACAATCTCTACAACAACAAAAACAACAACCTATATTCGCCACAACAACAACCCGCAAACACTGCAATGCACAATTTCCACAACCACAACAACCCACAATGTCTGAAACATTTGCCACAATCGTCTCAACAATCAAAAATCGGTGTAACAACAATAAACTACAATGGCTGCAACAAGAAACTAAAATTGCCAACCCACAACTGCTGCAACAAAAACAACCTACTATCGCCACAACTACAGTTGTCACAATTATCACAACAAACAACAATTGCCACAACTTCAACAATCCACAGTCTCTACAACAACAAAAACAACAACCCATATTCACCACAACAACAACCACCCATATTCACCACAACAACAATCCACAAACACTGCAATGCACAATCACAACAATCGACATATGACGCAACTGCAACAAATGACAATTGCCACAACAACCCCCAATTACAAACCACAATCTCTGCAACAACAATCCACAAATACCGCACCGACAGTTGCCACAATAGCTTTAACTGAAATAACAATCCACAATCACCGTAACAACTACCCACATTCTACAATCCCACTGTGTCACCACAGATTACACTTTTAAAGAGCCACTTCCAGCCTAATATATGTATATACAGATGTGTGCTACTCTATCTACGCACACCACCGGCATTAACTCTGAAGCTCCTGGCTGGATCTGTTTTGCTGTAATATTATTATTATTAGTATTATAATGTATTTATTTTCCGCAGCGCCTTACAAAGTACATAAACAAATAGGTGACCAGTGACTTACAGTACAATTGAATACAATACAATACAATGCAGGACAAAGAAATGGATAATATATACGTTGCTACATTAGCATCAATAACACCCACACAAGTAGCAGAGCATAAACAAGCAAGTGCTAGGTGTCCTAGTGTCAGGAACCGGGCTGTCGGATCACAGCGGAGAGTCCAAGCAGCTGCTCTCTACCTGACAAGGTCCTGGCTTACTGTTCTGTGTGGTCCCTCTCTCCACAGGTGTAAGCGGTGTCCGCCGCATAGGACTTTCTAACACTGATGGATCAACGCTTTACTCAGCTATTACCCGCTGTTCTACACTCCATTTACCTGAGGTTGTCTGCACGACATGGCGCTGCTTCACTGTGTCCATGCTGACTTCTCCGGGTCATGGGCACGGCCTTCTTGGCTAGATCATCTGATTCTACATCTGCCAATCCTGCTCTACTCCTAGGTCAGCTGTGAGTAATCGCCCAATCATCGGCAAGTACTGGGTATATAAACCCTTCCTGGACTCTCAGACAGTGCCTGTGCAACGTCTCCTATGGTTTCGTTTTTGGCTCCTATTGTTTCATAATTTACTTCTAACCTGGAGAACTTTACCTGTCGTTGTATATTGTGCTCAGCTCAGTATTCTACCAAGCACCCAAGCCATCGTTTAACTGAGCATAGCTCAGTATTCTGCTCAAGAACTGTTGTTATTCCTATTCAAAGTCTGCTCAGTAGTTTTCCTTCAAAGATTCCGGCTATCCATTATCTGGGTTCGACCCAGATAACCTGCATAAGGACTTCAGTATTTATAATACAGAAAGTTACACAGTATTGAAACTCTCCTGCATCTGTCTAGCTGTGGACATGCTTGGTATCTCTGACTACGGATTCCTACTGTTTTCTTCTGAGTCCTGTATTAAGCATCTGAATCTAAAGTTGTCTATTATTATTATCAACCTCAAGAACTCCTGCCCTCGTCCTTCTGGATTCAATTCCTGTTCTAATGAATACTCCTCTATGTGAGGCCTGGACTGCCTATTACAAATCTTCTATCAAGTTATAATCTAATAAAGTTCAGTGCTTTATCTCGACAATCTCGTATCCAGCTCTCTGCCTCACTACAGTCTGCCTTTGTCTACATATCCGGTGACCTGTTTCCCTAGCCTTGTGCCACTCTATGAGGAAGACATATCTTAGACCTCCTCAGTTACAAAATTTTGCGGCCAGACTAGAGACACAGGAAAATACACAGACGCAGGTGCTTCAATGCTTACAGGATCTTTCTGCTCGTCTGGATCGTCTTCAAGTCATCCCATCAACAGCTGCTATGTCTTCCCCAGTCACCACCGCAACTCCTATAAGGTCTTCTGAGTCTCAATTACGCCTTCCAACCCCTAGTCATTTTGATGGTATTCTCAATAATTGTTGTGGGCAGTGCGAGGTCCAGTTTTGAACTCCTCCCACAGAATTTCCTGTCTCCCAGGGATAAAGTGGCATATATAATTTTTCTCTTGGCTGGTTTGGCATTGGACTGGGTGTCTCCATTGTGGGAGCAGAATGACTTGGTGGTTTCCAATTATCAAGAGTTTATCCGGTCGTTCAACAGAATTTTTTATGAACCGGACAGTTCAGGTGCAACCTCAGTCGACATTCTGCAATTAAAACAAGGCTCTTTTCCAGACAATATGTTGTCCAGTTCCAAACTGTGGCGACTGAATTGCAGTGGAATAATGAAGCCTTGAAAGCCGCCTACTGGAATGGTCTCTTGGATAAACTCAAGGATGAATTAGTCACACAGGATTTTCCAGAAACTGTGGACAATCTGATATCCATTAGCATCAAGATTGATCTTAGGATGCGTGAGCGTGGTATTGAAAAGAACCGTAGTGACCGTTACAGAATTTGTCCTCTACCTCAGCCACACACCACCAATTCAGTACCCGACGAACCTATGCAAATCAATCATGCCAAGTTGATGGAGGAAGAAAAACAGTGCAGAAGACTACAGAATCTATGTCATTATTGTGCCTCATCAGAGCACTTCTTGAATAAATGTCCTTTGAAACTGGGAAATGGACAAGCCTAGCTGCAAAGGGGAAGTCAGATTAGGGGTTCTTACTGCATCTTCCCCAAATCAAGATTGCCTTATTTCTGTTCTTATAGAAGGTGTTCACTTACAGCCTTCGAGACTTCTCTGCTTTAATTGATTCTGGCGCTGCCGTTAACTTCATTTAGTCATCATTGGTGCAACAATTGTTCTGACTTGTGTTCTGTCTCGTCCCATTACTCTTACTGCTGTGAATGGAACTCAAATAGTAAATGGTACTGTTACTCATGTTACCAAAGCCCTCAAGGTGAAGATTGGAGCTGTACATGAAGAACGAATAGAGTACTTAGTGGTTCCAGCCATTTCTCATGAAATTGTCCTGGGTTTGCCTTGGCTACGTCGACATAATCCCCACATTGATTGGTTCAATGCTCAGATTCTTTCTTGGAGTACCTATTGTCAACAGCATTGCCTGGCTCTGGTGGTTAGACTCGCAGACACCAAGAGTCATTCTTTGGATACCTTACCTCAACCATATCAAGAATTTGCCTATGTCTTTTCTGAAAAGGCAGCTGACGTGCTACCGCCCCATCATCCTTGGGACTGTCCGATTGATCTTATACCTGGAAAAGTCCCTACCAGAGGTTGCATCTACCTCCTCTCTGTCCCTGAAACTCAGTCTATGTCTGAATATGTATCAGAAAATCTTCAGAAGGGATTCATTCGACCGTCTTCATCTCCTGTTGGTGCAGGGTTTTTTTTTGTTAAGAAAAAAGATGATGGACTCCGCCCTTCTATAGATTTTCGGGGCTTAAACGATATAACCATCAAGAACAAATGCCCATTGCCTCTCATCACTGAGTTTATCGACAGAGTTAGGGGTGCAAACATCTTAACCAAGCTTGACCTTAGAGGCGCCTATAATTTAATAAGAATCAGAGAGGGGGATGAGTGGAAAACTGTGTTCAACACGTGTGATGGGCATTATGAAAACCTTGTGATGCCCTTCGGCTTATGTAATGCTCCAGCTGTGCTCCAGGAATTTTTTTTTGAGATTTTTCATGACATTCTATATCAGTGTTGGCTAACCTTGACACTCCAGCTGTTATGGAACTACATAACCCAGCATGCACTGCTACAGTTTTGCTGTTAGGGCATGCTAAAACGGTGGCAGGGCATGCTGAGATATATAGTTCCACAACAGTTGGAGTGTCAAGGTTAGCCAACACTGTTCTATATCAATACTTTCTCATTTATCTCTAGATAATATTTTGATCTTTTAACGTGACCTCAGCAGTCATCGGCAACATGTTAAGGAGGTTTTACTTTGTCTACATGCAAACAAGCTCTATGGAAAAATATCAAAGTGTGTCTTTGAAGTTCCCACGATATCTTTTCTAGGTTATGTGATCTCGGGTGCTGAGTTACACATGGATCCTGAGAAACTCAAGGCCATTCAAGAGTGGGTGCTATCTATGTCTTTGAAAGCTATCCAAAGATTTCTAGGCTTCTTGAATTACTACATAAAATTCATCAAGTCTTTTTCTACCATTGTGGTACCCATCACGGCTATGACCAGAAAAGGAGCCAGCCGGCTGATTGGTCTCTGGAAGCCCTCTCTGCTTTCCACACCCTTAAGCAGGCTTTCTCCTCTGCACCTATTCTGTTGCAAAACCGATTTAAAAAAAACATTTGTGTTGGAGGTTGATATATCAGTTTTCATAGTGGGAGCAGTCTTGTCTCCCCAATCGTCCTCCGATGGGAGATTCATGTCCTGTGGGTTCTTTTCTTGCAGGTTTTTTCCGGCCGAGAAAAACTATTCCATTGGGGATCAAGAGTTATTAGCCATCAAATTGGCCCTGGAGGAGTGGCCATATTTATTAGAAGGTGCAAGACATCCCATAACCATCTATACTGATCACAAAAATCTTCTATATTTGAAGTCCGCTCATTGTTTGAATCCTTGTCAAGCTCGCTGGGCACTTTTCTTTTTTCATTTTGATTTTGTTCTAAAGTACCGACCTGGATCTTTGAATTGTAAAGCTGATGCCGTCTTCAGATCTATGTCTGAAGAAGATGAACAAGCGTCTACACAGAAGTATCCAATTATCAATCCCCTGGCTTTTGCTGTTACTTCTATGTCTCCAAATCCTCCTCGAAGTAAAACCTTTGTCCCACCAGAATCACAAAACAAGTCATTGGGCACACAATTCTCTTTTTTTGTGGTCATTCTGGGGTTCGGAAGACTTATTCTTTTCTACAGCGCAGTTTCTGTTGGCCTTCCATGAAGAATGATGTACAAGAATTAATACGTTCCTGTCCCAAATGTGTACAGCATAAGTCTCCACGGCAATCTCCTGCAGGCTTGCTTCATCCTTTGTTGATTCCTGTCAGACCATGGTCCCATCTTTCGATGGATTTCATTACAACTCTTCCTGAATCCAAAGGTTTTACTGTTATCTGGGTAATGGCGGATTCTTTAACCAAATGGCCCATTTTGTCCCCTTATCACGATTACCTTCGGCAGTCAAATTGGCACAGATTTTTCTACAAGAGATCTTTCGGTTCCATGGACTTCCTCAAGAGATAGTATCAGATCATGGGGTTCAAATTGTAGCCCGTTTCTCGAGAGCCATGTGTTCTGCTATGCAGATAAAATTGCAGTTCTCGTCTGCATACCATCCCCAATCAAATGGTCAGACTGAGAGAATCAATCAAGACTTAGAGACACTTCTCAAAATGTATTTGCCTTCCTCCCAGGACAACTGGGCAGACCTTTTGCCATGGGCAGAGTTCGCTCACAACTTCCACTACCATTCTGCCACTGGAGAGAGTCCTTTTATCGCCAACTATGGATTACATCCACGCACTCCTGAATTCCAGTCTTCACCATTAGTGGAGGTTCCTGCTGCCAATGCGGCTCTCCGACAGTTCTCACAATTTGGAAACAAGTTCATCAGTCACTAAGAAAAGCTTCTCATAATTATAAAGTGATCGCTGACAGGAAGTGCTCTACTGTGCCCAAGTTCTCTCCTGGAGATCGAGTCTGGCTGTCCACAAAAAATTTAAGACTTAAAGTGCCCACAATGAAATTTGCTCCTCGGTACATTAGACCCTTTCAAATCAAACAAGTCATTAATCCTGTGGCCTGCAAGTTACATCTTCCACCCAACTTACAAATTCCTAAGTCTTTTCACGTCTCCTTGATCAAACCATTGATACTCAATCGCTTCCATGTCAAATTACCCAAAACCCCATCTTTACAGACTTCTCTTGGGGTGGAGTTCAAAGTTGAGAAGACATTAGACTCACGTTGGCATCAGGGCCTCTTGCAGTATCTTATCGACTGGAGAGAGTATGGTCCAGAAGGTCATGGACAAGAGCCTCTGATGTTCATACTCCTAGACTGGTGCGAAACTTCCATTTCAAATTTCCTCAGAAACCCAATGGGTGTCCAGAGGCCACCCCAAAAAGGGGGGGTACTGTCAGTAACCAGGCTGTCAGATCACAGCGGAGAGTCCGGACAGCTGCGCTCTGCCTGACAAGGTCCTGGCTTACTGTTCTGCGTGGTTCCCTCTCTCCGCAGGTGTAAGTGGTGTCTGCCGCATAGGACTTTCTAACACTGATTGATCAATGCTTTACTCAGCTATTACCACCTGTTCTACACTCCATTTACCTGAGGTTGTCTGCACGACTTGGCGCTGCTTCACTGTGTCCACTCTGACTTCTCCGGATCATGAGCGCGGCCATCTTGGCTTGATCATCTGATTCTACATCTGCCAATCTTGCTCTAATCCTAGGTCAGCTGTGAGTAATCACCCAATCAACGGCAAGTACTGGGTATATAAACCCTGCCTGGACTCTCAGTCAGTACCTGTGCAACATCTCCTATGGTTTCGTTTTTGGCTCCTGTTGTTTCATCGTTTACGTCTGACCTGGAGAACTTTACCTGTCATTGTATATTGTGCTCAGCTCAGTATTCTACCAAGCACCCAAGCCATTGTTTAACTGAGCATAGCTCAGTATTCTGCTCAAGAACTGTTGTTATTCCTATTCAAAGTCTGCTCAGTAGTTTTCCTTCAAAGATCCCAGCTATCCATTATCTGGGTTCGACCCAGTGTACCTGCATAAGGACTTCAGTATTTATAATACAGAAAGTTACACAGTATTGAAACTCTCCTGCATCTGTCTAGCTGTGGACATGCTTGGTATCTCTGACTACGGATTCCTACTGTTTTCTTCTGAGTCCTGTATTAAGCATCTGAATTGTCGAAGCTGGATAATTGGCTGAGACAAGATCAGTTTAAAATTGGATCACAGCGACGCCATCTTGTGACTGGCCGCAAGACGCCATCTTGGAAATGAGATTGCAAGACGCCATTTTGTGAATGGCCGCCCAAGCACCATTTTAAATAAACTCACACTTTAGTACATGTGGCGATATTACTATTAGCATCATGCGATTGCATCTTTCACCATTTCTCATACACACATTAATACGCACAATTGCACTGTTAACTATTCGCATATTAGTGAATGCATAAGATCCTGTATGAAAACGCTGAATATTAGCTTCATGCACACGCATCTGCCCCAAGCTAACTAGCGTCTTTACATCAAACCCCACATACTCACACATTACATATTCACATACAGGTTCCATAAGCTTTAAGGTATAAGATTCAAGTATGCACATTTATTATAATTGCTAGGAAATAAAGATTATTTCATAACTAAGGTTTTATACGTGATAAGTAAGCCATGTTTGGTACTGTACTGATGCGTACTCTCTCAACAGTATTCCGGTAATATCGATGGAGAGATCGCAACATGCATTCTCAACTTATGGACCGCAGAGACTTCAAGCAACAAAATGTACATTATATGACTAACTGTTAGGATTTGCTTGAGGCGGGAAACCAGAGACCACCAGTTGTTAGAGGCTGGGCTGTGTCTATTTGAACCAACCTGTTAAATGCATGGTAACATATGCCCTCTCCTTTAGGACCAATGGTATTAGCAACAAGCTTATCTATTGTGTTGTTTATTTCTGGGGGTATAAATATGTGTGCTCTGACCCTGGGTTCCTAGTCTTCATGCTGAATGCTGATTGACGAGGGGTTTCTTGCTGATGCCTACATCTGGTCCAGAGCGCGTATGTATAACTGTACTTGGGTCTGTATAATTCCTTTGCGCCAAATTGTACTTATAACTAGCGTGTAACTGACTGTACTTTTACTTGAATAATACTTTGTGCTTTGGAACCACAGGTTCTAGGTCTGGAGTCTTTATTTACTGTATAACTGCGTACGCAAAATAGCGTCATCCTTAGAGGTTTATAGGCAGGATATCAGAAGGTACAGGCAGGGGTGTATAGAGGTTCAAAGGCAGTATCGTTAGAAACTAAAGTCGTCTATTATTATTATCAATCTCAAGAACTCCTCCCTCATCCTTCTGGATTCAATTCTTGTTCTAATTAATACTACTCTATGTGAGGCCTGGACTGCCTATTACAAATCTTCTATCAAGTTCTAATCTAATAAAGTTCAGTGCTTTATCTCGACCACCTTGTATCCAGCTCTCTGCCTCACTACAGTCTGCTTTTGTCTACTTATCCAGTGACCTGTTTCCCTAGCCGTGTGACACTCTATGAGGAAGACATATCTTAGACCTACTCAGTTTCTGCTGCCAGTATCCCAGCCAGCAGAGCCTGTTCCATCACTGGAGGCCAAATTCCCGGGGTGTCGTGACACCTAGTGGGGAGTAAGAAGTAGATGAAAGTAAAGTAGGGAAAAGCACAAGAGGGTAAAGGGCCCTGCTCGTAAGAGCTTACATTCTAAAAACAGATGTGACACAGATGGAGTAGACGGGGAGGAAGGAACATGTAGCAGCAAGTTAGGATGAGAGCTGGAAGGCATTAATGAAGTAGTGGGTCCACTCTTGAAAGCCCATTTGAATGGTATGTAGTTATGAGACTGGCAGCTGCATGTGGAATCCCAACAAGGGATTTAACACAGGCGTCGAAATATTGACGCCTATGTTAATCTCGTCGCGGGAACGCCGAGGACACCAGCCCAAACAAAGGTAAGTCCAGGACACCTTTAGTGTTAGCCGCTGGGAGGAGGGTTAGGATTTGAGAGTCTAGTGGGGGTAGGGTTAGGTTTGGGAGGGGGTGGAGATTAGGTCTAGGCACCCCTAGGGGGGAGGATTAGGCACTTCCAGGGAGAGGTCAGGGTGAGGCACCCCCCCGGGAGGGTTAGGTTTAGGGAGCAGTAAGAGGTGGTTAGGGTTAGGCACCCCCGGGGGTGGTTAGGCTTCGGCACCACTGAGGGAAGGTGAGGGGGGACAGGGGAGGGTTAGTGTACTTACCTGCCCCAGTCGGGATCTTCATCCGTCAGGCATCCACTTTCGGGATTCACTTTCCGTTTGAATGATTGTAGAGAGGTGGAGAGTCTGATTGGGAGAGGGAGAGAGTTCCAAAGGAGGGGAGCAGCATGGGCAAAATCTTGGAGGCAGGAGTGGGAGGATTTTATATGTGCATGCCTGTATATAGGTCAGTGTAGACTGACCTTCAACGCACACCGCTGACACCTATCAACACCATAGGTTCTGCCAATAATTAGCGCTTTAAAGTCGACTTGATGCGAATCAGCAAGAATCAGGCCTAATATGTACCCACTGACTAGGAGATCTTGTTTGCATGTGGGATTGTTTATGCTACAGGTACATAATCCAATGACCATATGCTACAAAAAGAAGAGAATGGGCCTGATTCTGACGATAGGCAGAAGCGCACACAGCTGTGTCTAGTGACAGATGCACGTCTGCGACTATATGTAAATGCTGATTCAAATACTGGGCCTAATTGAGACCCGCTCGCAAGTGGGTCGATGTTAGGCCAGTGCACATGCGCACGAAGGAGGCGGCTCCATCGTGCGCATGCGCAAGAACCGGATAGCGTCGGGCAAGCCGTCGCTATGGGTCTCGCTACAAAGGGGGCGTGCTGTCGATGGGGAGTGACAGCACGCCCCCTTTGGTGGGCGTGCCGGGGACGTGGCTGGCCAGACAGAGGCTTTCCCATGGGAACGCCTACCGTCTGGGGCCGGCCCCACTGACATCACAAGTGATGTCAGTGGGAGTGCTTTCGGCACTGATAGAGCCAAAAGCACTCCAGGGCTTGCGGCAATGAGACCCTACCACAAGGGTCTCGTCGCAAGCCCGATGGTCGCGATGGTCTTGACCATCGCGCCAATCTTTTTGGCCCACAGCTATGCGAGTGGCCAGGAGGCCGCTCTAAAATTCAGAGGGACGGCCCTGATTCAGAGCGAGCACTGTCAGAGCGTCCTGCTCTGAATCAGGGCCACTGTCCTTTGTGTACATACATGCGGCCTATTGTGCATGGTTTGAGTTGCCTTATTTTAGCGTCTGTGCACGCTGTAATACCGATTGGTGCATACTTATACTCCACAATCGGTTGCACCATTAAAACTTGCACCAGCCCTATGGCAGGTAAAGTTCCGTCTGACTACGGCCTCGTATGTCTGTGACTGTGGTGTGTCTGTGAACTCAGCCGCTTGCATTACCATGCGCACTACAATCTCATAACACGCCCTCTGAATGGACCATTTTTGCATACATTGTTTTCTATCCAAGTCAAGTTGCCAGTCATCGCCCAGCAGCGTCCATGATTTCTTATACCGCTACAGTGTCTTTATGTGTACACTCTATGTAATGCATGCATCAATCGAGTCTTTAGAAATTCGCATGCATGTGCAGTTGCAAATAATTGCTCAACTACATGAACAACGGTATATTAACTTATAATGGTTACAGGTATTTATGGATCTGATTAGTATATAACAGCAGCATCTTAAACATATTAATTTAATTTTTAGGCATTTAATGTTTTTTAATAATTATTTTTAAAATATGTATTTATTTATTGAACATAGGGCCTGATTCAGAGCCACTCGCTCTGACAGAGCGCTCGCTCTGAATCAGGGCCGGGCTTTTTTTTTTTGGAGTGGCCTCTTGGTGACCACCCACAGCTATAGCGAGCGGCCATGATGATGGTCACGATGGTTAAGACCATCGCGACCATCGGGCTTGCGACGAGACCCTTCTGGTAGGGTCTCGTTCGTCGCAAGCCCCTGAGAGCTTTCGTCTCTAACAGAGCCGGAAGCTCTCCACTGACATCACTTTGCGGGATATCTCCATGAAGCATGCTCCCATTACCCACACAATTCAGTTACTAACAGCAAGTCATAGGCATCGCAGCAATGCCGTGCATTAACTTTGCAATGAGCGGCCTATGTGAAGTACCTGAAGTACCTGACATAGTGGAGAACTCATCCTGAACCCAAAACAAGTCACACAAGATAGCAGGGCAGTGCAGAAGGCTGTTAGTGGCCGTAAGCAAAGTACTGGAGGTAGTGACATTGAGTAAAATAGTTGGTGTTTGCAACTCTTATAAATGATGGAAGATGATAGCCAGCATGTGGATTTCAGCAAATAAAAGTGTCTACAGTATTTTTCTACAATATTTAGAGACAATAATATGAAAAATTACCTGTCTTTATTGGTCATATTTTACTGTTTAAAAACCTCTAAATACATTATTTGTCATTGGGGTGTCTATTCAACATGTTAATTATTGGCGGCTCAGTGGCTCCCGATAATTAAGTAGAGTAGAAGCGGTGGTCTTAACTTTGCCTCGGTGCGGAGATAGCTGATCTGAATATCAGCTGTCCCAGCGATTCCTATCACCACTACTATAGTAGCAGGCAAAATTAGCACTGCCGATTCTGACTCGGCAGTGCTAGTGCACATGCGAGAACTGGGGTTCCCACATGCGCACAAGAACCCTGTGACCAATCAGGTGTGGAGGGATACAATCAGTTCTCTCTTTGCAACCCCAGACCTCCTTCCCATAGAAGGAAGTTGTTGGTGTGGGAACAAACTCCATCTGAAGATGGCGAAGGTTCCCGCTATCAAGCATAGAAAATGTTGTATTTTCGGAGCTTAATGAATTTAGGTCTCCAAACTATTGTCTATGGGGATAGTGGAACAGATCGCAGATATCAGCGTTATCAACTGCATTATCTTTATAATGAATGGCCCCTATACTTAATTTCTACAGAAGTACAGTAGGTTAAAATGTTAATTTAAGGAATGATGACTAGACCCCTGGGAGGTGCATTGACTCTCATTTAAGCTCATGTTAAATTAATGTGGATTTCTAACTAAATAGCAAAAAGTCACGGGCACGGATTTATCCAGTGGTAAAGAGCTACGCGACCAAGTCTGCGGCTAATTGAATTTGCCCTTTAGTGCACAAAGAGGCGCATTTGCTGTAAACAAGAATGAGCATTTTTAGTCTTTTTGTGAAAGAATGTTACCGGGAGACTTGGTGAAAACCCAATTTTGTTAATTCTGCATATGCTGCTATTCAATAAAAAAAAATAAACACAATTGAAAAAGATTGTAATAATTATAACATATCTATAACATAGATTATGCCCCCCAGGCCAATGTATATTTTTAGAGACATGTATTGCTAAATTAATAGCTTCTTCTTAAACAAAACATATTGACAAACAGATGTATTTAAAAAATTGAAAATATAATAATATCAAAGCAGCACAAAAAAAAAAATATTTTAATAATCTAGTTGGGTTAGACTCTGTGTTCCAAAAACTGACATGCAAAATAAATACAGGCAGTAAATAAATAAATAACACAGATAAAACAAATTACTTTCATCTCATTAAAATAATGTGTCTTCAATAAGTGTAATTTCACCTCCTGTTATGTGGGGTTTGTTGCCCAGAATGTATATAGATCACTTAACAGACATTTAATTAAATGGGCTGTACAGTAGTGTTGAATTATGTTTGCTGTGATGCACGTATATATCAAATATTGGTTAAGCTTTGCCCCTTTTCCTGTACCTTAATATGATAAGGGTCATTTGTGCTGGAGTCCGCTCTTATAATTCTAATTAAAAGGAATGTGCCTGGGTGCAGAGGGAAGGCAATCTTTTCTATGCAAACCCATCCATTCTGCATTCTGGCCAGCACAAAAGATGGCTCTGTCTGACCCAGGGTTAACAAATTGATTAGCTGATTTTTGCAAGGATTAATCAAACTGTATTATTTGCCACTTGCACTCTTTGGCCCTTTAGTCTTGGTGTCATAAAAGAGGTTATCGCTTTAATCCCCCTCCTTCAAGAGGCTATCAGTGAGATGCAATCTGTGGAGAGGCAGAGATGAAACAAGACATTAAAGGACTGTTATCAGGAACATCAGTGGCATTGTATAGGCATGGGTGAGTAAAGGGTCATTATCATCCTGCAAGCACTATTTACAGTCAAATGTCCACCTGATTACAAGCTAAACGACCTGTAAGAGAAGCACAAAAAAATAAAAGTTACACAATAAAAAACAAACATATATATATTACATGACATGTCAAAAAACATGTCTTATTTAGGGACCAAGGAGGAGATGTACTAAGCCTTGGAGAGAGATAAAGTACCAACCAATCAGCTCCTAACTGTCATGTTACAGGATGTGTTTAAAAAAAAAACAGTTAGGCACTTATTGGTTGGTATTTTATCTCTCTCCACTGTATCTCTCTCCAAGGCTTAGTACATTTCCCTGACTGGGCATATAATAGAGGTTACATGGGAGTAAAAACCCATGAAAATATGGGGAAAACATATAAACTCCACACTTAGAACCCTGAACGGAATTAAAATCATGACCCCTGTGTTATGAGGCAGCAGTTATTTTTTTAGTTGATTTGTCTCCACTCTCAAAGCTTTTAGTCTAATCGGTGACTGGTCTAGCAACCAAATCTGAGGTCTGTGGCAAAATAAGCACATAGGTCCTACCTATCAACTCCCTGAGTTCCCACTTCTGTTGCTCCAATTGATTTTTTAAAGACGTTAACAAAGAAAGAACTATCCATTAAAGCAAAGGGGTGAATTCAACTGTTTTCACCACCCCCAGCAATATTGCACGCCCAAAGACCTACATTCAATTGTTCCTTCCGACGGGTGCGATAGCATGATTTCTGCTCACACCCTCCTGAGGTGGCAAGCAGAAATCGTTGAAAAGTCCTGGTTTTGGGCGGCCGCGCATTAGACAGTTTTAACGGCTTTACACGGCTAAACCGGGTGTATTTGGGCTTGAAATGTGCAAGAATTCTTTTTTTTATATCGCCCTGTCAGTTAAGGCGTGATCGGGTGTGCAAAAACAATTGAATTCCCCCCCAAAAGTATAAATATCAATTTGATACTCCTACAGATAGGAATCTGACACCTCTGAATAACCATTTCAAAATTACTATTTGTGTGTGGTCATCTTTCAACCATCAATAGTCGATGGTTTGCCATCGATGGCGGCATTTCAATGGTTCTCCATCATCATTGTCAATGGCACAATTTCCAGCAAAGTTTTTGTTTTGTTTTTTTTCCCTGGCGCTGGGACACGGACCATAGCTTCGCCCCCTGATGTGACTCGCAAAGACTCTCCCCCAACTGTAATTGGTTTGATTCCTTGTGAGTAAGAGAGCAGGGATGACCATAGGTGGGTGAAAACTCTCAATGGTATCATCAATGTTTACCCCACCGATGGCCATTCCTACTATGTGGTTCGGAAGTGGGAGACCTAGGATCAGACCATGTGTAACCAGTTTTGTTGGAGCTACTTGTATAAATAACAGCAGGGCCATAACTGAGGTTGTGCAAATGTTGCCGCTGCACAAAGCACAGGGCCCTGTGGGTGGCACCTTCGCTGCCCCACGGCATGTAGCTTGCAGGGTGCTTGAAACGGCACCTTGCAGCCACTATCGCCTATCAAACTAGCGATTTTTTCAAACCTTCTAAAGAGGGCAAGTGCCAAGTGGAGATGTTACCTATAACAACCAATTAGATGAATGTACTAGATCAGCATTTCCCAAACTCTGCCATTATAGTCCAGGTTTTAAGGATATTCATGCTTGAGTCCAGATGGTCAAATCAAATTAACTAAGGTACTAATTAAGTCACCTGTGCTCAAGAAAGGATAGCCTTAAAACCTGGACAGTAATGAATGAGTTTGGGAACCTTTGTACTAGATAAATTATAGCTTTTATCTGGTTGCTATGGACAATACCTTAACTTACACTGTTTGAAAGGTTTGATAAATCTAATTTATAATTAATTAATTTATTTATTTATTAATTAAAAGTTATTCTACATATAGTGCACACCAATTCCACAGAACTTTACAGAGAATATTTAGTCATTCACATCAGGCCCTGTACTAGTGGAGCTTACCTTACCACGTATTCAGTCACACATACAGTAAATACAGTATACACTAGGAATAATTTTTGTCAGAAGCCAACTAAATTACCAGAATATTTATTGAGAGTTATAGGAGGAAATTGGGGTACCCGGAGGAACAATGAAACTAACTGACTAGGTAGCTCTGCAAGCACTTATACAGTGGGGTCCCTCCCCATGGTGACACCCGGTGTGGGGAAGGCTGTAGTGGGCGCGTCAAAGCTGCGCGGCAACAAAAAGAGGGTACGGCCTCGTGGTAAGGCCATGGCCTCACATGTATGGGTATGGCCTCATTTGTAGGGGGCGTGGCCTCACAACCTGATCCCTCGTTGTAATCACTCCAGGACTGCGCCCTGGGACCACTCTGTGTGCAGTGTTGGCTCCCTCACTGTGTCAGGAGCCACGTTCTGCACGTAATGCTTCAATGCAGGACCCGGTCCTGTCACTGAGTCGGCACTTTGGTGTCACCCGTCGGCGGTACAGCATAGGAAGAGTCGGCACTTGGAGATGATCTCGTCTCCAAGCACCGGGTTAGGACGTGATGGCGGTGAGGTCATTGACCCTGGTCGGGCTATTAGTCTGAAAGGGATCTCAGCGGGTCGCACCCTGGATGGACCCGTGTACAAAATCCCAGGTACGACCCAGCATTGTGATGTGAAATGGGTATTATTAACATGACAGAGTGGTCATATAATAAAAATGTATACATTCATTTTCTACATTAGACAAATGAATACAAATAAAATATTGAAAAAATTTACTAAAATTAGTGCCCTTTTAAGTCTTTTCCCATATTCAGCCGGTCATTTTTCCATGTCAGCTCTCACGAGCAGGGACCTCTTCCCTCATGTGCTTCTCTTTACATTTTCTTCTACTCCTTACTCCCCATAAGGGCACCTAACACGTGACTGCTAACTCCCTGCTGCTTATTGTGCTTTAATCGCTATTGCAGCAATGTATATATATTGTCCTGCACTGTAATGTACTGTAAGTTACTTGTTTCTTGTTCACTTACTAGTTTTATGTACTATGTAAGGCGCTGCGGAACACTTGTGGCGCCACATAAATAAAGGATAATAATAATAATAATAATAATAATTAATAACTAGTCTCATTAGCTGTGGTTTTGGAACTGATAGATTTTGTTTGAGAGAGGAATATGCTTAAAGTAAAGCATTGGTTGATTATTGATGAAAACATGGGTAAAGGTCTGATAGAGCACCAGAGAAGTTTTGCACATGTTTATGCTGAGAAAGAGATAATCAGACAGGATTGTGATTAAATCCGAGACAAGAAATCACTTTGCAGCATCAAATCATGTGTACAGCGCAACACCTGATAACAGCGAGTCTGTAGTGCCTTTCTATTGCATGACATATACAGAATTTTACATCACTGGGGGATGACTATATTTAAATGGGAATCCTGCACATTGTATAGAGGTTGTGTAGATAATTTAAAATTGTGACACGTAATAATGGCAGCTATGATGTCATGAATGAGTTGTATTTTAGGACAAAAAAAGATAACATGTACTAAGGGTGAGATCCAAATGTGAAAGTAGCCAGGACGTTATGGTGAGACCATTGCTGCTGCCTTTATACACATTTCAGTTACAGACATATCTGCAAAGCATCATACAGGCCATGGCACTGATCACTGGTGAACAGATATTCAGGCCATTTCGATTCACATCTGATTAACTCCAAATGTTCCAAGTGTACCAGGTAATAAAGCGACTGACGTATAACAATATAGTGATATAGATGTGTGATAGTGTTTACAAAATAGATAAATATAACACGTGTTTATAAAAATATATAACACATTTTAATATTAAAAGATAACAGGCATATATTGAGTCTATTTAAGTGAACGCAGCAAGTGCAATTGTTGAATATAAACAAAGTGCAAAAGTGCTAGTAAATAAATAAATAAATAGGCCTCATATAAAATTCATACATTCATATATAAAAGATGATAAATATATAAAAACAAAAGGAATATATAAGGTCAAAAACATGGAGGAATCAATACATATCAACAGTTTAAAAATATATTAATTCTTATAACTGTTAAAAAATGTAAACCAAATGAATAAATAGTCCAATAAGTTGCTATTAAAGATATATCTTATCTGTATCAGTTCATTCAGGCAAAGGCAGCTTTTCCCAACGCGTTTCGTCCGTTTAGGGACTTCATCAAGGGGTGCATATAGACAGGGGTTACTGCTTTATATACCCACTGTGAAACAGGATTTGGAGTGCCTCATTAAGCTCGTTTGTGATGTCACTTCTGGTTTGCTAAAAAACCCGGAATCGTGTTCATTCCCTTTTGTCTCATAAGTTAGTATTAATAGTGGGAGCTTCTGGAGTGATATAATAATTTCCAAATAATTTTGAAGTTTAAATCAATTCGCGGCCATTCGCCAGCTTCCGTGCTAGCCTACTGTTGCTTCCGCCCACCGATATCGTAATTTCCGGTTTCGGCGCTTGCATAGGTGTGGTGTCGCCACAGCGCCCACATCGTGATGACAACCATATTGTTGTAGTCCATCTATGGGGATAATGTTACTCTGCTCCTAACATCCGCAACGTGATAACTAAGATGATGTGGCCGCCATATTGTTGTAGTCCGTCTATCGTCATGACTCTTTAGGGGAAATCTTCTGGTATTGACAACTACTCTGTGTTGTCATGTGACCATTCTTCTGCATCAGCATTGTTATGGTTACCCGGCTGTCATCACTCTGAAGGTCCATCCGCAGCTAGTGGTCATTAGAAAGAAAAAAACACATTTTAAGCTTATTCAACTTATTTCTGATTAATTTTGAGTGCCAAACTTCCTATCATATTGAATGTCAGATAGAATATAGAAAGAGAAATTAAAATTTGGTTTCTAGAATCAGATTTGTAGCAGGATGAAGGATATTGACACACTTTCAAATAATCCTTTCAAAGAATCCTCCCAAAATCTCTAAGTTGGCGCCGGGATACTTCTCTCTTTTTCATCTGATTAACTCCTTTCAGAAGTTGCTTGGTCTTCGCTGAATGCTTGGAGGCCACAATGAAGTGATCTAACTGTCCACCCTTAGCTACCTACTATCAGGCTTGCGAGCGGCTCTGGATGAGCTCCACAGTGTGTTCATGGGAAATCACTGTTCATATAATAGTGTGGGTCCAACAGGCTTAAAGCCCACTTCAACCATCTTTTACAAAACACAGAAGGATTGGGTACAGTACCTGATTATTCCGCTACATTTTAAAAATCCACAGGCATACAATCATTGACTACCTATCTATGAGATATTCCTCTCCCATAACTCACTCGCCACCTGCCCTCCCATTCCCTCCAGCACGGTCCCACCACCACCTCTCCTACTTCACTTTTCTTTCTCTCCTGGTCATAGTGTGGGTCCAGCAAACGTGGTCCTCAGTGGTGGACACCTGATAGTGTTAATGGCCTAACATGCAACAACTTGGCATCTTATAACAGATAGAGGAGCTGATTGTAGTGTCCAATTTACTAATGACACGTGGATGTGTACTTTCTTCTTTACAAGAAAATAGATTCTGGGCTTCTTTTTCACTCTATAGGGATTGTAGCACATTGATGATAATGTACCTTTGTCACGCAGCATTGAAGGCAGGTGCCATTTTCTACAGAGCAATAAACAAAGTACAATGTATTGTAGTTTAATGCATGGAAAGGTTTTCTACCTAAGAAGCAGCTGAGAATTCCCTCGCAGCTCAGTTAGTGAGGGTCATTTGGTATAAGAGAGCGCTGAAATCAGCAATTGGTATTTATTAACAGATATTAGTATAAAATCTCCAGTGTAGATTATTACATACACATATAGCAATTGCCGGCCAGCAATATTTAAATACAATTTAATTAATCATTCCAACACACATATATACCACATGTAGAGATATAGATACAACTTGTGAGGTATATTTAGCAGGTACAGATATTTGTTGTTAGAGTTGAGACATGCTGACTGAGGAAGCCGCCAAATTTAGAGGCGGAGAAACGCGTTTTGAGTGGTGACGGCTAATATTGATCCACGCTGACCATCTATGTGCTCCAAGGAGACATACATCTCTAATCTCCGGAGACGAGCGTTCTAGCCCCGAGTGCTACTGCTGGCTTAACACCAGGCTGCCAGGTGACGTCAACAGAGAATCTCTGTCTGCCGAACACACGCTCAGAGGGAATGGGTGAAGCACTATCCCTGGAGATGAGCGATACAGCCACAGACTCTGGCAGCGGGCTGACTGTCCGGTGGATCATCTACACCTACGGGTTCATCACCCCGGTAAAGGAATATACTTATTTTCCTTTTTCTTTTTTACCACATGGCCATGGGGACATTTGTTAAAAACTGCAATTGCAGGAGCTGTGAGAAATATTGTCTCAGGCAAATTTACAATCAAACAGTTTAATATATGTAATTACAGGACTGTTGATTATCTCTTCACAATGAACATGGTATTTATGTGAATTTCAAATGTTAGCAATATTACAAACACCATAAAAATCAACAAGTTGCTTTAAGCTGACTACAGGTGAAGCAGTCTAATTATCCAAAACGGAGAACAAGTGTTTTTAGAAAGTTCTGCACTAGATTGGAATTGCAGGAATCCAAAACTGTGTCTTAACGTATTTTAGATTGAAAAGGAATCTTTACTGCGTTACTGTCTTTTTGCAACAAGAGAGACTCAACTCTTACAACAAATATCTGTACCTGCTAAATATTCCTCACAAGAGAGGTTTATTATATTATTATTTTTTATTGTTGATTTTTTATGAGTTTTATCTATATCTCTACATGTGGTATATATGTGTGTTGGAATAATTAATTAAATTGTATTTAAATATTGCTGGCCGTCAATTGCTATATGTGTATGTAATAATCTACACTGGAGATTTTATACTAATATCTGTTAATAAATACTAATTGCTGATTTCAGAGCTCTCTTTCTTTCTTTTTTTCTGTTCACTTGTCTAAAGCTGGCCACACATTAAACCAACTTTCATCCAACCATCCAACTAGTTGATTGGTTGGAATGAAAATCTGGTAAGGAATGGTAGTAAATGATGATCAGCAATTTGCTCCTAAATGGCAGAAACCAGATGAAAATGGTCGTTCAGACAAGTTTGTTAAATGTTTGAACTAAACAATTTGTTCAAACAACAGTTTTTGTCCATTTTCCGGCATTTGGGAGCAAATTGCTGATTGTCATTTGCTTTCATACCTTACCAGATTTTCATTCCAACCAATCAACTAGTTGGCTGGTTAGATGTAAGTTGGTCTAGTGTGTGGCCAGCTTAAGGCTAGGAGGTTATTGAGTAGATCTCCATTATAGATAGCTGCAGATTCAGCAACATACTGAATTGTCTTTTGTCTTTAATTTACATAAGATTGGCGCCAGGTTTATTCTATTCTGTGCTCATTTGGTATAAGCAAGGCTTACACATTGCAATTTGTGTACTCAGACCATCACATAAACTACAAAGTACATCACGGCAAACTTGCCAACTTTCTGGCTGCCCGGGGCAGCCAGGTCAGTGCAGCAGGGTTCATGGCAGGGGCATAGATGGGCAGTGTGGGAGCATGGTGGTGCATTTGTACCCTCTTGTGCTTCTCCTTACTATATGTTCATCTACCTCTTACTCACCACTAGGACACCTAACACTTGGTGCCTATGCTTTGCTGCTTATGTGGGTGTTATGGCCACCTATGTATCAATGTATATTATCCATGTCCTTGTCCTTCATTGTATTGTATTTTACTGTAAGTCACTTTTTGGATATGTACCTTGTAAGGCGCTGCGGAACACTTGTGGCGCCATATAAATAAACGATAATAATAATAATAATAATTTGTAGCCCTCCGTCACTAGACAATGCAGAGATTACCGACATTTTAAAGCTGGGGGCGGGGCTATGATGACATGATTCAACGCGAATCACATTATCAGACCCCTCTGGACCGCCAACTTTCACCAGGTAAGTGGGGAGAAGTAGGGGGAGGGCTGCAGGGGTTGTCGGTCAGTCTGGGAGACTTGCCCTCTTTTGTGGGCGGACAAGAGCGCCACCGAATTTTCTGGAGCCTTCTGGCCGTTCCAGGAGAGTAGGCAAGTATGCATCACAGTAAAGAAGTACTAGAGGTCATTAGTTTTGGCGTGAACAAATAGCAAATGTGCATAGTTTAAATAAAACTAACTAAGAAAATTGAATTGTAAATATACATTGTAACATATCACAGAAGGTGGCATCACTAGGGGGGTGCAGGCCACACTGGGTGACATCATCCAAGAGGGTGACACCAAAATAGCAGAGCTGCTCTCAGATGGTGTCACCGAGCAGCAAGCAGCGGTGATGGGTCATGTGTGCATCATCTGATCCATGTCCCCCTGTGTTTGCAGAGACTGGGGGCTTCCTAGCAGCTCCCAGAGCACTGGAAAAGCCCACAGCGTGGCGACAGCGGGACGAATCAGGGGGCGTGGGCTCGCAGGAATGAGTATAGAGGGGTATAGAGCTGCCGCGCCAGTTGTGATGCCTCTGAGCATAGACAATAGGAAAGGTGACTCTATACAGTAGTCAGTGCAATAACAATTTAAGAACAAAATGAGGTTTTGTTTCCTGCATACTTTAGTGATTTGCAATCTTTTATTACATTTATTATTTGAAATTATGTATTTTGCCTGCTACCTCATTGCAAGCTACTCATATACCTTCGTGTCTTATGAAAATTGTTGTTTTATTTTTTTTAAATCTTTAAAAAAAGACAAAAATGCCATGTAGTTTGTTTCTCAATACTGATGTATTATAAAGGATTCATTTACCCATTACTTTGAAATATAAAGATATTAGAAGTCACCGAGACGTTGGTGACCTATATAATTATTATCATTATTATCTGGATGAGGGAACACTTGGCAGCTTCTAATATCCTTATATTTAACAGAAGTGGATGCATTATGCCATATAACTAGTACATCCAATTTTTGTACACGATTCACCAGTCTTTATAAACCTTTATTTGACAGAACCACTACTAAAAGCACATTAGCAATCATTAACCACCTGGCTGCCATAGAGGTGAAACGACATCTCATGCCATTAATGGATACTTTAAGATATTCCTGATAGTGTCTTTAAAATTGCCTGCTCCCCAGCCCAGTATATTTGATGTGATGAAGAAGGAGTATTTAAAAGCCACATTATACAGTGCTGTGCAGTATAAAACTGCACGAGCTGACCCATATATTTTAACAGCAAACGGACTCCAGTCATTTAAAATACTGCAACGTCGATAGGACTAATTAATTGGAAATAAGAAAAGAAAGAATACAATTAGACGAGGAGAGAATCATTTTCTAATTTAATACAAGGACATTTATAAAGATCACAAGCTAAAAAGGCAGAGACTGCTTCTATTGACATGATATTAAATCAGTAACAATGGTCTTTATCTTGATGTTTGCTAATTGGAAAGGTGCAGAAAGAGTTACAATACAGGTATGGCCCTCAACGTGGCTCTGACTGTAATAATGTATATATTTAGTACCATTGTGGTCTTCGCCCTTTTAGATGCTACCACAATTATTTATTCAAGTGGACACTGATGTGAGAATTGATGTAGTTAGTCCCAACTGTACATATGGTTATAATAAACTGCTAATTGGGAAGTGAAATTGTCAACAGTGTGTAGTATCATGTATACAATATCCTTAAAATATTAAGATATTTTATTACATCCATTTCCTAACAATAATTTATTGCAATAAAACAGACACAGAAGGTCCTCTTAAATTGTCTTTTCATAATGAATACATTTAAGCCGGCTAATTAATATATAAACTAGCTCAATTTGTCAAGTTGATTTGTATTTTAGTTAATTGTGAAGGTAATTACCACATGGTCAAATTAACAGCTTTCTGGAAATGACCAAGGCTGGGATTTTATTTCCTTCCTGGGTGAGGAAAATTCATTTTCTTAGCTCTTGATGTGATACATAAAAGCTATAAATCTGGGTGATTGGTGCAGGCAGAGTCTAAATGGCTTCATATTTCATTTTAGGTTTAATAGAAATATTCATGGGCTGTTTTAATGAAATGAAATTGAGGGGGAGGGTTGGAACGTCTGTTGCTGTTTAAAGGGAAAATACAAGGTTTAACCATGTAATATATTTTGTAGTACGTCACTGAGACCCTATCTGGTGAAGAGTTCATCCGCCTTGTACAAAGTACAAGTACAATGTATTAACATGTAAGGCATTAGGACAGACTTGATCTACTTAGGAGACACTTTTATACCCTGAAAGCGTTCAACCGGTGTGAATTAGCTAATCGGTAAACTATATCATTTATATATAAATTTTCCATCATAAATGTAACATAACTTCTGTGTCTTCTGTGTTTGTCCTCTCTTAGATCAACAATAAAGTATTTGATTTAAGGTTAAAGCTAATGTATTTCTGTCTTTCAAATCTGTACATTCAATAACCACATAGGACAATTGGGTTGAGTGAGAGGATTATCCTTCAATTTAACCACACATGTGAGTGAATATATTGGTTAACATCCGACTCTGCACCACACATAGAGTCCACTGATGGTTACTTTTCAACTGCATATTTTGCAATGCCTAATAAGGGTCCTTTATAGCCCACACACATGGCGATATTGCGCCAATTTTTCAATATCAGTTGAGATATCATAACAACTATTGGCACTTTAATTGGGAACATCTAAGATCAGATCGTACAGTTGTTAAGGCAGCACTGGAAGACTTTATGCAAAACTCAAACAAAGTAAACCTAGTTATGCAAAGGAAGAAACGATAACGGTCTGGAGTTAGAATCGGAAACCATCAGCTAGAAAGGAGGGTGGATGGATATAGGGGGTCATTCAGACCCGGTCGTTAGCGCCGATGCGCTCGGACTGGGTCGATGGCCCCCCACAGAGCATGCGCACGACGGTGCCGGCGCCGTCGTGCGCATGCGTGAGACCCGCTACGACCGACAGCGCCGGTCGTAGCGGGTCTCAATCCAAAGGGGGAGAGCTGTCGATGTTGATTGACAGCTCGCCCCATTTGGAAAGGCGGGCCGGGGGGTTGCAGCCCAAATGCCTGCCGTTTGGGGGAGGCCCCACTGACATCACTAGTGATGTCAGTGGAGAGCTTCCGGCTCTGACAGAGCCAGAAGCTCTCCGGGGCTTACGACAAGTGAGACCCTACCCTAGGGTCTCGGCGTAAGCCCTGATGGTCGCGATGGTCTCTGACCATCGCGACCATCACCCGAACGGTCGTTAGAGCTGTGGGTGTTAACCCACAGCCTAACGACCGCAACAGAGGCGGGCGGTCAGGATGCAAGTGGCCGCCCAGTTTCTGAGCGACCGCTTGCATCCTCCGACCGCCTCTGAATGAGGCCCATAGTATCATTAGAACAAGAACGGTCCCTGGATTGCTGGTTTCAGTACACAATAGAATAGAATAATTAATAGAGTTGAATGAGAGGTGAAATCATGGACAAGCCGGGGAAGGTACATGAGTTGAGGATGAGTGAAGCCTCACTGTAAGGCTATGAGTAAGAGAACTTCTCTCCTGCTTGTGGAGGACTTTTTTTCAAACTTCTTATGACATTGTCAAGTCCCTTCCCCATCAGATTCCGCATCCTAATAATTACATTATAGTTTTGTGTGTAGCTATCCTTTAAAGTAGGGGTGGTAATTAGCAGCCCCCCCCCCCAGCTGTTGTAGAACTACACATCCCAGTATGCCTTGCAACAGTTTTGCTATTTGGCCATGCTAAAAATTTTGTAAGGCATGCTGGAATCTGTAGTTCAACAACAGCTGGAGGGCCACTTATTGCCCAACCCTGCTTTAAAGTGAATATAATGTATAGCGGGGGATGCTCTCTCTTGTAATACATGGGTGGTGGCAGTGTTCTGTATCTTGGAGCAATCATTTTACATAACTATGACAATGAGGAAGAAAGACCATGGCATTTGCTTTTCTATCATCATGTTATGGATAACATAGGCTACTGCCCATCTCTGCTGATGTGAGATAATGTGTATTAGTTTCTATAGATGATGCAGTGACACTAATTTACAAGCTGTTTGCAGCCACCACTGCCTACTGACCTTCATGCTACATAACAGTACATACACATTGTACAAAGACAGCTGAGATTTCACCAGTTAGTAATAAAACCGATAAAATGTGGAGACTATAACATAATAATACTGAAATAGTGATATATATTGTTTCTTTATCATTTTATATATATGAAGAAAAGCAATGTCATAGAGGAATTTCTTATTAAATTAAAACAAATGATTGCATTCTGCACATATACTTTAAAGGCCAGTTGACACTCATGGAAGTTCCCTCCTCCTGGTTTATTAACAAACCGCCCCATCTTCCATCTGCAAGAGGAGCCATCACCACCATCAGCGGCACTTACATGGTCGCCTGTCTGCGAGTTTATGCAAATGTCCTACAAAGTACATCAGTGCGGCCAAATGTGCAAGTACTGAGTCGTCCATTTTTAGGGCCCATGCACAACGTAATGCTGATTGCTGTGTCCTTATGCGCCACCATCGGACGCACCATTGAAAATGTCACTAGCCCTATGACTTGTGCACTTTCTCCATCTGACCACAGGCTCCTGTGCTTGCAGCTGTGCAACACTCCCATAACACGCCCACTGAATAGGCCATTTTTGTGTGCACTAGTAGCCACCTCCCAGGCTCCGCCCAGGAAGCCCATCACTTTTCCGCCACTTTTCTGATGCCGTCTGACACGATCACGACAGCGCTGTTGCGTATACACTCTGTGTAACAAATGCACTTTATGGGTTTATAGAAATATTTGCGTGTGCGCCTTTGCAATTAATCACTCAACAACTTGAATATCGGCATTGTGTGCGGAACAGAAGCTCTGGTTATATACTCATTATACATTCCCTTACAGCCATGAAATGGTTCTCTTGCCTACATTTACATTGTTGCTGCCCAGTTGCCATCCAGAAATGGCCTAAAATGGCCATATAGCAACAGCAGAGAAAGAACTCTGAATCACTTGTAAGATTGCAAAGATGCATATGCTTGATGCAGCCGCTTTCAGACTTCCATAAGACTCAGAATCAGGCTGTGTCCAGCATCGAACATAATGCTAAAGAGAGGCTACACACAGCTGTGCCAAGCTGGCAGATAACCTCAAGAATGCCCATGCAACACAAAAGCTGCAGCCTTCTCCAGCACCATGAGTCAGGAGGTTCAGTTGTTTTAAGATTTCTACAATGAATGATTCATCTTACATGTATCCATCTAACACTGCCTCCTTATTCCAACAAGTCAGACATGCTTTCATTAGTAACAGTTACAATAATTGAAGCACATTTCCTTAAAATGTTCAAAAATTATGCAGTATAGCAAAGAATCTCACATGGCGCGACAGCGAACAATTTGGTTGCCAGCATTCAATTCATAGATGGCAAGCTTTACAGATCTGGATGTATTGGGGTGGCATGTATATACTCTTGTTATGTAGCTAAGTGAAAGTTATTGTTCTTTATTATGAGATGTAAGGCCAGGAATGATCTTACAGAGCAAGATACCTGGAGAAATAAATAATAGATCTTGGCTCTTGGACACATCTTTGAGCCTCAGGGAGCTATAGTGATCAGGTATCCTCCAAGACACTCGGGGGCCTATTCATCAACACTAAAATAAAGTTTTTAAGGACATTTTCCTTAATTAACGTTACTTTAGTATTCATGAACACACTTAGCAAGGAGATATCAGTGATATCTCCTGTGCTAAGTCCCCCTGCATTAATTTCCACACTGTGAGGTGGCGAATAGCAGGCGAGACTTACCTGCTTCCAGCTGGACAGGTCCTCCGCAACTCCCTTCGGTGCTCTAGTCCGTCCTCTGGCTCCACTAATGAAACATATGGGAAAAATGATCTTGTGCGGATTGCAATCCCTATGCATCATAAAAGTACCTCCGGAGTCTGAATAAAATAAGGGATATATTACATGGGTTTAAATAACTTCATAAAACTAAATGCCAACTGCCTTGAAATAAATGCTGCCACATGGGCTGAAGAGGATCGCTCAGTACCACGTAGTGATTACTATTGACCTCACCTTCTAACTGAATGATTGCACCCAAACGACACTAGAACAATGTGCTCCACAACATTATAGAACCATTAAACCCTTTGATGTTGAAAACAAGTGCGTAGGGCTGTAGATTTCTTCATGTTGGTGGCGCACGTGCAGGAGGCCATTTTGTCGAGAACTTGGGAAAGGAAGAATCATTATGACCACATCTCCATCCTCCACTGATCAATAGTCCAGTTTTAGAGCCACTGTACTGCACTATTAGGTGTGATGAGCAGTTTACATACTGCCACCAAACGAAGACATTGATGACATCATGCTCTGCAGAGCACTTGTCAGCTCACATCACACATTTAAATTTCACATTCATACACCCTCACCCACTGTAGCCCATTGCTGATGATGTTTTCCATTGGATTTACTTGGAAGTTGAGCTGTTTAGTGGCTGTATCTCCTGTGCTCCAACAATCACCTACAGAAGGTATCTCTCAGAGTAGTGCAGCCAAGCTAGCCATAATTACAGGCAAACAGGGTGTTAGGTTTAGAGGCATTGCAAATAAATGTTCTCAAGCAGATACTATTTTACAATTACTAGAGCACTATTGCAATTTTCTAATATTCATTGGCAATTTTAGAGAACTGACTTTAAATTTATTTTGAGTGTATATCGTTTATTATTTCAGTGTTGTAGCAAAAAAAAAACATATTATTTTTCTTATTTAATACATAAAAATTAAATATTGAGCCATTACTTGTCCTTGGTCACATGTGGAATGAACAGGGCCGTAACTAGGGTAGTGCGGCTAGGGCACCACAGGGCAGGGGGCACTGTTTGGGCCTGTCAATTTTCTGTTTATTGTCATTCTCACTTGTATTTATTTATTTATTACCAGTTATTTATATAGCGCACACATATTCCGCAGCGCTTTACAGAGAATAGTTGGCCATTCACATCAGTCCCTGCCCCAGTGGAGCTTACAATCTATGTTCCCTATCACATGCTCACACACATACACACTAGGGTTAATTTTTTTTTAATGTTTTTTGGAGCCAATTAACCTACCAGTATATTTTTGGAGTGTGGGAGGAAACCGGAGTACCCAGAGAAAACCCACGCAAGCACAGGGAGAATATACAAACTCCACAAACTGTTAGGGCCGTGGTGGGAATCGAACCCACGACCTCAGTGCTGTGAGGCAGTAACGCTAACCATTACACCGTTGTAGCTTCTTCTTTTATCCCCAGCATCTCCTGGCCTCCCCTATCTCTTCCCTGGCCCTTCTCCATGAGGCAATTCCCCTTTTTTTGGGTGTGTTATGTTCCTATTTGAAAAATGTGGGGGCGCCAATGCTCTCTCTGGCACAGGGCACCAGAAAGGCTAGGTATGGCTCTGGGAATGAAGCATATACATTGTCACCTACTTGGACCTGAAAAAGCATGTTATATTGAATAAATACACATTATTCTGAATTTAATAATACGAAACTCCCTTAAAACAACTTTCCTTCAATATTTATTTATACTCTTGTTATTACTATTACTATTATTATTACTGTTATTATTATTATTTTAATATTATTTTTATTATTAAAACTGTTATTATTTTCTATCATGTATACAGTTACAATCAGTGAGTCCCACTGATATCAATTCAGAAACACACAATGAAGCAAAAGTGCAGAGAGCCATTCTCGCAGAGCTTGAATTCTAAGTTATAACTGTACTTGTGTGTTAGTTGATATTAGGATATTGCTATTATAAACCTCAGGATAATTTAGATACTGCTTCTGTTTTGCCATCAGTTATAAATAGTCCCCTGATCTGGTGACTATTTTGCATGTTTTCCTTTGAACATTTTTCCAGTTTTCTTAATTTTTCCTTCAAAGATACATACAAATGGTATCCAGATACATGGTCAGCAGTTACCATGTTGACTTTCATAATGTCTACACTAGAATGTTCACATCCTCAAAATGTCAACATATGCACAATGTCAGCTTCTGAAATGTCGCCAAGCTCAGAATGCGATGGTTAGGCGCCACAGGGAGGGTTAGGGTTAGACTGCGGACTGAGGTTAGGGTAAGGCTGCAGGGAGGGGAAGTTAAGTTTAGACACTAGAGGGAGGGTTAGGGGTAGGGATTAGGGTTAGGGATGAGGTTAAAATTCTGACCTCCACCGCTGCACCATCAGAGGTCTGCGCCGGAAGAGACAGTCACATGACCGCCAGGACCCAGAAGCAGCGCTGGAGCTGTTGTAGCCATTAGAACCAGGTAAGTGACCACTGGGCTACCAGGGATGTTAGGTCGACATTCTATTATTGGAAATTTGTATGTACAGGCTTGATGATGTAGTAGAGTTCCTGTATACACTATGAACAGCCTTGTTACTTAACTAGTGAAGTGGTTTTATTGAAGGAAAAGCAGATACAGCTGTACTTACTATTATACACACTGGTAGATGGAGCAGAGCTTGAGCGGAGTGGATTTCATAAGCTTACCAGCCAGTGAGTGTATTAAGCTAGCGGGTAGTGGTGCAGGATCACTGGTAGGGCTTTTGGGTCGCAGGTATTTACCGGAGCTCAGTGGAAGACTACTGTCTCCCACTGTGGCGCTCTAACACAGTGACAGAATGGCACTGTGCATGCGCTGTACAGTAGGTTAGTGACCATCTTGGAACAGGGAATGAAGCCTCCCTGGGGGAGTAATAAGTAGTTTGCGCAGTAGCACACTCCAACTTCAAACCCCCCCTTGCTATAAGCTTCTCCATGTTACACAAACATTCAATTAAAGCTTTCCTGTAGCAACCTGAAATAAATGTAGGGTTAAGCACATAAGAAACATAAACACATCAAGTGACTTCCTTTACACTCTTCTTCAGGAACACCGTAAGCGAGTGTGATGTGACACCTTTTGTAAGTACATCTGCAGGACTCTCTTCACTGGCAATGTGGACTACATCAATAAATCCTCTTTCGAAAGTTCACAAATTAAGAGGTGTCTTATCTCAATATGTTTTGATCCCCTGTGGTGCTTGGTGCTATATGATAGATTTATGGCAACTCTATTACTGCACTCGATTTTTGTATATTCATGACATTCAGCTCACTCAAAGTTTCCTTGAGATGTAAGTCCTCCTTGGCTGATTCAGTTAATGCCATGTATTCTGCTTCTGCAGTAGACAGTGCCACCGTGGACTGTTTCCTACTTGCCCAGTGACCGTTGCACCTGCCAGTAGAACAAATATCCTGTGTAGGATTGGCGGTCATCTTCATCTGCTCCTCAATTGGCATCACAAAATGACTTTAATGCAGGGTTTCCAGACCTGTTGAACTCTAATTTTACAGAAAACATCCTATTCCTCAGGATACTTTTTACAGCCATCCAATACTGTTTTCCTGGGTTTGTTGTAAACTGACTGACTTTGCTATTCAGCCTCTCTCATCTTTAGGTGAAATACTGTGGCCCTCATTCAGAGGCGGTCACTCGGGAGTGATCAGTCGCACCCAAAGTGATCAAGAATAGCCAAAATGAGCGCTCAATCGCAACGCACATCGTAAGCGTGGAAACACCCACAACAATGAAAGCACACCTCCTATCTCTACAGCCTAATTCAGAGTCAGTCGCAGGCAGCAACCTACGTCAGCACGATTAACACCTGTGTTAATTGCCTACAGACATCGATTGAGGCAGAAACCATCGCCTGCACTCGCAATGCTTAAGGTAGACCCTGGGCTACCTTTAGCACTATGAGCAGTAGCATCGTTATTGCAACGAGATGACGTGTGTGATGACTCGCTCAGTAATATATCCACGCCCTTAAAACGCCTTTTTTAAGGTCAACCACGCCTCCGTGCGCATCACCACACACCCGTTCACAAGCACCTTCCCCTGTAACCACCCACAAATGGCAAGAAATGTCAATCACAGCTACGACCTCGTAGTGACTAACGAGCAAGAGGATTGCGGTCGGAAAGACAGGCTTGCGCATGCGCAGTGCCATGTACACGCATGCGAAGTTGAAAAAAACATCGCTCGCTACGTCCAATCGCTCCATGTGACCGCCTCTGAATGAGGTCCTGTGTCTTTAGTTAGTTTCATACTTTTGTTGATGGGAGTAGCTATAGGTTTTGCATCTGACATCCCATACTTCTCAAGTACATTTTCAATGTATGTCTACTGGTCAACGGATATGATGAATTTCTCCAGATCGTGGTTGATCCTGAGGCCTAATAAGTAATGCGCTGGAACTAGGCCTTTCATTTTGAATCTTTGTCCAAGTAACTTCTTTACTTCTGTGATGTGTTCTTTTTGGCCTGCCAATAGTAAATTATTAACATACACAACAATAAGGAAAAGTATCTTCTGTATATATTTATGGTAGAGGTAATGATCTGTCTTTGAGTGTTCAAAGCCCATTTCCTGTAGTACAGCTTCTAATTTTATGTACCAAAATTGCCCACTCTTCTTCAGGTCATACAATGTTTTTTTCAGCAGACTTCCCCTTCTTTGAACATCTTCTCATTATATCATTACAGTATTCTGGCAGTTTCATATAGATCTTCTCCTTCAGTTTACCATTCAATAATGCCAAATCAAAGTCCAGCTGGTAGAGTAACATATCATGTAACTCTGATATAACCATGACTAGTCATATTTTGCCACAGGGAAATAGGTTTCACTATAATCAATTCCCAACTTCTGGGTTTAACCAATTGCAACTAAGCATGCCTTGTAGCGTGTAATGCTCCTATCGGCCTTCATTTTTCTGCAGAAATCCCATTTACTTTTAACTGTCTTATGATGGCTAAGTCTCTGGACTATGGGCCTGATTCAGAGCCGCTCGTAAGCGGGCGCTCGTTCGTTCCGAGCAATGTTTGCCCAACTGCGCATGCGTACGGATCGTAATACGCATGTGCAAACCAGTCAGTGCGGCCGAAAATCGTTTGTTCACTAAATAGCGAATGCCTGCTATTTTGAGTGACAGGAGGAGGCGTATGTGGGTGGTAACAGGGGAAGGTGCTTGAAGACGGGGAGTGGAGATCTGAATGCAGGCGTGCTTAAATGTCAAAACGGGCGTTTTAAGGGTGTGCATAATTAATACAGCAGCGTCATTGACCACGTCACTGGGTTATTTTATAGTCAGAACTGCTCGCAAGATTGCGGTAGGAAAAACTAACCACAAGAATAGCGAGCAGTTCATACGCTGGTCAATGTACTTGATTAATCTAATAAATAGCGGACATCACGTAGGATGCGAGCGGCCAGGGGGCGTAGTTTTCCAAAAAACGACCGCATGTTTTGTTCGCTCGTTCAGACCTAGAGGCATGAACAGACCGCAAAGAGCGAACGGTTCATTTGAATAGCCACCCCTTTTTTCTGAAAGAGCGAGCGCAAATAGCGTCCAGCTCTGAATCAGGCCCTATAATCCACATATTATTGTCATCAAGCGATTCCATCTTCTTGTCTATCATTGACTTCCATTCAGACCAGATGTTCACCAAATGCAATATATGTAAATTCCTCATCATAACTCTTAGGTGGCTTGCCGATATTTGATCTTGCAGATCTTTTTTCCGGCTGAACTTCCATGCTGGTAGCCTCTGGTTCATATACATCTCCAGTGACACATGCTTGTTCTGAGTATAAACTTCCAGCTTTTCTATAACTTGTGCTGTTTCTTTGAATATGACAACTTTTTTGGCAATTGGATTCCATAATCTGTAGCTTTTACTCTCATGGCAGTAGCCAAGCATGATGTACGTTACTGACTTTGAATTCAGCATACATCTTCTTTCTTTTGGAATGTCTACGTAGGTGGTACTTTCAAAAATTCAGAAATGTTTTACACTTGGTTTTCTCTCTGACCATGATCCAATAGGTTGTTATCTCCTTGTGGCGCGTATTTATTGAAGAAAAAAAAAACACCACTTAGCTTACCGTGGGTCTCCAGTTGTCTCCGCGGCTCCCGGCGGCCTCCCCTCTCTCTTGTTACTGGGAGTCCCAGGGGCTGGTGGGAGGAGCAAGGGCTGCTGGGAGATGTAGTTCTAGTAGTTTTAAAAAAAACACACACCTAATAGAATAACCAAAAACCCACACCTGCAGGAAAAAGCTTGCAGCTGCGGATTTTTTGCTAATCTCGCAGCCTATTGAATATGCCCCTATGAATAGCCCAGTTACTTAACTAGTGTAATGGTTTTATTGAAGGTATTTATTGGTCTCACTAGAGCTACTGTCTGCCACTGAGGAGCTCTAACACAGTAACAAGTTGGCGCCGTACATATGCAATATTTATGTTGGTGGCCATCTTGAAAGAGGGAATTAAGCCACCTTGGAAGAGTAATATGGAGTTTCCGCAGTAGCGCACTCCACCTTCAATATCTATCATGTTGACGGAATGGGTATGTTTGACCGCTGGACGTCAGCCCAGTGGTTCAAATCCCGACGCCGACAGCCCAATGCACAAGATCCTGACAGTGGAGGTAAGTTAAGTATTCCTAACCCTCTCCCCCCTAACCCTAGCCCTCCGTTAGGGGTGCCTAACCTTAACCCTCCCCCCCTAGTGCCTTCCACTAGCCTAACCCTCCCTGGGGGGTGCCTAACCCTAAGTCCCCCCAGGGTGACCTAAACCTAACTCCCCCATCCCCGGCTACATACATACTTCCCCATGGCGTTGGATGATCGGTCCGGCATCCTGTTGGGGTCCCAGCATCGGGATTAACATAGGCGTTGGCATTTTGACGCCTATGTTAGATCCCTTGCCAGGATTATGCTGTCGGCATTGAGACCGGCGGGCATGCGTCCACCGGTCTCATAACTGCATACCCATATTGACATGTCAATTATGTAGACATCATGGTCATTGTCAACATGTATTGGTTTGCCAGTCACACAGGATATCCATGTCTCCCTAATTCTGGGACAGTAATAATTTCTTTAAATAATCATATTAATAAGGGAGTGCTACCACAGACATATGGATTATGACAACAAGAACAAGAGAAAAATAGGTAGAAATATCCCAGAGTGGTGCACTGAAATTATATTATCTTAAAACATAACTTTAATTTATCCATAAATGATAAAATATATCCAGATTGTAACAAAAAAACAGCGAAAATTAATTAAAATACAGGTAGATAGTGTCAAAAGATTAGAAACGTGTGATTTAAAAAAAAAATTGTCCTAATAAGAACATAAGTTGCAGTGCCCTTACCCTTTCATACAATTCTGTGTTGATACTATTGATAGTGTATCTAAGTATATAATTTATTTAACGGATATAATTCACAATAATTGTGTCCCCACACTCATATATGGTATCTCTTTTGTAAAGCAAATATCCCTGCTGTTATTAAGCGGTGAATCAAATTTGCAGCTGTTATGATGCAATAAATAACAATACATTTCTATATTGTGTTAATTGATATGCTGTATTCTAGCAATCAATGTGACTTTTTTAATTGGTATATCGCATCATTCCGATAGTATCAGGTGTTATTTTTCATAATGTTCACTATAATGATGTGATATATCAATTACAAAATTGATCCACTCCCATACTTTCCACATAATGGGCCTGTCTCTGAGCTTTTACTACTTCTGCTAATGCTAGCATCTGCCTATCTACGCTGAGTAACTCTCTATCTTCACGCGGGCATTGCTGCCCACCGTTTTTCTGTCTGCAGCCACTGCCATTGTCAGAAAAGAGCCACCTAAAACAGGTGCCCTGTCTCTGTCCACAATGTCACAACTGAGCACAGACATCAGCCTACATGCCCACAACACTCCAATGACACTTCCACGAGATGGATTAGTTGGCACTGAGAAAAGTGGTCCTACAATGGACTGACCAATCCGTCTGCACTTTCAGTCTTATACCCCTTTTCCACCTAAATTCCGGGTCTGACCCGGAGTTGGAACAAAGTTCCTGTCTGGATCAGACCCGGAATTTTGCCGGCGCCGACTCGGGATATTCCCGAGTCAGCGCCGCTCACACCGCAGTCGGGTCTGCATAGACCCAGCTTTTGCGGAGTGAAAGTGGTCGCTTGGAGATGACGTCATCTCCAAGCGCCACTGAAGCCGGACCAATCGGCCGGCTAGTAGCGCACTCCAGGTCATCGTGACCCGGAGTGCGCTGTTCTCACAGCAGGGTTTCACGGGCTACGCCCGTGTTAAACCCTGCTAGTTACCTGGGTTGGATTGCCGGGTCACTCGACCCGGCGATCCAACTCTCTCCCCTTTTACACCAGGGAGCTGCCCGGGGTAACCCTTCAAAAACCCGGGTTTTAGCTCCGGTGTAAAAGGGGTACAAGGCACATCCTCTGTCTGCAATTGCTCTCTACAGTGCTTGCACAGTTTGCAGCTATCCCTGGGATTGGTCTGCATTTACTACTTGCCAATTTGTTGAAACAGTTATCTTTGCTGAATTTAATAATTGCTGAGAGGAATTATGTTAAACATCTATTAATTAATTCAGCCCAGATAACTACAATAATATATTAAGAGGGAATTTTGGGAGCAGAGCATTCCGTACAGTTCTACCAAAACTATCATTAGCAGTTCTACAGCCTAATGAGGCTGACTGGTGACTTGTTGATTTCCCTTGAGCAAATAAGACTTTGATGCAGTCCCTGGGAGAGTGGTTAGCTGATGAATTGACAAAAGCTAATCAGCTTTATTGGGAAACAGGTTAAGGGCAGCCAAGTGCCAATAATTCTCGTCCTGACCCCCTCATCCATTAAATGGAGCTGGCTGATTGCAGCTCAGAGACCCTTTGCATTCTGCACTGAAATTGCTTTCCTAAACTCACCATTATTAGCAGTCAATGCAAGCGACTCATTTACACTGAACGTCCCAGAGATGTCACATCTATCATGTGGCTTTATGTATCATTTCCTCATTTACAGAATGTCTCCGGACAATGTTTTTTCAAAATTACTGGCTCCTTGCCTTTGGTTTATTCCCTGTTGCAAAAATAGCTGGTCTGGGCAGTAGATACAACACATTCCTGTTTTGTAAAACCCAACAAAGTCAGCTTTTAAAACAATTGCCGTTAATTTTTTGCATAAATTAAAATTAGTGTGTGTGTTAAGATTTACCGCATCCGCATACAGAAATATATAACTCACAAACTATAAGCGCCAGCAATATTTCTAAAAAGCTGTTCTTGTCATTTTAATGCTACTTTACGGGACAAAAAGGCTGTAAACTAATTTAATTAATATGTGACACGTTAAAGCTAAGCTTGATTACCTTAAACATGTGGATCAATATATAGACTGCCAGATTTTACAAAGAGCTGTTTGTGTTTGCAAGGATTATATAGCTCTTGGTCTTAATAAGTGATCCAATACAATGGTATAGATTTCTTTGGATTTTTTCTAGCAGATGCTATGTGTACATTTTAATTAAATGGTAAATTAAGCTTTAAAGTATCTGGAAAGTATGAGCTAATTTGGACCTTACAATCCTGGGACTGGATCAATGTCTACTGTCTCCTGGAATTTATAAGATTGATCGGTAAGTGAGTCTTGTACGTCTGCAGTGAATGAGATATTTTCAAAAACTACACAAGACATTAAACTATTTCAAGCACTGAATTATTTATAGATGTAAGATAGAGTGACCACCCAGATGGGCTGAATTGGTTTTGAAAGCTATCTTTGGATAACTTACAGAGATAAAGCCACTGTACCTTCAAGTAGTGTCTGTAAAAGAAACTTTATTAGCACAGGTGCGCACACCTTGTAAATAAAAAAATGTGGTGACATTTCTAATGGTTAACACTTTGCCTGCCAAACAGGCCAGGCGTGTTAGGCTTACAAATGTAAATAGACCTTCATGTGCTCCTTATGTAGTACAATATGTTATAGCATGTGTAGTTAGCATGATCAGTTAACATGTTCTATATCCAAGAACAATCATATTCCATTCTCTTTTTGTTCCGACTTGTTTCATTATTATTATCTTTTATTTATATGGCACCACCAACTGTCCATAGCACTGTACAGGGAAAATGACAGCGGTATAACTATATATATATATATATATATATACAGTATTACAGTACCAGTCAAAAGTTTGGACACCTTCTCATTCAATGGTTTTTGTTTATTTAAATTATTTTCAACATAGTAGATTAATACTGAAGACATCAAAAGTATGAAAGAACACATATGGATTTATAATGTAAACAAAAAAGTGTTAAATCAAAATATGTTTTATATTTTAGATTCCTCAAAGTAGCCCCCTTTTGCTTAGATGACAGCTTTGCACACTCTTGGCATTCTCTCAATCAGCTTCATGAGGTAGTCTCCTGCAATGGTTTTCCAACAGTCTTGAAGGAGTTCCCAGAGGTGCTGAGCACTTGCTGGCTGCTTTTCCTTCACTATGTGGTCCAACTCATCCCAAACTAGCTCAATTGGGGTTAGGTCGGGTGATTGTGGAGGCCAGGTCATCTGACGCAGCACTCCATCACTTTCCTTCTTGGTCAAGTTGCCCTTACATAGCCTGGAGGTGTGTTTGGGGTCATTGTCTTGTTGAAAAACAAATGATTGTCCCAATAAGCGCAAACCAGATGGGATGGCATGGCGCTGCAGAATGCTGTAGTAGCCATGCTGGTTAAGTGTGCCTTGAATTTTGAATAAATCACCAATAGTGTTACCACCAATGTACTCCCACACCATCACACCACCTCCTCCATGCTTCACAGTGGAACCACACATGCAGAAACCATCCGCTCACCTTCTCTGCGTCTCACAAAGACATGGCGGTTGGAGCCAAAAATCTTAAATTTGGACTCATCAGACCAAAGAACAGATTTCCACCGGTGTAATGTCAATTCCTTGTGTTTCTTGGCCCAAACAATTCTCTTCTTCTTGTTGTTCATCCTCAGTAGTGGCTTCTTTGCAGCAATACGACCATGAAGGCCTGATTCACGCAGTCTCCTCTGAACAGTTGATGTTGAGATTTGTCTACTACTTGAACTCTGTGAAGACTTTATGTGGTCTCTAATCTGAGGTGCTGTTAAGTAGCGGTTTCTGAGGCTGGTAACTCTAATGAACGTTTCCTCTGCAGCAGAGGTAACTCTTGGTCTTCCTCTCCTGGGCCGGTCCTCATGAGACCCAGTTTCATCATAGCGTTTGATGGTTTTTACAACTGCACTTGAGGATACATTCAAAGTTCTTGCAATTTTCCGTATCGACTGACCTTCATGTCTTAAAGTAATGATGGACTGTCCTTTCTCTTTACTGAGTTGAGTGGTTGGTGCCATAATATGGATTACAACAGTAGTCAAATAGTGGTGTCTACTGTGTACTAACCCTACCTCTGCACAACACAACTGATGGTCTCAAACACATTAAGAAGGCAAGTAATTCCACAGATTGACTCTTGACAAGGCACACCTGGTAATTCAAAACCATTCCAGGAGACTACCTCATGAAGCTGATTGAGAGAATGCCAAGAGTGTGCAAAGCTATCATCAAAGCAAAAGGGGGCTACTTTAAGGAATCTAAAATATAAAACATATTTTGATTTCTTTAACACATTTTTGTTTACAACATAATTCCATATGTGTTCTTTCATAGTTTTGATGCCTTCAGTATTAATCTACTATGTTGAAAATAATTTAAATAAATAAAAACCATTGAATGAGAAGGTGTGTCCAAACTTTTGACTGGCACTGTATATATAAATATATATATAATGTTTGATATATATATATATATATATATATATACACACATATAAATACATATACTGTATATACAGGATATATCAAACAGCTAGATTATTATACAAGTAAGGAACAGTAGCACTCAATGACCCAGTGCCCTGGGATGACTGCAATGCTGGGTACACATTAGATAATTTCTCAGACGATGTGCCGGATTGACCAACATATTGTCCGGATCGTCTACTGTGTATGCTCTTCTGCGCGCTAACATTGGTGTTGTTCTGTGGAACAACCCAGCTGTCAATGTCAGGAAGGTGCATGGTGCAGGATATATTGGGCGGTCATTCACCGGATCATGCCGTGTGCACGACCGCCCGGTATATCGTTTCGTTGTACCATCGGGCATGATATTGGTGGGTCGTCTAGTGTGTACCCAGGAAAAATCAGAGTTGGTGAGTGCGCTGTGTAGGAGTGCACTGTAAATACGGATAGTGCAGGATGAGACCCAAGATTGTGAATTGCCCTGCTCTTGGGTGCTATGGGAGTTGGGGTAAAACTGGGAAGTGAACTGGGGAGATATGAGGAGGAAGGACAGATGGCAGTATGAGGAGTCTGTTGTATTTTTAGTGCATGTTCAAAACCATTCTGGATGGTAGACATGCTTATAGGGTGGCAGAGTGAGTTCTAGAGGAGGGGAGAAATACTGCAGACATCTTGTCTGTGGAAGCGGGAGGAGGGATATCCAGGAAGAGATGTAATGGAGACAGTTGCAGATGAGAAAGAGTATTGAGGAAGAGATTTCAGTGGAGATGAAGTAGATTTATGTGATGTCAGTATAAAGATGGTTATTGTAGACCCTAGTGACTCATGAGACCACCAAGGAGGGAGATGTAGAGATGGAAGAGAAGCAAACAAAGGATAGAGCCTTGTGGATCACCAAGAGGAAGAGAAGAGGAGGCAGAGGGAGAGATGGGTTAGAAGGTGGCACAGATACAGAGGGTTTGGGACTCTTTATTGCATTTAAATGTATCATTTGAATTTCACATCATAGGGATGGCTCAAATTATGTGTATTCACTGGAGTGCTACAATTCACCCTACGCCAGCAGTGCTGATGCCCTACTAATGCTTTGTCTTTATTGACTGTTTGCTGCATTTAACTTTTTTTTGTTTTTTTAAATATACTAAGTATTTTATTTATTACTCTGAAATAAAAATCTGATCTAATAGGCACTGTTAGAGGAGAAGTAAAGCAGCTTTACAATGGAGGGAGTCAGCCTTCTATAGAATATTAACAGGTAGGTAAAAGGTTTGTAAAAAGATGAGAAAAAGTTAAACACAATCACAAAATAAATGGGCATATGGCTTGATGAAAGTGCACTAAAAGTAAATGATATTTAATTAAAAACATCAAGAAAGAAATATAGACATAATACATGTAGATTCATATAAAACCATAAGAGTCACTGATACTCAAAAACGGACTCAGATATAATTATGGGCCACTGTAAAGTCCAAATAGGTAAGTACCAAAATAGTTTATGGCGGACCAGACGCAGATGGTATTTTACAAAGAAAGTCAATATTTGAAAGATGTAAAGTGAATCCGGATTATATCCAGTGAGCAGATAAATAAGTTACCAGCTAGTTGGAGAAGGTAGTCCATTCAGTCTTTAGCATAGAAACACGCAGTAAGCTGAAGCTGAAGGTTGAGAAGCCGGTTGTCCAGAAATCAGGTCCTACTCCTGGTCTGGATGTAGGTGGACAGGTGGCCCAAATGTGTCCAGTTGGTGGGGTGCTTAATGCGTTTTGTTGTGATATTATACCCACAACTTCCTCAGAAGCATGTGTCACATAGTTTAAAATGGCTAAAACAATGGATAAAACAAGCAACAGGTGGGAAGGAGTAATCAATCAAGTTATATGTAAAAATGCCAATTCTGTAAAAATAAAAACGCATAATTAATAATTTTTTATGTTAAAATATTTTAAAAGCACTCCACCTTTAAGAAATTCCCTCAGTATATGTGTGTGTATATATATATATATATATACATACAATACTTCCAACATAGGGCGGCACTCCCCGGATTTGAAAAAAGTTCAGACAGACACCAACTGTATCATCATTTCAGATGTATTATCACAATCACATCTATCATCAGGATATATATATATATATATATATATATATATATATATATATATATATATACTGTATATGTATTGATGGTTGAATGAACACTAGTGCACAAATTTTTAGGTTCCTTGTGTAGATATAGTCATATAGTGTTGTAAAAAGTGATGATACGGTGAAAAAAAGACACTCCTGATAATAACTGGTGGCAGCAGTCTTCTAATGATCCGTGTGGGAAACGGGAAAATAAGGTGCTGAACAATATAATTTTTTAAAGCTTATCTGATGTCCAGGTAATTTTCCTATGGTCAGGAAGCATGTAGCGACACCGTATTCAGGATGTTATCCCAAGGAGTATTATTGCTTGAAAAAACCGTGAGGCTCTCTTTCAAGGCTTATTCAAGCCATATCAAAAATGATTAAACACTATAGAATGAGATTGTATTGTTTGTCACTGCTGCAGAATAATGTAAACTCAAGCCAGTTATTAACCCCGTATTAGAAATAGAGTATATTTCTTTTATAGTCTAGGTTGAATGGCCAGAGTCTTTCATCATGGCTTGATTCATGAGGTGTCATCACAAACATGAAAATCAGATAAATGATGATAATAGATTTTTGCGAAGAAATTTATGAACTCTTAAATCTTTCAAACAATGGTCCAATTGTTGATAAAGCTGAATGTGAACATATTATAAGAACTGTGCAGGTCACAAATCTTTGAGACAACCCTGTCCTGTCCTCTGTGTTTCACTTTTATTTTAGCCTGTTCATCAATAGGAATGTATCATCCCATGAGACTATAGGGCCTTGTATGAATGAATGTTTCTCATGGTTCAATATTATGTTACTAATACCCTTTTTCCACCAAAAAACCCAGGTCTGACTTGGGTTTTCAGACATGGTTCCCACCCAGGTCTGATCCCGTTTACACTGCACTTTCGGTCCGGGTTATTCCTGGGTTACACCCATTCACATTGAACCTGGGTCTGCCCTGCTAAACTTGTGACGTCATGAAAACTATGGTGACTGCTCCACAGCTCATTTTAGGCATCGGGTCGGATAACCTGAGTTGCGCCATTTATACCCCTTTTACACCAGAGCAAAAACCTGGGTTTTTGCTGGGTCTACCTGGGTCGCAGCTCAGTGTAAAAGGGTCCCTGAAAAATAACCCAGGTCAAGTGACCTAAGAATCCAACCAAAGTAGCTATCAGGGTTGGACCCAGGATGGACCCAGGTAATGGTGCAGTGTAAACGATGCGACCCAGGTTATCCGACCTGGGTCATGAATAAAATGAGCTGATTGGTGGTTGTGGAGTAGTCACCTCCCACTTTTTATGACCTCACAGGTTTAGCAGGGCAGACATGGGTTTAGTGTGAACAGGGCTGACCTGGGAGTAACCCAGATCAAAAGTGTAGTGCAAATGAGGTATGACCTGGGTTGGAACCATGTCCAAAAACCCAGGTCGGACCTGGGTTTTTGGTGGAAAAGAGGTATTACACTGCACCATTACCCAGGTCCATCCCAGGTCCAACCCTGGTAGCTACCTGGGTTGGATTCCCAAGTCGATTTACCTGGGTTATTTTTCAGTACCCTGGGTTATTGCAGCAGTGGAAAAGGGGTATAACACAGCTACACAGAAATGTATGTGGATTGGGAATTTGCACTAAAGAATAGAAGGTTACTTATACCCCTTTCACACAGAAAAGTAAATTCCCGGGTCAAGCAATTGGACCTGGTAATTTGCGGATCAACACGGGTCCTTTTACTGTGTGAGAGGGTCAACCCGGGTCAAACTTCCTGGGACTTCGAGCATGTTTTTTACCAGGGTCAAAGTCCCGGGAATTCCAACGCGTGTTGACCCTTTCACACAGAAGAAATACGAGGGTTAATCCGCAAATTAACGGGTCCACATGCTTGACCCAGGAATTTGCTTTTCTGTGTGAAGGGGGGTACAGGCTGGGACCGGCAAGAAAACCTGTGAATCAAATGCCAGGTAAATGCTGGGTTATTGAGGTTTCCTGTGTGAAAGTGGTATTACTAAATCCAAAATGTGTGGAGTTACAGAGGATTTGTGCCTATTTATTCGCTAAGTAGATACAAAGTTACGCACCAACATTCCGCTTTTGTGAACTGCTCTGTAGAATAAGGATGCATCTACTTTTTTAAAAAGTTTAAAAAGTCACTTCAAAGTCCAGGCTTCTTCCACCTTAGGATAACGCATTAATTAATTCCTTTTTTATAAATTATTCTCTAAAAATACCTTGCCTGCATAAAACATACCTGGAAGGCATTATAGCGATCAAGCTGAAATAAGAGGACAATTCTCAATTATTAGCCCCTTCTGAGAATTCTTGAAATCAAAGTCCTTCTGTGTGTGTGCCTGGGGTGGGGGCACTGTCTAACCAGGAATCCTTGTTATTATTATTATTATTATTATTATTATTATTATTATTATCCTTTATTTATATGGTGCCACAAAGGTTCCGCAGCGCCTTACACAGTACCTAAATGAGCACACAAGAAAAAACAGTTAATAGTAATACAAAACAATACAGGACAAGGACATGGTTATAAACATAGCTGCATAACACAAGCAGCAGGACATGAGCAACCAAGTGGTAGGTGCTGTTGTGGGCAGTTAGGAGTAAATGATACTATATGTAGGGGGGAGGAGAAGCACGTGAGGGAAGAGGGCCCTGCTCGTGAGAGCTTATATTCTAAAGGGGAAGGGCAGACAGACAGGGGCGACACAGAAGGGGTAGATAGTGAGGAAGGAGCATGGAGCAGTGGATTAGGATATGTGCTGCGGAATGTGTGTGTATAAGATGACCTGATGTCATGTAAAAATTAAGTCCTTCATACATCTATCTCTATGACAGAAAATAGATTGTTTGTGTTATTTAAATGAGAGATGTATAAAATAAAGTTGTAGCACTTTAATGATTGTGTGTTACATTTTAGCATCTATACAGCCTGATAAAAAATGCAGCTATTATGGGACTGTCCCGCCATCCTAATACAGTAGTGACTACTTTAGTCCCAGCTGCTGGGTGCTATGCCATGCTCCTGTGAGTGGGTGCATCTCACATGCTAGACCCACTCAGAAATGGGTAAACATTGTAAACATCCCCTCTTCACCCATTCAATTTCATTCAAATGTTCTCTGGCAAATCTAATTTACCTTTTTGCACGTGGGTACATGAGTGTGTCCAGCCTACAGTTATGTAAACATATCTGCATGACCCCATAAAATGACATATGTGCTGCTAGCAGGGCCGTAACTAGGGGTGTGCACAATGCTCTGTGGGCAGCACCATCGCCGGCCCACAGCTATTGCTTTCGGCTGGTATTTCGGCTGGAATTGCACCCTGCAGCCAGGGTCACTGCTGCTGCATCGACAGAGCATCCAATAGACGCTCCTGCCAGGCACCCTGCAGCCTGTGCCGCTGATTACAGCATCCTTAAGATGCTCCAATCAGCTCTGCACTTATGGGTGCTGCCAGCCCCGCCCCCTCCACACGACGTAGTGATGTCATGAGCTAGACATCATGACATCAGACGCAAAAGGGACAGGCCAACACAGGGTTCTATTTAGCCCTGTTACGCCGCTGGCTGCTAGGACATGTTTGCGCACATTCTAGGGGGAACCCTTAACACATAGAAGAAAATAGTATTAATGGCCCCATTTAATATCAATGCTTAGGGGTCTATTTACTAAGCTTTGGAAGGAGATAAAGTGAACGGAGATAAGGTACCAGCCAATCAGCTCCTAACTGCCATGTCACAGGCTGTGTTTGAAAAATGACAGTTAGGAGCTGGTTGGCTGGTACTTTAACTCTGTTCACTTTATCTCCATCCAAGGCTTAGTAAATAGACCTCTTATTGCCAGCAGCATATTTTGTTTAGTATTGCAGTGATACTAGTGAATACAATGTTGGAATGTAACATTACTTACTTCTCAGACTCAGGTCCAGTTACCTGACTCTCCTCATCGTCCTCTGCTCTATTGCTGGCAGCCTACCGCTGCCAGTGATGGGCTTTTGTGTCATCTGCAAGCGCAATCGCCAGTGTGTGTATGTGCATTACACCTTCACCCCGCAGGGACTGAGCAATAAAAAATATGCTAAAAAAATCACTGGGAGTAAACAAAATTGTCTAAAAAAAAAAAGGAAATGGAAATAACTTTTTATTGATATTATTATTATTATTATTATTATTATTACAATAAATTATATTATATGTGTATGCTCTATGAAACTATTAAGGTGCCCACACACATTCCGACTTTTCATCCAATTAGGCTGATTTCGACAAATCGTGACGACAGATCATGTAAAAGATAGATCTTAAAGGTGCCCACACACATACCGATGTCCTCACGATACGATTTTATGGCCAATTTCCTCATGAACTTTCACAGGAGCTCCCTTGCCGTCGTGATCACAATTTGGAGTTAAAAATGTCCAATCTGACTAAAGATCTATCTTGCAGCCAATGCATTGTATCCCAGATTGGCTAATCTGCCCTACAGCACGGCAGATCAGAAGATGCGATGTACGACGAGCGGAGACGCGCATCGGCATCGTGCTCGTGAGTATAAACTCACGATTTGTACTTTTTTTACCCAATTCGTCGTTACATTTCTTTGAAATCGGCCAGATCGTGTAAAATGTCGCTATATGTGTGGGCACCTTTAGTCAGATTGGATATTTTTAACTCCAAATCGTGACCACGACTGCCTGGAGAGAGTTCAGGGAGAGTTTAGGGGAAATCGTGTACATCGGCTGATTGGGAGCAAGGCGATATGTGTGTGGGCACCTTTAGTATTATAAGAATAATAATGTAACTTAAAAGCACCAACAAAATTGTTGAAACACAGTAATAGTTTTCTGGGCTGGCTAACTGCCAAGTTCCATTGTAGTGAACAGGGAAGGGAATAAGAAAGCCTTGATAAGGTTTGTTTCACATAAATTGTTTTGTGGTCAGTTTAAATATGTTGAGTAAAAACAACAGGTAAATTACACATCATGTTGCGTGTGTGTGTATAATATTCTTAATAGGGTTGTGTCATTAAACATTTCTCCACAGAGATAAATAAATTCCTGCATTCTTTAATATGTGAGTACTGCAATTATCCTTTACACTGGACTATGGAGCATATTTATCACAATCTACATTTTTTATGCGGATGTGATAAATATTTTTTGCATAAAAAATTAATCATGCAACTCTTGCCCGGAGATTGGCTCCTGGTTCGGGTCCCCGACGTATGTGTTACCAGGGGGCGATGACTCCCTCTCCGTAAAAAGGTGCAAATTAGTAGCCCATAGGCTACTATAAGGCAACGGATTATCCTATTAGGGCCAAGCTCCAGAATGCTTTGAATTCAGAAGCTTGGTAAATACGGTAGCACAGCAGCCCTCATAGAAACCTATGGGGGCTGCATTTGAGGTCGAAAATGGAATGATATCTGCTGCGATCCCTCCATAGTGCATCTGGGGGATACCTAGTATTTGTTGGAACCCCCTGAAACTACTGTTTTCAGGGAATATTCCACAAATATTATTTAATAAAAAGGCCCCCATATGAGTGGTTTCCGGACTCTGGGCCTGATTCAGAGCCGCTCGTAAGCGGACGCTTGTTCGCTCCGAGCGATGTTTGCCCAACTGCACATGCATGCGCGAACCAGTCAGTGCGGCCGAAAATCGTTTGTTCGCTAAATAGCGAATGCCTGCTAATATGAGTGACAGGAGGAGGCGTATGTGGGTGGTAACAGGGGAAGGTGCTTGAAAACGGGGAGTGGAAATCAGAACGCAGGCGTGCTTAAAGGTCAAAATGGGCGTTTTAAGGGTGTGCATAATTAATACTGGAGCGTCATTGACCACATCACTGGGTTATTTTATACCCAGAACTGCTCGCAAATTTGTGATAGCAAACACCAGCCACAAGAATAGCGAGCAGTTCATACACTGTTCAATGTACTCGATTAATCTAATAAATAGCGGACATGACGTATGGTGCGAGCGGCCAGGGGGCGTCTTTTTCAAAATTACAACCACAAGTATTGTTTGCTCGTTCAGACATAGAGGCGTCAACAGTCCGCAAAGAGCGAACGGTTCATTTGAATAGCCACCCCTTTTTGTTGAACGAACGACCTCAAATAGCGACCGGCTCTGAATCAGGCCCTCTCTCCTCTACAGCTTTCAGCACTCAGGACCTGATTCACATTTGGGAATAGAGTAAGGGTGCCCACAGACATAGCGATGTGCTCACAATCAGTCGATGTGTACGATTTCTCTTGAAACTCTCCCCGGCAGCTCTGCACACGATCTGCACACGATTTTGGTGCCCAATCTTCATACGATCTCTCCTGCATCCAGACTTTACAGTGCATCGTGTCCTAGATTGTCAGATCTACCCTACAGCACGGCAGATCTGACGATGCGATGTGCGACCAGCGAGGACGTGCATCGCATCATGATCGTGAGTGGGGACTCACAATTTGGCCATATTTTACACGATCTGTCGTTCCAATGTGTCGGAATCGGCCAGATCAGGTAAAATATCGCTATGTGTGTCGGCAGCTTAAGATAGAGCAAGTAACTGTGCCCCTTGGTAAACCCATGCTGCACTGCAGGTAGGGCAGATGTAAAATGTACAGAAAGATTTAGATTTGGGAGGGGCATGTCCAAAATGAAATCTAAATTGCAGAGTAAAAATAAAGCTGTCCAGCATTTGTGGGCTACATGCAAAAGCAGCCAGTATTTACTCCACATGCAAAAAAAAGTATGTATTTGCACTCCTTGCATTGCAACATAGTTTGTCCAGGTACACAGTTACGTGCTCTATTTTACTCTGGCCCTGATTCAGAGACGGACGCTAATGCGATCGCAGCTGCGATTTCGCACAAAATGCTTCTGCAAAAATGTGCTAATAGTTCCAAAGCTTTCCCAAGCATAGTGACGCCCACTGCTGCCTTCTCATCTGCATACAACGGTGAGTACCAGTGTAAATATCGGTAACACTGACACACATCGACCATCCATGCAGCCCTTGTTGCAGGACTGACCTGTCTCAAATACAGCAGCTTTCTGACATGCAGAGAGCTCTCATGCTGCATAGGACATCGTAATGGCTCATTTATGCATGCACATGTAATGGTGTTTAAATGGTAAATGGTAAGACACGCCTGCGTTTTTCTAACCAACCCCCTGTTACCTCCCCCAAATGCTGCCTACCTGTCACTCACTTTACGAATGGGTTCTCTGTGCATGCGGAACCACAAGACAATGGATGCGCGTGCGCTGTGCGACTTTGACGTATGCTCATTGCGTACATCTCTGAATTGGGCCTTCTATTCCCAAATCTGATTCAGGTCCTATATCCTTTAGGCGATTTAGGTAATAAACCGCTATTCACAAATTTAGAACAATTTGCCAACACAGGTAAGTGGTCGAGTGGAATGAGAGTCAGCTATTCATCAATTCAAGTGTCATAGATGACCACCTTGTCTCATTCCCAGTTCACTCTCCAACTGTTCTCCCCTTCCTTTTAGAATGTAAGCTCTTGGGTAGTGCCCACTACCCTCTTGTTCTACCCCGTGCACTATCCATGCGACTAGAGCCCAAATGTCCTTGTCTACTTGTCTTTTTCAGCAACTATCATACTGTATGCTTACCTATAAATTATGTGGGGAGTTTGTACTTGCATGAGTTTCCTCTGGGTGCTCCGATTTCCACCCACATTCCAAGATGTAGTGGTAGGTTAGTTGTCCTAGTGTGTATACTGTATGTGTGCACATTTAGTAGGGAATATAGGCCCTCATTCAGAGCCGCACGCAAGCGGGCGCACGTACGTTAGGCGTACGTACAAAAATATTTAAATTCAATGGCTCGCTCGTATTTTCGTTCGCATCTAAAATTCCTCCCTAAACTCTGACGACCCCTCCTCTAACTAACGAGCGTACGAAATAGCGAGCGTACATCCCCGAAATGGCTTGAAAGGAACGCACGCACAAGTATAAACAGGAAGTGGCCTTGTCAGATGTCGATTACCTGCTCCTTTATTCTGCCTACCTCCATCAATCGTATCATGCCAATCAATGTATCAATTAGCTTAATTGTTTGTTTTTTTTCAACACAATGCAAGAAACTTTACTCTTGTCTGTGTTTGTGTTTACCCGCAGAATACGTACGGATGAAACATTCGCTTTTATTGTTTAAAAAACATGTGAACCACAATTAAACAATTGTACTATTGCTGTGTATCCCCGCATATTTCCCTGGGTTCATTTCTTTATTTAAATTTGCTTACGCATGTCACTGCATCAAGCCTATCCTAACTCTCCAGAGATTTCTGGCCCTGTCGAACACATGACTCATACACTAACCAATAAAATTGCTCCTGTTAATTTCCAAAATACATTAGCCAATCAGAAAATTTTTACACACTTTATCAAAAATGATTTTTAAGAAAAACACCATTGCCATCATGAGAGCCTCCGCATTCACCAGGCGTGAGCTTCTGGTGCTTACGGAGGTCATGGATCGCCGGATCACCAGCCAGCCAGAACCCATGACCAACCGGCAGAAGCGCTCCGCGTATGCGGAGGTACGGTCCCGCCTGCGGTCCTTCGGATCACGCCGCAACATCGGGCAGCTGGAGCGCAGGTGGTCCGACCTGCAACGGCGAACGCCCCGCTTGCTGGCATGCTTTCGCATGCAGATCCTGGCAAGTAAGTGTTATGTATTGTGGTTTTAATGTTTGTGTTTGTGGGGCAAACTGCGTGTGCATGTTTTCCTGTCTGTTCTATTTATTATTTGTACTCATATCTGCGTGTGCATGTTTTCCTGTCTGTTCTATTTATTATTTGTACTCATATCTGCGTCTGCATGTTTTCCTGTCTGTTCTATTTATTATTTGTACTCATATCTGCGTCTGCATGTTTTCCTGTCTGTTCTATTTATTATTTGTACTCATATCTGCGTGTGCATGTTTTCCTGTCTGTTCTATTTATTATTTGTACTCATATCTGCGTCTGCATGTTTTCCTGTCTGTTCTATTTATTATTTGTACTCATATCTGCGTGTGCATGTTTTCCTGTCTGTTCTATTTATTATTTGTACTCATATCTGCGTCTGCATGTTTTCCTGTCTGTTCTATTTATTATTTGTACTCATATCTGCGTGTGCATGTTTTCCTGTCTGTTCTATTTATTATTTGTACTCATATCTGCGTCTGCATGTTTTCCTGTCTGTTCTATTTATTATTTGTACTCATATCTGCGTCTGCATGTTTTCCTGTCTGTTCTATTTATTATTTGTACTCATATCTGCGTCTGCATGTTTTCCTGTCTGTTCTATTTATTATTTGTACTCATATCTGCGTCTGCATGTTTTCCTGTCTGTTCTATTTATTATTTGTACTCATATCTGCGTGTGCATGTTTTCCTGTCTGTTCTATTTATTATTTGTACTCATATCTGCGTGTGCATGTTTTCCTGTCTGTTCTATTTATTATTTGTACTCATATCTGCGTGTGCATGTTTTCCTGTCTGTTCTATTTATTATTTGTACTCATATCTGCGTCTGCATGTTTTCCTGTCTGTTCTATTTATTATTTGTACTCATATCTGCGTGTGCATGTTTTCTTGTCTGTTCTATTTATTATTTGTACTCATATCTGCGTCTGCATGTTTTCCTGTCTGTTCTATTTATTATTTGTACTCATATCTGCGTCTGCATGTTTTCCCTCTTTTTATGAATTTTTAATTCTACTGCTATTTTTTTTGGTTTTATTTCTTTTTTCTTTTTTTTATTTTGTTTGTTTGCCCGGATTTGTCCATAAACTAAACGCAATTTATTTGACATATTTTAGGGGGACAGCCAAGACTCCGCCGTCAACGTCGGCGTTCCCGCCCACTCTCCCCAACCCCCAGCCAACACTCCACCCCAAATCTTTCGCCTATTCCCCACTCCTCCCCATCCTTCCCAGACCCTCTCCCGGAAATGTCGGGCCTCCTTCCCCTCCGTCCCACTTCCCCCTCTCCTCCACCCACCCCTCTTCCAATTACCCCCTCCCCGGAGTCCAGCATAACTCCGCCCCATTCTTTGGGGAATGACGGATCCTCCGAGGAGGATCATGGAGGTTTTGCCGGAGCTCCCGATTTGTTTCCCGGTATGTTTTTTATTATTTTTTTTTAAAGCACAAACTGTTTGTATGTAATCATGTGTCGTGCCTTTCTTCGTGTTTTTGTGGCTTGACTTTTGTTGATTGTGAAGGTTTGCCTCTACCTCTTCCTGGTGATTTAAGCATACACATATCATACCTGTGGGAATTTGTACCTAGGCCTTGTATTTTTGCCAGCCCACCCTTTTTATTTATGTTTTTGGGTTTAGGAGTGATTTCTTTTTTTTTTTATGTTTTTCTGTGGAGTCCCTATTGTTGTATTAACCCACACACTTTTCTCACCCACAGAGGAACAGAGGCGTCGGCAAGAGGTGGCGGATGTTGTGGGGCAGATGCGCCACCATGTAATCGGCCTTCTGGTGGCCCTCGACCGGCTGTCTGGCCTCCTTCGGCATTAGTTTTTTTTTTTTTGTTGTATTTGCCAAATAAATTTTTAAAGACAAATATACGTTGTGGCTCATTTTTAAAAACCAAAACCAAGATAGTTTAGCCTGACATAAGTTCCTGCAAGGATTTCCCTTTTTTAAAAGTTAGATTGTGTTTTGTCTTTGTATGTCAAACAGACACCAGAAACACATAACAGTAACAATGTAATTTCCCTTTTTGGGTGTAGTGTCAATTTCAGATTTCTACATTTTCCAGGTTCCTACTTGGTGCGCAAGCTGCTTAGGCCAATCTTACAAATCCCAAGGTTGGGCCAGGCTTCCTTTTGGTGTGGATTGGAAAGCTGAAAACATATTTCAGTTTTGCTCAACTGGCGTCAGTACTGGTTTACCCCTTAGTCAAATGTAACTTGTGTTAACCTGGTTACACTTGCTGTTAACGTCCCAAAAAAGGAAGACCATTTCACTCTTCAAACATTTATTCACCACATAACAGAGAAAACAAAGTGGTCACTCCCAAAAAAAATACACAGTGATAAATTCAAATACAACACATACCAAGAAAAAAATAAATAAAAACACAAAATCAAGAACTGGTTGACGAAGGACCATGCCAACATGATTCCACAAACATGGCGTTGCGATATGGGTTCCAGAATATATGCCCAAAAGGACCAGATCCAGGTTTGGTAAGGGTAGCAGGAAGTAGTGAGCGTTGGAGTGCCAAAGATTATGTGAACAAACAGAAGATGGTGAGAAAATTAAAAAAAAATTAGATGTTTGCAAAAAAAAACAAACACATTAGGTATAAACACTGGAGTTTTGAACAAACTTACCTAAAAAATCTGGCCACCACATCATCGCGTATGGCCCCCCCACATACTGACCTTCGACCAACCTCGGGGGGGCCATCCTCAGGTAAGGCATCCTCTGGCTGCATTGGGACACCACTCCTTATGGCAATGTTGTGAAATATCCCACACAGGACCACAATTTTAGACACCATATCCGGCACATACATGAGCTCGCCACCAGAGCGGTGGAGGCATCTGAATCGGCCTTTTAAAAGGCCGATACAGCGCTCCACCACTTGCCTGGTGGCTGTAAGTGCGGAATTATACGCACTTTGTGGCCCTGGTGTGGGAGCCAAATAAGGAGTGAGCAGCCAGGACATGCAAGGGTATCCACTGTCTCCTGTGAACAAAAATAGACCACATCAGGAACACTGTGTATCAAGCTTAACATTGTTATGTACTAAAGGTCTCCACTTACCCAGAAGCCACGCATCACCAGCTTGTAGGTTGGTTAATTTCTGTCATATCCCTGATTGCCGGATGACGAAGGAGTCATGTGCACTTCCTGGTAATTTAGCATTCAGGGACAGGATCTGGAGGGAGGCATCACATACCACCATTACATTCAGGGAGTGATAGTGTTTCCTGTTTCTAAATATTGCCTCCAGCCGTGCTGGAGGCTGAAGTGGTATGTGAGTACCATCCACAACCCCTATGATGTGTGGGAAGCCAGCTATTTGGTAAAAATTGGCCTTGGCCACACTAAGGGCACCCATATCCAAAGGCATTTTAATAAAATGATGGAGGTGCTTGAAAAGTGCCTCCATCACTGCCCTCAGGATCCGGGAAAAGGAGGATTGGGAGATGCCCGCCACTATTCCCACCGTTGTTTGAAACGATCCTGAGGCACAGAAATGTAACACCGCCATAAATTGCGTCAGTGGTGGTATTGCTGTTGGACTGTCAATTTGCCGCTCAAGATCACTTTCTATTAATGAGAGAGTGTCTATGATGATTTTGGGAGGTAGACGGTAGCGTCTTAAAACCTCATCATCGGGCATTCCAAAAAGGGTGACACGTGTTCGAAATATCTGGGGCCTTGCATGCCTACGATGCCTACGCCTGGGACGAGTTTGAGGTTGGTCGTCTTCCGGGAGCAGGGCCAGAACAATTCGCCCCAGATCTACCTGAAATTCAAAGTTTACAATGTAAGGCTTTTGACCCACCACAAAAGTAAGAAAAAACAACTTAGCTTTCTGATACCATCCATAGCTGCTTACATGCCGGGGTATTGTCATGATACGTATAAACTGTAAAAAAGGCAACAATGAGACTTCAAAAATTTAGAGGGTGTTTTTTTTGTTTAAAAATTGTTGCAAGCCAACACAGAAAATAGCGGAAAAACACATTTGGCCATCGATGAAAACTACATTGCACACCGTACGTCAAATAGGGTTCAAATGGACCCAAAAAATGGAAAAGGGAAAAGCAAAACTGGATTATATGATGAATAAGCCGTCAAAAATGCGGTAAATTATTCGCAAATGCAAGTCACTACACCAACAGTCAAAAATGCGGTAAATTATTCGCAAATGCAAGTCACTACACCAACAGTCAAAAATGCGGTAAATTATTCGCAAATGCAAGTCACTACACCAACAGTCAAAAATGCGGTAAATTATTCGCAAATGCAAGTCACTACACCAACAGTCAAAAATGCGGTAAATTATTCGCAAATGCAAGTCACTACACCAACAGTCAAAAATGCGGTAAATTATTCGCAAATGCAAGTCACTACACCAACAGTCAAAAATGCGGTAAATTATTCGCAAATGCAAGTCACTACACCAACAGTCAAAAATGCGGTAAATTATTCGCAAATGCAAGTCACTACACCAACAGTCAAAAATGCGGTAAATTATTCGCAAATGCAAGTCACTACACCAACAGTCAAAAATGCGGTAAATTATTCGCAAATGCAAGTCACTACACCAACAGTCAAAAATGCGGTAAATTATTCGCAAATGCAAGTCACTACACCAACAGTCAAAAATGCGGTAAATTATTCGCAAATGCAAGTCACTACACCAACAGTCAAAAATGCGGTAAATTATTCGCAAATGCAAGTCACTACACCAACAGTCAAAAATGCGGTAAATTATTCGCAAATGCAAGTCACTACACCAACAGTCAAAAATGCAGTAATTCATTCGCAAATGCAAGACAAAAAATGGACTTACCCAACTCGAATATATAAGATGTCCTCAAAAAACTTCTTTGGGTCCGAAAACAAAAAAAAACTAAAAAAGATGAAATGAGTGTTAAACAAATTAACTAACCACAAAACAGAAGAATACACCAATTGGCCACAAATTTGAATGCACAAAACTTACCAAATCAGGAAAGGATGTTGAAAAAATGAAAAAAATGCGAACGGAAAAACCAAAGAAATGTAGCAAAAACAAACAAAAAAACAACTCTCCAAAATCCTCCAAACGCAACCAACCAACCAAATCCAAACCACTTAACCGACAACACTCCAACAACCCCACCTCGAATCCACACACACCAAGCCATAAATAGTGTTTATTTTCCCGCACAAATTAAGGATGAATCATAGGGACGCACAATCAATGATGCGGCCGCAAACTAACAACGCATGTATAAATACGTCACGAAATCACATAGAATTTCTGGATGATTTCATGCTGGAAGCAGAGACATGGCTTCAAACCAGGGAAACAATGGTCAAAATTGCGGCGGTAAGGCCTTCATGCATTTTGTGTCAATGAGTATTTTAAAACATAATATTGTGCAAGTTGTGAAGTGGTTAGATCTGCATATTTACCCAAATAGTTGAGGAGGATGACATGGAAGAGACTGCTGGCCCCAGTCAACCCGCCAAAGCTGCAAAAAAAAAAAGGCAGCCACATTTCACAAGCAAGGAGATGGAGGTTTTGATCCAGAAGTGCGTTGACATCCTGCCCCAGGCAGCCAGGAATATGAGCCAAAGCCAGAAGTGGAGAATGTGGGAGGAGGTCGCCGTTGCTGTCAATAGGGTGGGTGATTATGTCCGTCTAGCCCGGGATGTCAAACGGCGGTAAGTAAACACTTTCCCATCCTATAAACAAACCCCATTGTAAAAAAAAGGATAATGGTTCCAAATTCATTCCACAGATGGGCAGACTTCAAATATCGTCTAAAACAAAAACTTGCCGACAGGGCTAGGCATGCAAGGGGGACAGGTGGGGGTCCCACCCCTGTGTCATTGGAGTTGACAGACTTAGAAGAGATGGCACAGGGGTGTGTGCAGGCTGTGGAGGTGTTTGGCGTGTCCAACATGGATATGGACATGCCAGACTTTGCGGCTCCTCATGTTGGCCAAGGTAAGTCTTGTGATGTCACCAACTCAGAAATGCTATTGTGCCAATATGTAGATTCTAATGTGAGTCTTTTCTCCAATTTCCTAACAGAGACAGAGGCGGATGAGTCTGCTCCAGAGGGGAGCCTTGGCCGCAGAATTTCTGCTGACTCTGCAGGGGAGGAACCAGTACATCCGGCTGAGGACCCTGCAGAAGCCAGTCCAGGGCGTGCCCCCTCGCAGGCAGTGGGCCTCCTCACAGAACTCAATTTTAAATCGGATTGCCATACGGAGATTCTGCAGAGGATGGACGCCAGTCTGATACGGGTGGCTGAGGCCCTGGAGCAAAATGCTGCGGCCAACGTGACCATTGCTCAGGCCCTGGCGGAAAATACCAGGGCCAACATCCGCATCGCCGATGCGCTGGAGCAGCTCGTTCGCCAGCACATGGTGGAGCCGACCTCCCTTCCTGCCGGAACATCCAGATCCTCTACCTCTGGCACAACATCAGGCAATCCTCCAAATGTGCCTAGCCCTGTGCCTAGTCCAGAGGCCACAACATCTGCCTCTGGACAGGCCAGCCCGATGGCATCCCGGACCCGGTCTGGCGCCCACCCTCACCCAGCCAAACGGGCGAGAAAACGGTGACAGCAATGGCGACTTTTCCCACTTTCCTTCTGTGCTTGGCTCATATTCCTTTCTGGTCAAAACTTCCCTCTCCTTTCTTGTGAAATGTTTTTAAATTTTGTATTTACGCTTATGTTAGTAGTTATGTTTTTTTTTTTTTTTGAGCAAATATCTTGGCCACAAAAAAAGGCAATACAATATTATGCCAATTTGTTTGTGTGTAAACAATAAATTAAAAACAAAACACTGACATTGTATTGTGACATTATTGTACAAATGGGTTACATTTAATCCTGGCCTTAAACGCAAAAACTGACCCTCTTTTTAAAAAAAAAAGGCCTCTTTAAGGAACGTTTAAAAAAACACATAGCGATGCAAATTCCACAGTAAACAAAAAAAAAGGGGAGCTAATTAAAAGATGATGACATTATTGTTAAAATAGGCCATAACCACCAAATTGTGGCCAAAATAAAAGCCCAAAAATGTACGCTAATTGATTATGTAATCATGACATTAGCAGCTCTGATTTCCACCTGCGTACGCTTTTGTGCTATCCCAATAAACTGCTTTCCAAACACATACCAAGCCGGATTTCAATCCAACACTAATTACTTTACTGACCAGCCACGATTAATCGCTGCACCATCGTGGAGTCCCGGGACGGAGGAGAAGGCCATCGCCAATGTGGTCGAGTAATCCTGACCCTAAGCTGTGCGAGCATTTTGAAGGGAAAGCGGATGTTTCAGTGACGTATGAGACGGTCCGAACACATTTGACGTTCGCATCTGCTAATGTATGTACGCCCCAAAAACGCCTCGCCACGCCTGCGTTTTTTCATCTCCACCCCCGTCAACACCCAAAAACGCCCTGTTCTGTCAATCACATTTGACATGTCACTTCCTGTACGCTATTTTAGGAACGAGAGAAAAAAAGCTCGCAATCTGCCGTACGCACATGCGCGGTGTAACACCGACGCATGCGCGGTTAGTCAACATCGGAACGCAACGAGCGTACTGTTGTTAACGTGCGGCTCTGAATGAGGGCCATAGACTGTAAGCTTAACTAGGACAGGGAGGGATCTGAATGCCTGAAATACTCTCTGTAAAACACTGTTATATGTGTGCGCTGTATAAATTACTGTTAATAATAAAGTAAATATTATTAAATGTAATTGTTTGGGTACATTCAGACAAGCACATGTGTAATATATGTAAAAAAGGAAGGCCACGTATATGGTGCGCAACACCTGCAGCCCCTATAGGCACAAAATAAGAGTCCCACAAAACTCAAAAATTACAGTACAATAGAAATCTTATTGTGCCCTTAGATGGCGCTGGATATAAAGTGAAAAACACTATAAGATATTAAGACAATACTTAATCCTTTTGAGAGGTGTCTTAATTGTCTTTAATCGCCCACAATCCTTTTTGTGTAGTTTCAAATAATCACAGAGGGCTCCACATGATGCATATGTGAAAAAACATATAAAAAATAATTCTTAACAATATGGAAATAAATATATATATCTTTCAACTTCGTCTATATTTTAGATCAGAAGATCATAAATATTTTGCGTACCAGACTCACATAACAAAGTGTGAATCTGTATGTATCTGGGTATCTTTTATCTTCCCACTTTATATGACAACCGTGCATTTAATCAAAATAAGTGATCAGCCCAGCGCAGAGACGGTACTGCGTACCTTACTCACATTCAGTGTACGCTAACAGTGCCTGTAATGGTTTCTTTTTAGGTGTCATTCCTTAACCCTTCCATCTTCCATCATTCAGCCATGCATCCTCATCATGAAAAGAAAGGGGATGATATATGTAGCTGAACAGCGATTTTATTACAGAAGACAAAACATAAATATAAACAAATATGAAAGATCACGACCTGATACGTTATGAAAGTGAAGTCCGGAATTCACTATCTCCTCCAACCAGGTTGATGCATCCAATGTCAAAATTTTTTTATATATATAGGACAAAAGGAAAGAGGGACTTATATATCCGGGAATGTGGATTTTTAATACTTCTACAATATATGTGGGGGAGTTTTCATATATATATATATACATGGTGAGGTCCAGTATTTAGTTGGTAATTGACTAATTGGCAATTGACTATGTGATTGAAAGGGGTACTTAAGGTATCCATAGTTAGTGTGTCCCATACACCTTGAAAAAGATCCGAACGGACGGGTCGAAATGCGTTGGTTACGGGACTCTGGCTATATAAAAAAAATTTTAACATTGGATGCATCAACCTGGTTGGAGGAGATAGTGAATTCCGGACTTCACTTTCATAACGTATCAGGTCGTGATCTTTCATATTTGTTTATATTTATGTTTTGTCTTCTGTAATAAAATCGCTGTTCAGCTACATATATCATCCCCTTTCTTTTCATGATGAGGATGCATGGCTGAATGATGGAAGATGGAAGGGTTAAGGAATGACACCTAAAAAGAAACCATTACAGGTACTGTTAGCGTACACTGAATGTGAGTAAGGTACGCAGTACCGTCTCTGCGCTGGGCTGATCACTTATTTTGATTAAACGCACGGTTATCATATAAAGTGGGAAGATAAAAGATACCCAGATACATACAGATTCACACTTTGTTATGTGAGTCTGGTACGCAAAATATTTATGATCTTCTGATCTAAAATATAGACGAAGTTGAAAGATATATATATTTATTTCCATATTGTTAAGAATTATTTTTTATATGTTTTTTCACATATGCATCATGTGGAGCCCTCTGTGATTATTTGAAACTACACAAAAAGGATTGTGGGCGATTAAAGACAATTAAGACATCTCTCAAAAGGATTAAGTATTGTCTTAATAGCTTATACTGTTTTTCACTTTATATCCAGCGCCATCTAAAAGCACATGTGTAAAGCTTAAGGGACAGTAACAATTTTCTCTGTGTCGTGGTACATTCGGTAAGAGCTGCATTTCCCGAAACACTGCTAAGCTAACACTATGGAAACTGAATAAAGCACAGTGGCAAACGCAGGATTCTAGAGGGGGGTTTCCAAATGCTTGATTTTAGAGTGAGTGTGGCCTGTCCATGAAGAGGGCATAATTAGCACTTATCCAGCTTTAATATGTTACATACAAAGTATATTGTGTTGCATAATTCCAGCATATACAGAACCAGCAATCACAGTAAGTCATCAGATGCGGTAGTAGGCCATCCTGCCTGAGCAGAATTTTTTTTTCAGATGTGGGCATCATTCCTGAGCATTGGAGCAAGTCCGGGAGCCTGTTTGAGCAGCAGAAGAACTTAGCACTGCCCTGGACATATATGTACATATTGGTCTCCTTATGTACTGGATAGTGTATTATTATACAGTATTAATTATTAACCCTATTGATGGTTTATAGCAGTGCACGCCTAACAGTGCATGTTTTCAACATCTCCTAGTTGGTGCACAGATATATTTATTACTGGCTGACACATTTTAAAAGATCCACAGTTGGTGCTAATCATTAATTTGTGATACTGAAAAGAACATGCAGCACTAGTAACATTCTATTATATTACTATTTCTATTGTGGCCATGGTGTGTGCTGGGAAGGGGGGTTTCCAGGCAGACGGAAACCCCCCTGCGTTTGCCTATGAAGCAAGTTAAATTGAAGCAAACTGAGAGTGTACATGAATGTTCAGAAGTTCAGATGGAACCCTGGATGGATATGGATGTTAGGGAGAACTTGCTGCATCTATTTCCATACTCTGAAATCCTCAACCATCCCCAGCCTTATTTCCCTTGTGCAGTGTGACAGGGAAATAAACATTATTGGGTTCCCCTGCCATAGTGTATTACTGGTACCAGACCCACTATGATAAGCATTGCTGTTTTTGACAACTCCTCAGGGCTATGGGTACTGGGGTAATGAACAATATTGGGACATCTGTAGTGTGGTTTTGCCACCTGAGTGGTCTCTGAAATACGACTAGAGTCCTAGCATATTATACCATTGAATAACCTTTAACTGAATAAATACTGGACTCCCCAAACCCTATGTAACCATTCTTAGGTAAAAGAAACATCTTATGTTCCTCTTTTTTTAGTCCAAATGGAAAAGAAAAGGAAAGTCTCCCTAAAAATGGGGTCACTCACACTATCGCCAGCTGAGCTGGATGGTTCACTCCCAGCTTTAGTAATACCCCTTTTACACTAAGATTACATCATCTCCAAGCACCCACAGGAAGTCACCATGCTGTAAATGAGACCCAAGTCGGACAACCCGGGTTACCCGTTTACACTGCAGGGTTGCACGGGTCGTTCCTGTGTTAACCCGGGTTGGATTGCAGGATCACTCGACCTGGGAATCCAACCTTTGCCCCTTTCAAACCTACCAGCAACTCGGGTTAACCCTGCAATGACCTGGGATTTTGCTGTCAGTCCGTAAGGGGTATAATTTAGTGTCACTTGTGGCTAGTCTATGAGTTTACTTTTTTGTTATTGTTGTTTTTTCCCCTCTATTCGACGAAATTGGATCAAGAAAATAGAAAGGAAAAAAAACAATTTATTAGTGGAGAATGAGGGTTTGGGGAGTGGAGTCTTTTACTGGATTAGTCTATTTTAAACTTGTGTATTTTTAAATTACTTTTTTGGTATAACAGTCAGTGGTTAGAGGAATCCATTACTCTATATTGTGGCCACTGGGTTGGCAAAGTTGTAGGTTCCCTGTGACAATTTACTCTTCCTTGTTATAGTGAAAACCAGACCTCACTACCTGGCCTCGGGGCAGGCTGGAGATTTTGAGGGGACAGCATGCTGTTAGTATTTTTCATTTTGTTTTTCTTTTACTTTAAACAGATATCGATCCCTGTGAAACCAAAGGGGGTCATTTTCCAAGTTTCCTTTTATCAAACATAATTTCTGGCGTATCATACAACCCAACTGTTGTATAAACATGTACGTGTGTGTGTAAGGGAATTAAGAGTGCAAGCTCCAATGAGCCAGGCACTGATGTGATTGACACATTGGGGTCAATCCAATTACACGCGATGTACTCGCGGGTGCGAGTTATCACGACAACAGGCGCACTTGACAGCAGCCCGAATTTGCAAAAAAGTGTTCGCAGTCCCATGGCGCTCTGAGCAAAATTATTTGTGCCATACCGGTGCCAGCGTTTTAACGCCATGGCAACGGTAACTCGCACACTTTGCAAGCAATTGGATTGACCCCATTGTTTGTAATGTTATATACGTAAATGATGATGATAATAATCATACATTATGTACATACTGTACATACTTCTGTTGCTGGGGTTGTATTTGTCTTTAAAATGGTCCCAGAGGCATATGGGAAACACTATATGCTGTAACATAAAACATTACAAGCTGAGCAGATGCTGTGAGGGTGCTGATTTTGGGCACATTTGTCCTGGGCCTCACAGAGAAACAATAGTTCTCTTTTTCATGTAGATGAAACAAGGCCAGAGAGGGGCAGGCAGGAGTCTCATAACAGAAGCAAAAACCTTTCAGGGCAATTTCCCTAAAGAGCTCAAAGCTGTCCAGGGTTACACGGGCACCTTTAACGAGTTCATTAGTCAGATTAACCCAGCCAGTAATAAACAGCCAGCAGTGTCATGCAGAGTACACACAATTCATCTGCAAACAAATCACCAGCATATGCTACAGCTACAAGTGATTAGAATACAGAGGTACCTGACAATCACTTAACTGGATTGGCTGGGGACACAGGGCAGAGTCTCTATGCATGATTACTGTGTATGTGTAGGCAATGGGTGATCAATGGTAGCAAGGGTTTCAGGTTTATAAGTAATGTGTTTTGCCCAGACTCTTTGGCAATGCAATGAGACTCCACAGCCCACCCACTCCTCAATACTCTCTCTCTCTCCCAGGGGGTAATGCAATAGATTGCAATGAAGGGCTTCTAAAGAGATGAAGTGAATATTACATCACTAGGGTGTATTAACTATTAGAAAAACGTGTCTTATTAAGATACATAACTGATATACCATTCATGGTTTTCTACCTAGACATGTTCTAAGTCTATTGGCTCAGTAATATTAGCAGAAAGAGGGTTCATCACGTAATAGATCAGAGTTTATTTATTCCTACCTTAGATGGGACTAGTTTCAGCACAGACTGTTGATCCAGTAATGCTTGCATTGTGCTAACTCTAAGAGGTATATTTACTAAAGTTAGAGTTTTTATAAGTGGAGATGTTGCCCATAGCAACCAATCAGATTCTACTTAACATATAAATAGCAAATTCTAGAATATGATTGGTTGCTATGGGCAACATCTCCACTTCTAAAACCTCTCACTTTAGTAAATTTACCCCTAATTAATTATAAAACTACATTGGATTACACGAGGATTAATAGTAATTCATTGGTGTCGTCATTTCTATCACTTAGGGAAGTTAAATCCATGGAATGATTATATAATATCACAACACTGTATTAGAAAAGGGGGTTTGGAAATAATAAAAATAAATCTCAGTTACGCCAGGGGTGGCATAGGTTAATCAAAGAGTCATGGCTCATTTACACTAGCACATGCAGGGGTTAATCTGTCAGAAAAACGAGTTGGCTGATGACAGCCAGTACTGTGAGGGGTTAATTCAGCAGTGTCTCAGTAATAGGTGACACTGGTCCTCTCTAATACAGCTCTCAGCTGCCCCTTTTAGCTGTATCAGCACCACTAAATATACCAATTAAATGTGTCTTCCTGTCATTAACCACTGCTGATTTCAACATTATAGCTGTTCACTGAAATCTCTCAGCTCTTCCTTTGCTGGAATATCCCAGGTTAAAATGTAAACTTTTAATAAATGAACCCGTTAGGAAAAAAAGAAAATCAATCATATGCTGATAGAATTATATAAATCAATGGGTAATGCGACTGTAAGCTCCTCAGGTCCAACTTGTTAGCCCATGTAAATAAAGCATTAGATATAGATAGTCTTAGGTAATGTAATATTAATTCTTCATAGATAATGCAACAACTAGGTGATGTTGATTTTATTTGGCTAATGTATAATTTGAAGAAAAATAATATTGTTAAAAAAAATTCTTATTACCAAAACGTATAAATAATAATAATAATAATAATAATAATAATAATAATAATAATAATTTAATTCATATAACACATTATATTCCACACGTTCCACAGCACTTTAGGATTGGGAACACAATATTTATACAATACTGGGTATTAAGAAATAGACAAACAAGAGGATATTGTAGACAAACAAGAGGATTTTGGTTGCAGACTTTATATAGTACAAGAGATTTTGATCCATACCTTGGTCTGACCTGATTACAAGGGTATAAACTGCTTTATGGGGCTATGTGATCTACTAACACAGCAATTTAGTTTAGGTCAACAGGGGGCTGTTTGATTATAAAAAGAGAATATGTAGCATACTGAATCATAGAAAACAATCTAATTGAAAACCTCTGCAATATTATATTATTATGACTTTGACAATATATTTTCGTTGTGTGCTGTATTGCTTTAGCTAATCCCAAACTTATAATTGATCCCTAAATACATCACAGCATCCATCTGCCATATACCCCAAGTTATTGCAAGATGTACCAATTGTAGTAACCTTCCATCCCAAGAGAATTGCCCAGGTGATGGACATTTATTGCTTTGTGGGGACGAAGGGGTTAATCCTGCTTCTGATTATTAAGTGTTAATTGGTATTCATTGCGGTTTGACTTGTAATGTGCTAATTGTGAGGACAATAGGTTGTGGGACAATAGTGGATTGTATTCATTAATGTATTTGCATTTAGGCGATAGAGACTAGACCTTAAAATTTCCTAACAGATTAAGAAGTGAGAGGAGATTTGAGCAGTAAGTGGGCAGATAGCAGAGGGTTGGAGGACAAGATGACTGGATGCTTGACTTGAATCCCTGATTACAAGGCAGACAAATATCCTTATGACTAGGACAGTGCGAGTGAACATAATCCAATGTACGATAGATAGATAGATAGATAGATAGATAGATAGATAGATAGATAGATAGATAGATAGATAGATAGATAGATAGATAGATAGATAGATAGAGTGTGTGTGTAGTGAATCTGGCGTGTATACATTATATTATGATATATTGTTTCCATGTTTGGATACTCACAACTATGGGGATATTTTTGTTGAGGATCCTCCGACCCAGGCACTTTTTTTCGTGATCACCCAAGCAGCCGAATGAAGTGGGGAGATTGCAAGCTCTAAGTCCCATTACTTTAGCATATAATGTTATGCGGGTATATACTGTATAACTGTGGTATCGAATTAGTAATGATTTAAAGAGTCATTTAGTGACATTATTTTAATATTATGAGATTCCATTTCTTAACATTGACCCAACGCATTAAATATTATCATTTGTTGATGAAGATATTAAATTGACTATTTTTACTGGTCGCTAGCCCTGAAATATAAGCAGTATACCACCAAGGCATCTGGTGACTCTCCAACTGTTCATAAACCCAAGGATGCTCTTTGGATGTAAGGACATTCTTGGACTTGTTGTACCACAACTGCTGAAGAAACATGGATGTGGCATTGTATAAATACAGATATGGAACTGCCTGGAGCAGATGTGTACATGTTGCATTTGCGCTATTTTATACTGTACCATAAATAGCTTTTATGTACATAGAAGTGATAGCAAATGTATCGTGTTTCATCATTTTGCAAACATGCTTCTTATGTTCTTGCATTAGCACTGTGTAGTCTACAACACTTTTCTTTTTGCTGCATTTTTGACCTTAAAAGCAAATATTGATGTAGAAGCATTAATGCGTTGTGTTTCAGACTGCAAGATTTGCTCGGTCACTGTTACCGAAGTAAATGTTCTATTATATATAGTGAATGAAATAAAAGGCTATTGGAGAGCGTATTGCGACAATGTAATGCATTTCTATATTTGCTAACGGGAATGATAGACTTTACTATGGAATCACATATACAATATACTTATTATGTGTTTCCTGTGTTTTCACTTTCAGAAAACATTGATACAATCCTGCTGTTTTATGAAATGTATGTCACTTATATATTGTATTATAACTGCATTGTATATAGTGTAGATGTGTTGCCTATATTGTTCTATTTGCCAAAAGTAATAAAACCTATTATGTTACCAACCTGTACTGTGTATTTTATCTCAAGTACATTGATGTGGATGTGTATCCGTCTGTAAATAGACTGTTTCCCTTACAGGTTCATATTATGCCTCTATGTACACTGCTGAGCAGTCCGTAGAAGAATAGATAATGGATTAATCTGACGAGAGATTCGCCCAGAATGGTTTATTCACAATTTACATTATTTTTTTCCTTTCAAATTCAGCTTTTAGCGCCATAATTTCCATATCGCTCAATGTAGTGGGAACAGGGCTTTTGGGCAGTGTCTAGTTTGTCAGGATGTGCCAGACAGAATGATGGTAAGGAAAGACATAATTGCACTCATGGGACTATGTGGCAAATGTTCTACAAGTCTTTTATTCTGCATCAGTGCTTCAGCTTCTCTATGGCCTTCATCAGGGAGCATCCGAAACGCGTTGAACCTTAGTGAGCATTTGCTGGGAAGTCAGAGGCAAATGCAGGGGGGTTTCCAAATACTTGATTTTAGAACGAGTGTGGTGAGTCCATGTAGAGGGCATAATTAGCACTTAACTGGCTTTAATATGCGTCATGCAAAGTGTATTGTGTGTCATAATTCCAGCATATACAGGACCAGCGATCATAGTAAGCCATTAGATGCGGCAGTAGGGCCATCCTGCCTGAGCTGAATGTTTTTATTTTAGATGTGTGGGTGCCATTTTAGACTACTGGAGCAAGTCCAGGAGCCTGGAGAAGCAGCAGAAGAACCTAGCACTGCCATGGACATATATGTATATATTGGGCTCTATAGCAGTGCATCCCTAACTGTGCATGTTTTCCAGATCTCCTAGTTGGTGCACAGGTTATTTATCACTGGCTGATATGATACATGTTAAAAGATGCACAGGTGATGCTAATTATTTCATTTCTGATACTGGGGTCTATTTACTAAGCAGTGTTAGGAGACAGAGTGAAAAGTGATAAGGTGCCAGCCAATCAGCTCCCAACTGTCATTTTTCAAACACAGCCTGTGAGATGACAGTTAGGAGCTGATTGGCTAGCACCTTATCACTTTTCACTCTGTCTCCTAACACTGCTTATTAAATAAACCCCACAGAATAGAACATGCAGCACTAGTAACATTCTATTATATTATTACTTCTATTCTGGTCATGGTGTGTACTGTGGAGGGAGGTTTCCAGGCAGCCGGAAACCCCCACTGCGTTTGCCTATGGAAGCCCCGTGACGTCAATCCTCCGAGTGTTTCCTACTAGTCACTGATAGGACTAGGAGACATTTAGCTGTGTGCTGCAAAGGAGAAATTGGTTGAAAAACAAAGACCGTTTCTTTAATAAATTATACCAATGTTACTCCATTGATTGTACATTTGGCACCTTAATGAGTGAAAACTCATATTAATATTTATCAGCTGGAGTAGGGCAATACCAGTATCCGACTGTTAATGGCAGGTAACTAAAAAGTGGATTGGTAATATTCTCAATTAGCGAAATGACTGTTATCTATATTGTATGCAGTGCAATATACAGTACATGTGAGTCATAAATCATCTCAGTCTCCAAGTTGTAGAGGGTTCAATAACCAACTCAGTGCATGCAGTATGGATAACCCAGTATATCAGTAGATCCCTTATTAGGGAAAAAAAAAATATTGAAAAGCTAATTTCCTGTTAGCAGCAATATACAGTATTAGGCTACAAGTTTCACTATAATGTTTTGATACTGAAGATTCGTGATCACATGACAAGCTAATCCTGGAACCCCAGATTAGGAAAACCCAAGTCATCCAGCGCAAGCCCCTACAACGACCATTACTGCTATGTAATATGCACTGTACGGTTTACAATGCTGCACATTACCTATACTGTACTATTCCATTGCTGTCTCTCACACGGTGGTTTGAATGACTGATAATATATGTTTTATCTTTTTGATTAGTGTAATTAGTTGAGCAAACAAACGTGTTAGCATTGTAATGGTTTTTCCCTCTTTAGATATAATACAAGAAATGATTGGGTACAGACCCATCATTTACAGAAAATTAATTACGTTGAATAGTAGTAAATTAAATAAATAATAAGAATAAATAAAGCAAATATAAATCTGAGAAAAATAAACAAAACTAAAACAAAAGGACAATAATGTAAATAACGAATTCATATTTGTGAAGAAGCTCTGATAAATCCTGTATGTCCCAGTCTACTGCTGGTTTACATTGTCTTCTCTATCACATATGCATGATCCCAATATTTATATGACATTACAGTGCTAGGGATAACCAGACATGGGGAAGAGGAAGGGGTCAATCTCTATCATGCTAAAATGACCCACACATAATGACCCACACTTAATGACCCTTTATCACTGTGACGGAGATGAAATGGAAACAAACATTGTATCGCTATTTATATTATTGTTTCTTTTGTGCCAATAAATCGCTTTAGCTGACCTACAGTAGTGGCCAAGGCAGAACACATTAAGTAAGAAACTGTTTTATTTTTGTTTTTGTTTTGTTTTTGTTTTCTAGAATAATGCAATATTAAATATTAAAATGTATTAAACTACAGTCTAGCACAGATTTGTCAAAAATATAGTAAAAATATAGTTCTCACATACCTTATATCTTACATATAAATTATTATTATTATTATTATTATTATTATTATTGTTGTTGTTGTTGTTGTTGTTGTTATTATTATATCTATGGCTGTCACGTTCAGCTATTAGCCATTTGCAATACACATATTTGCTATTTCATGAAGGCCATATTATAACCCATAGCAGAGCCATTTAGTAGAAGGTATAACGCATTTAAAACAAAACGTGAGATTATGATTATTTTGACAAATATTCATGAGCATAATCTAAGGGTATGTAATGTATAGATAACACGTGACAGATTATATAGCAAAAATTAACATAACATGAAACATTTGTCTGATGATACATTAGATTAATATATCATTTCCTCCAAAACAATCTATTTTTCACATTTCTATATATTAATACATTTACAGGGAGTAAATCCATTGAATAAGGAGATTGTGTGGAAAATCATTAAACTAAACAATCTAGACTAGAGCTACAGAGTGTACGATTGTAAATGAGAACAGTATCAGCTTCTACGAGCAACAGTTTTAAATATAGCGTGTATTATACATTGACATAACATCCCAAATATCTGCTCTAGATAGATATATAGATAGATAGATAGATAGATAGATAGATAGATAGATAGATAGATAGATAGATAGATAGATAGATAGATATTTAGCAATTATAATTAAGATAATATGATTATTGTAATTATGTGTATGAATTAAAGCAAAACACGTTGAAGGTCAAATACAACCTATGGGTCTCCAGCTATTCTAAAACTACTGGTCCCAGCATGCTTGTGTCAGCCATAGGCTGCGACATGTCAGCAAACAGCTGGAACTATATACTATATAATAGTATATTTCTGTTTCCTATATACAGAAAGGTTTACACTACTCATATCTACTCCCCCTGAGATGCTCAGCACATTCATAACAAATGATCTGACATTTACCCTTTGGTACAGAAGAGCTAGTATCACATGTATGAGCACATTAATGTCATGTATTAGCAGTAAACTTGTGTATTGCAGAATGCAGGAAAGTGTAGGGTCTGTATATCTGACAAAACATGTATAGGGTCTGTAATATCTGTGCCTGGACTGTATCACATATTGCTGGTGGATCCCTGTGCCACTCGTCTCAGTACATGTGCCGGCGACTGTGCTTTATGTAATTGCACATTATTGTATGGGACCTGCCCAAGTTTTGTGATTGTGCTAATACGTTGTATATGTAGATAGATATAGAGATATATATGAAATGAGGTATATATCTCCCAGTGGTGCTGGTGTTAGTGCCTAGCAGTGATATAGTAGGGGGTAGGTAGGTGCAGACACGTGATGAGGGGCTATCTGTGTCCCCTGCCTCAGTGTTTGGCAGGTCCCCTGCCTGGAGCTGTCCCCACTGATGGGCAGGAATAGGTCAAAGGCACCGCCCACCAGGCACCGCCTACCAATCACAGGCTCAGGCTCAGCTGACCAATAGACGGGCCGGACGGGCCTTGAAGTGAGAAGAGTCTCTCCGGGCCGGTGACACCTGGAGCTGCTCACACTGCGCTCACCTGGCCGCCGCCCGGGACTCTCCTGCTCCGGATCCACCGCTGCCCTGTTCCCGGTTCCCATCAGCAGGATCCATGGAAAAGTCCAAGAATTTCCGGATTGATGCCCTGCTGGCCATAGATCCCCCCAAGGCTCAGACGTCCCCCCTGGCCCTGGTCACCTCGCTGTCCTCCTCGCCCCTGTCCGCCTCCGGGAGCCCGGTCTCCGACCATCCGGACATGAGGACTGAGAGCCCGTCACCCCCCCGGAGCTGCGGGCTGGTGCCCAAACCCGGCTTCCTGAGCAGCCACCAGCACCCTGGCAGCATGATGGGCTTACACCACCCGGGGGGCGCTGGCATACACCCGCAAGCTGCTCTATATGGGCACCCGGTCTACAGCTACTCGGCAGCAGCGGCTCTGGTGGCCGGGCAGCACCCAGCCCTGTCCTACCCCTACTCCCAGATGCAGGGAGTCCACCATGCCCACCAGATGGATCCCATCAAGCTCAGTGCGGGCACCTTCCAGCTGGACCAGTGGCTCAGAGCCTCCACTGCGGGCATGATGCTCCCCAAGATGGCAGACTTCACCTGTAAGTACCCCGGCTTCTTCCCCCCTGTGCCCCTGCTGAGGATGGAGGCTGTAACATCAGCTTTGCCATATACTTATATAAAGGGTAAGCACGATGATATGTCAGGCTTTATATGAGAGTTATATTTGGTGACTTGGAAGGTGCACTGTACTGTACAGAATCATGGTTTCCACATATAACACTCCTCTAAAGTCTGACACAAGTCTCTGCCTCACACATATAGACATCCTGTGCATTACATGTGTGTACAAAGGGGCCCGTCACCATTCACTATGCGATCAACCGGGTGTGTGTCCACAGTATGGCATGTTTTTTAAATATACATATTACACATTAATATTATACATTTTATATATATATATATATATATATATATATATATATATATATATATAAAGTCCTGTGGCCCGGTACACCTAATAACAAGCCACTTATCTGCTAAATGTGCATTCACATAAATATATATATATATATATATATATATATATATATATATATATATATATTTCATGCAACTACCCGTTAACTACTGCTACAGGAATGAGTGTAATATATACGATATTATCAATGCTTCTCGGTACTTAGGCATAGGACATAGCTCTGAATGAGTAATATATATATATATATATATATATATATATATATATATCAAATGCTGTTACAGAACTGCATGTATTGCACATACTGTATGCATCTAGATGATATGTCTGCCACAATCTGTGATTTGCTGTACAGAGCAGACTGTGTGCTTATACTAGCAGTTGATACACAAGCCATGTAGTAATCTGTGTTGTTGGTGGGTGATGTTTGCACTGGGAGATACCACAGAGGTGAGAGATTCTGTCCTTGTACAGAGGGTGTGCTCCTCCTGAAGATGGGCCAGTGTCCCAGATACCTCACGTATTCTGCCCCCAGCCCATTCCCCCCCAGGATGAGCTCTCTTCTCCTACCACTGATTGTGCTGTCACAAGGTCACTTCCCCTTTACTAACCACTGCAGATAAAGCTGATAGCAAAGGCACACAGTGAGGCTTTGTCACCTTGTGGCAGGAGAAATGACACATTTTCCCATTTGTGTCAACAATGCAACTGTCACTTACTGCACAACACTTCCAGGGACCAAGGTCCCCTTTAGTTTCTTTTCAGTTGTGATATAGATCAAGATGCCTGTAATGATGTGAGGTTTTATTACATGTGCAAAGCGTGTCAGAGCTCTCAATGGCATTCTTTTTAAAGCAATGCAAAATACCGATATATACACACGCATGCTCTTTGTATGAATTTACAGATCTCTAGAGAGAGTTAATCAGTGAGTGCAGACCCAGCCTCCATTCCAACCCATAGCACTGCAGTGTATTTTTCCTAAGTGACACTTTAGTTTATCTTTTAATTAATAGCTTAATGTATTGTCAGGTGGGGAACTAAAATGATCCGGTTACCTAAATCTAGACATTCGCAACTGAATCAGACAGATAACCTTCCACAAAATTGAGATCAATGTCGTTAGTTTGTGATTTTATTTCCTTACGTTAACATATTTTCCCGTGTTATTTAAACACACACACACACACACACACACACACACACACACACACACACACACACACACACATATATATATATATATATATATATAATTTTATTTTTTATTTAATTCTATTTTTCCATCATTGCTTTAGTCTTTATCTTTACAGCTGTTTTGATGGGTAAATACGATAACTAGAGGTTTTTAGACTGGATTAAAATCCAAGGATCCTGTTAAATAAACACAGTGTTTATCTGCCTGATTGAGGGTTACAGCAAGGAGTTACATCTTCGAACAAGGCTCTATCACTTATCAGGCTGATTACAAATCAAAGCCCCATTTATACCTCCCTTTCATGTTCTCTAATTGCCCTGAGACAGATTCCCAGCAAGTCATCATCTAAGTGCTAGAGAAATGCTATATATTTCATTGCGATTTCAACTCCCTAAATTAAAACGCAACTGTAACTGAATATTATTTCCTATTAAACTGACACACATATGTATTATGGCTTCAGGGAAGCGCCAGGCGTCCAATATATTTCTATAATGGATAATAGTGAACGCCGACAGATACAAGTTACCTCTTCTTCATGTACTGAAGGCAAAAATGTGTGTACAGTGCGTTATGTGTTGTTTTAGATTTTCTGTTTATGGTATTTATTATTACGATTATTATGATTATTGTTATAATTTTTATTAGGGTGACAATGATGATTATTATTGTTATTATGATTATTATAGACTGGGTTTGTTTTATTTGCAGCCCAGGCTCAGTCCAATCTGCTGGGGAAATGCAGGAGGCCGAGGACAGCTTTCACCAGCCAGCAGCTCCTGGAATTGGAGCATCAGTTTAAGCTGAATAAATACCTGTCTCGGCCGAAACGCTTTGAAGTGGCCACGTCCCTGATGCTGACAGAGACCCAGGTAACAGCACCGTACAGTCTCCCCGTCTGACCCTCTCCCAAATATTTCTCTTGGCTCCTTATTGCTGATGTGTGACAAATGTTAGTATATTAAGGATATCATTGGCAATTTTGTTGATATTCTAGATTGTGTTTTACTGAACTATTTTTCTGTCACCCAACACGTCCCTGTTAAAGTGAGGTGTGTACGGATAATCCATAGTTATATATATATATATATATATATATATGTGTATATATATATATATATATATATATATCACCTACTGCAATCAGACACCCAGGGAATGGCCACGTGACCCATAATAGATCCTAATGCGGACCCGAATTTTACTAGTTATTTATTTCACCTTAATTACTGAAATGTTGTGTGTGCTGAGTGTCACCCTGAGATCTCCCATGCCTGGCACCTCAGTGACCCTAATGGTGACCCTCCCCCCCACATACACACTTGTAGATTGGCCCCAAGTCCACCTTGTTGAGCAGCCACATGGACCCCAGTAACCCTAATAGTGTCATTAGCCAATAAGATTCTGTTGTTTTCAAGATGATGCCAGTCTCTGTATAATAATGTCACCACCAGTACCACTTTATAGCATTAAAATGACCAGCGGCCAGGGATAACAAGGTGTTCTAGAGGTCAGAGAGGTCTGTTCCATCAAACACTGCGCAGAATCAGTCTTATTTATACAAAGATAAAACAGCATTTATGTTATATCATTATGCGACGTTTATCAATAAATGTATTATAGAGTGACGTCTGTTAGAGTTGTGTGCCTTCCATAATTGTACATTGACAGGGAAAGGCGTAACACAGCTCTACGTTAATATCTAATACACGTGTATATATGTATAAGAAGAGTACATTAGTTTTCCTGTATTCAGATCGCGGGTACAAACAGCATCGACGTTTCAGTGGACCGAAAAGTCGATGCCGTCTGTACCCGCGATCTGAATACAGGAAAACTAATGTACTCTTCTTGAAGTCTGGTGAGTGCGCCTCAATTTCCATCTATGCACTTGGAGCCGCTGTGCTCACTTAGGTTGTCATCCCTACAATATTTGGATCTTTGAAGACGTGAGTGTGGACCTACGAGTTGAATAAATATATATGTATATATATATATATATATATATATATATATATATATATACATACATACATACATACACACACACGCGTTTAAATACATCTAAAAGATAAAATAGATTTTGTACTAGTGACACTGATTGTTTGCGGAATGTAAATAAGAATAATGTGTGCAATTGTTTTTGTTGCTTAGAAATAACATGATTAATTCACGTTCTATTAGAATAGGAGCATATTAGCATCTAGTACATACGCAGTTCTATTATATTGTGGAATAATGCATCGTTTCCAATCAAGATCAATCCAAATTTTATAGAGTTAATTAGCTTCCTCGTTATGCATGATTGGTAAGGTTGCTGGTTTTGGTAGTAGTGTGATAACATAGATCCAGCTATATAGTATTGGCCCGAATATGCAGTATATCTCCGCCCCATTATCCATAAGTGGTTATCAACACACACCTTAGTGCATTAGGTTTTTTGAAGAATATTACATATAGTCGTAGAGCTGGGATCTGTCCTCACTAATAGCCCCCTCATACAAGTAAGAGATATATGTGGGTGTATTGTGGATAGATAGATAGATAGATAGATAGATAGATAGATAGATAGATAGATAGATAGATAGATAGATAGATTAACATCAATTCTGTGCAAATTGTAGAACAGCAAGTCCCAGCATGAGCTGTCAGGCCGCCAGGGATTGCTGGAATCTCTATTTCCCCGGCACCTGGAGGGACACTTGTTGCCTTGATTGGCACTATCTGTGCCGGTGCTGCCAAGCTCCGCAATAGTCTTTTTGTTGCGTAAATAACTATAATGCAACGTGTCAGCATGCCGTGCTTGGCAGTGTCAGACAGTGCTCATGTACCATCTGCAGCTACCTCAGTGCGGACCTGGCCTTTCTCCTAACTCCACATAGGGGCGAGTGTTTATTTTATTCATACTAAACTATGCTATTATGTCTAAACCCAACAAACGCTTATACCTTTGGTCACCGTATCCGGGGTTGTCCTGCTGCGCCCCTGTAAGTGTGTGTGTATATATATATATATATATATATATATATATACACATATATGTAAATGCATGGATTTATATGATGAAGATATCTAGATAGATGCAGCAAATGCCCAGTGTAATGACTTAATTACTGGCATTGTTAGGCCAACCAAGTAATTAAAACAGAATACAGTATATTTACAATTGAATTCCTCTCTTTTCCAAGTGTAGAACAAGCCTCATGCAGGCAGATTGGATGGAGGATTGACACACACTCAGGCACCTTTCAGTACAGTATAGAGAATGGTTCTAGGTCTTGAAAACTGACCACTTGGTCAATAGTCTATTTTTTTTCATAATGTCTAATTAATAAAATAGAATCATTGCAGATAAAATGACATAAATTATAAGTATTATATTTTCTTTATAAACGGCTATAATTTTTATATATTTAAACTCCATAATGTTCCAGAGTTTCGTTTGCTCTTTTTTGCTTTTTGTTTTGTTTTATTTATTGTTGTAGCATTAGAGTCGGTTTGGGGTGAATGATTTGTACTTCAGTATGATAGTTTAACAAGGCAACTGTGGATTCAGTGTAACTGGCAAATGCAATATGGATACACAGTTAGTGACTACTACATATAGTACATATACTGTAAGTATGAGCAGATGTACATCTCTATATCTTACTGCTTATACTTCTATATACACATGACAGTGTCAGCCTGGAGTATAAAAGGCTCACTGATAAGTATGTGTATTGTTTGTAAAACGAATCAATGAATAGTGGAATTCAGATCCAGTAAAGGTCTTTCGCTAGGGATATACAGTACATGCAATGATTACTAACAGTAAGGAGGTCACATTTGTTATCATAAAAGATCAAACCAATATTATTCTTGTGCCACACACACACTAATTGTTGCACTAACCATTAATCAAATTCAGTTTCCTATTTGCCAAATTTCTGTAAATGAGAATTGTATATTAGATATTCTAGAAAGTGAAAAGTTGAAAAATAAACATAAACATTAACTTAAATATAATTTAGATACACTTCAATTTAAAACAGTTAATTCACTATATTTTGTTAGGAAAGAGGATTCATTACAAAACAAGGTGTCAGAATATAAATTATGACCTTGTTTACTATTGTTTTCCGTGAAACAGAGGGAAAAGTTTGTTAATCCATTTGAAAATAAGACAATAAAAAACATATATTTTTTCATTATTAAACCCTCACCACCTCATTTGTATGTGTTTCCTACAGTATGTCATAGTAATAATGAAGAGAGGGAGAAGAGAGACCAGTAGGAGATCTCCTCCATGTTCATTATCTATTCACCAACATATTAATAATTTGATAAACTGATTTCTATGATGAAAGTGTGGGAATTATAATCATGCCATAAAATAACATCAGATATTTACCAGAAGCTTTAATCTATGACAAGGTTCCCTACAGAGAACAACAGACATTATGTTGGTGGCACACGCCAACCCTGCCTGCCAGTTTTCACAGTGTGTACATATTAAATGCTTTTGATTGGAATAGGACACATACTGAACACCAGGCCTAAATTAATGTTTATGCAATGTCACATAAGCTGTTCACATCAACAAAATACATAACTCTCTCTAAATATATCTATATATATATATATATATATATACAGTATGGGTGTATGTATATATATATATATATATATATACATATATATATATATACATATGTATATTTATATTTATATATATATATATATATATATATATATATATACACACATACATACATACACAGTACGCGGTGACTGGCACTCCCAGTTAATCGATACAGCTTGGTGCCCCTCCTAAGAATAGGAACAAATCGCATGTTACGTCTTTGAGTGCCGTCCATACCCGTTATATATATATATATATATATATATATATATAGCAAAAGTTCCTGCACTCAAATCACAGAGTCCCAGCAGCGGGGTGCAGCCTCCCAAACCAGTAAACCGGTCATTTTATAGAGCCAGAGTATTTCCCAATATAGGAAAAAAAACAGAGGGCACTCAGCAAAGTAGTAATGCTTTTCATTTAATCATGTAGAGACAATTCAAGCAGCATCATAGTATCATCAACGTTTCAATCCCGTAAGACCTTTGTCAAGACTGCAGCATATTATGCATCATATAGCCAAACATGTGTGCTGCTGTTTGGCTATATGATGCATAATATGCTGCAGTCTTGACAAAGGTCTTGACATTGCAAGTGCAATGTATTATTATTTATTTATTGCCAGTTATTTATATGGTTCACACATATTCCGCAGTGCATTACAGAGAATATTTGGCCATTCACATCAGTCCCTGCCCCAGTGGAGCTTACAACTGCAGATTCTGCATAATTTTATGTATTGTTGCTGTGTACTAATGCAGGAGATTTCTGTGAAATCTCTGGCAAAGTGCTAATTAGCACTTCAGGTCGCAGTCCCCATTATTATCAATGGGGTTACGATCTGACCTCTATGTACTAAACTCCAAAATGCAAAGTTTTTCGGAATTGAGGCCCGGTAGCTTACACCATCTTCAGATGGTGTAAAGTACTGTAATCCTATGGAGGCTCCAGGTGCAGGAGAGAGATATTTCGATCTCTCCTCCGCAAGCCCCTGGCCGGCTCCAGAAGCTGATGTTGTGCGCATGCGCAGTATCAGCTTCTCCCAGAAAAGTCCAGCGCCGGGGGTAAGTAGCGATGTAGCCGGGGACGGGGGTTAGGTTTAGTCCCCAGGGGGACTTAGGGTTAGGCACCCTCCCGGGGAGGGTTAGGGTTAGGCTAGGGAATGGGGAGGTTAGGTTTAGGCACTAAAGGGGGAAGTTAGGTTTAGGGTGCGGGGACGGAGGGTTGGATTTAGGCACTAACGGGGGGATGTTAGGGTTAGGCACTAGCGGGGAGGTTAGAGTTAGGCACCCCTAAATGTGAGTTAGGGTTAGGGGGGTAGAGGGGAAGGTTAGATTACTTACCTCCATTGTCAGGATTTCTTCCGCTTCGGGCTAGCGCTGTCGGGATTTGAACCGGCGGCTACACAGCCGTCGACATTTCAATCCCATTCTGCAGGGACAGCAGTTACTGCCCCTGCAAGTTCCCCTTTATTTGTACATAGCGGGGATATCTTAATTAAAAATGAAAATATCCCCTGCAAGATGGATACATAATAATCGTGGCTGTACCGCGATTATTAGTACATAGACCCCTATGTGACTTTACTAGTACATTTATCACACCTTATGTCAGTTTCAATAACATTGGTCATTCATTTTACCAACTTTCCAGTGAGTGGTAGTAATAATCACAGACTATTCACTGCAGTCCAAGTAGCGATTCAGAACCCTCTTTCCATAATGCAGTCACAATAGGCCCAAATCCAAGCTCTGAACTTTGAGTAACTCCATTATGTACCTTGCCAAATCCTTTGTTTGCCTCACACCAGATAGTCTTATAGTGCAGCGTTCAGCACCAAATAAATATGATCATAAAGCTAAAATTTGTAGAAATAAATATTCCATTTGAAATCTATATTTTTCACATAAAAAAAACAAATATTTGAGTCAGACTTGCTGTACAGAGTATGAGTGAGATATATCAAACCTTCTAAAAAGTGGAGAAGTTTCCCAACCAATCAGCTGCTACCTTTCATTTTATAGAATGGACGTGATAAATGATAGGTAGGAGCTGATCGGTTGCTATGGGCCATTTCTCCAATTGTCCACTTCTCAACTCTTTATAAGCCTTGATACATATCCCCCCCTATATGTTGGCCACACATTATATTATCAAACTCTGTGAGAGTGCATTCATGTGATCATACCAAATGACAGTCACTATTTTTGTCCAGATTAGTCACGATTTCCTATTTTCACAACAGGTAAAGATCTGGTTCCAGAACAGGCGCATGAAATGGAAGAGAAGCAAGAAGGCAAAAGAACAGGCTGTTCAAGATGCAGAGAAACAGCAGAGAGGAAGCAAGGGCAGCTGTGAGGAGAAGTGTCCAGAGGACAACCAGGAAGAAAAGACCTCCACCTACCACCTAAAGTCCAGAGGGGAGTCACTAAAAGCGGGCAGCCGCCTACCCAGAGACTATACAGACAGTGAGGAGGAGGAGGAGGAGGGGGACCAAGACGATGAGGAGGATGAGGAGAACAGAGAGGACAAACACTTCTATCATCATTCATCTGACTGCACATCAGAAGAGGAGGAGAACAATCACCAACAGAACAGTCAGTTGCATTGAGCCCTGTACTGGGACAACAACACTCTAATGGAGAACTCACATAGTGTCCACAAATCTGACCTCTGTTCAATGGCATCTGGTCACAGTATTGCACAGGCGAGCCAGACTCCCTGTCATCATATATATCAGGAAAATTAAAGACAAAGATATTGACTACATTTTATTTTAGCCTCATAATGGACACCCGATGGTGACATTTAATCAGTGTTTTATTTCACCAGTGATCCTCAGTGAGCTTCTAAATATTACCCACGTACAACTACAGTACTACTGGAGATAAATGAAGGACGACATGTTCCCTCCTGCTTTGTGCAGGAGATGAATGTATATAAATGGACTCTATAGACAGTGAGCTATCAATGGAACATGGATTCTCTCTGTCAGAACCACTTGTGCTCACCCTCTGTATATGTTTACTTCATGAATGGTAAACCTGCTGGAGATATTACAGCTATATACTGTATTTTTGTATATTGTATTTATAAAAGAAAAGATACCTCTACTTATGCATGCTAAATTATTATTTAGCTTTCTCCATCTTCATGATGGTGTGTAAAATAAATTTGTTTTATACAAGAACTGTTTATCTAGACTTTTCTTACATGAGATGATTGCACCAGTATTGTCATCAGATCATTGTCCATCTGTTTGTGTGTCTTATCTACATAAAACCAGTTTGTTGGTGATTGCTTATGGAAAATACGATCTTTGGATCTTTTTTTATGAAATCCTATAGTTCATGAAATTTAATGGAGTGATTAGAGAAAACTAGTATCTACAACATTTTTAATATTCTGTGTAAGATATATAGTAAAGCTTTGTAATTTATGCCATTAGGGAAGAATACATGTTCTATACATTGGTTATTTTGTTTCATAGTTAGGGTCATATTTACTAAAGTGCAGTTGTAGAAAAATGGAGCTGTTGCCCATCCCAACCAATCAACAATCATGTAATAGAAGGCACTTGGTAAATGTTAGCCAGAATCCGATTGGTTGCCATTGGTAACTTCTCTACCTTTATAAACCCTAATTTTAGTAAATTTACTCCTTACGGTCTTATTCTGAGTCACAGGCAATCCGCACACAATTGTGATGTTCACCTACAGTAGTTGAGTGATTTTTAGAAAAACATTTCTAAAAACCCCTATGGAGCATGCTTGAAACAGAGTGTACGCACAAGATTCTGTTGCAATCAAGACAGATGATAATGGGGCATTCCTGGGTAGTGACTGGGAGGGGGCCTGTAGTGAACACAAAAAGGGCGTGTAATGGGCGTGTAGCAGGTGTGTCAGTGAAAGCCACAGCCAGGGGCGTAGTAAACCCATCCAGGCTCGGGTGAAAGGAGGGGGCGTGGCCTATTTGCGGGAAGCATGGCCACACCCCCTTAGAATTTTTTATTTAAAAAAAAAGACTTTTGCAGCGCTGCATGCTGGGGAAGGGGATGCTGTGAGCTCCCCAGCCCGGCGCAAATCGCATGGGGACGTGATCAGCATGATCGCTCCCCCCCCCACAGGCATAGCAGACTGCTGTGGCTGCTGCTCAGCAGCCACGAACAGTCTCCAACTGCAGCCCAGCACACAGCAGCGTGGGCTGGGCTGCTGTGATTTAAGAGGGAGGGGGAGTGGTACTAGGCCCCTTCAGCAGCCTGGGCCCAGGAAATTAGTACCCACTTCCCCCCCCTCTCGGCGCCTCTGGCAACAGCCATAGGAAGCCAGAGTCACAGAGACTCAGAGTCAGTGCAGTGAAACTGCACCTGCCAAAGAGCTGGCCCAAGTGTCGATGGTGCGAGCGATGGTGTGCCAATGGTGGAGTCTAAAGAATCACCAGCAGTATTACAGTGTGCAGAGACCCACAAAATGGGCGTCTTAGTCCTTGCACATTCAGATGCTGGCTATTACAGCAGGGGAAGGACTAATACTAGCATTTACTGTACATATACTCACAGCCGCGACTTCTGCAATAGGCGCAAGGGCGAACGTAGCTGCCTCCATCTCTGAATCAGGCCCTAAGTCTCATGCCTGGTCTGCGTTATATCCTGCGAGTGTTACTGACAGTCCTGCTGTACACAGCATGGTTAATTGTTATAACCTCTCATCAAATAATGAAGTCCTAAGAGGAGGGACATGAAAAGAGTATAGCAAAGACATGGGGTCTATTTATTAAGGGTAAATTCTACAAAAATTGGGTTTTCACACGCGGTAACATCATCATGAACATTCTGCATTGCTTCTCTGTGCAAAATATGTACAGCGGTAGTACACATATCTGCGCTGTCCTGAGATCGATGGTGCCATCTCAGGAGTCTGGGCCTCCAGTACCAGTGTGCATGTGGATCTGATACCTTACCCATGAGGTATTTGATACCTAACTGGCCTGCCAAGCTATGAGCGGCAATAGAAAATCTGTCTTTTCAGATCAATTTGATAAATATGCCCCAATAATAAAAATTGTTCCAGATCGTCATATAAAAAAAAATATAGCAAAGTTGAACATTTTTCAGATGCGTGTTTTCCTTTTTCTCTGGTGATTTTAGTGGAAATGCAGGTGGCTAAAGTACTCCCAAGATAAAATATATTGTCATTACTTCCCTGATGGCAGAGCCTTGCCACTGACCATACATATGTATATATTATTTATTGTCTCATATAGTATAGTCTGCAGAATACATGAACAAGGGGTTCCTACATACCATATTTATGTCTGTTACATATTTACAGTGAGATATGTGAAAATAAGTTGTTGCACGTTTTATACTTGGTGCCCCAGCCCCCAAATCAGCATTTATCCTTGGGTCTCCATTATTGATTATATACACCCTATTTTTATGCTACCTTATGTAGCATTACACCCAAGTCCTTTTCGGTCAACATTTAATATTCTTCTTAGATATTACAAGTCACTCAGGAGCTCCGTGACCATATAAAACAACAAACAATAACACAGTTCTATAGTATTTATATATGTTATGGCAATCCAATGTGATTTAACTATAATAATTAAGGTACGTAAGGAGGGGGTTACTCCTTTTAATTCTCACGTTTTCCTAATGAACTCTGACCACAGAACTCACTGCCTATGCAGCTATAATTTACAGGAGTTTATACATTCTAAATGAATTCTATTTGTGGTACTTGTGTATTATAACATGCTATTTCTTATAGACTGTATTATATATTTCACTTTACGTTCCGATACTCATCACTATATTTTAATAGGTAATAAAATATAATTGACTTTGGAGATAAGGGTTGATTACTATCCGCCGATGATGAGAGGTTTTGACTGATGGTTGTAAAACGCCTACAGAAATAAATGCTAAACCAAAATATAATAGGGTGAGAGTTTAGAAAAAGTGAGATTTCTCTCACACTTTGTAAACTCGGTCAATATAATAGAGTCCGAGAACAGGCAAACTCCCATGTTTGTCAGACACAAAAAACTCTCACGATTTAAACTTTCATCCTGATGTTTGAAGATACAACTCGTAATAGTGTTACCGCTAAACTCTCACATTTTCTAAACTCACCCTATTACATTTGACCCCAAATCTGTCAATAAAACAGGGTACTGGGGAGATTGGGGGGTAACATTTTGCCACATTCCATTACTATTCCATTACTATTGCAAAATCATACCTTCCAATCTGCCTCATACACACGCGTGTCTGCTCTGGTTTTCCCATTTTCTTCCTATTGCAATAGCCTGTTCAATCCAAGTTGTTACAATTGGAGAATGAATAATTGGGAAAGCAATCACCTGACCCTAATTTGAGCCATGTGAAATGAGTCAAGTTGGTCGGTATAGGTGCATTATTTTCAAAAATAGCACTACAGTTGCATTTGCTGCTGAGGCATTATGGCAACTGAGAACCTCTCATCTGTAGGACTGGAATGGCTGCTGGTGCAATCCGTGGCTCAGGCCATGATGTAGAAGAATCATATATGTGAATGCCTGCATGTGTACAGCAGATTTGCCCAGGCACTGACATCAATTATCCCTGTAGCAGCGGCATTATTACACAACTTTACTCATGTCATGTTTGGATTGAACGGAAAGAAACGTCTACCCAAGCATTTATTTTCAACTGCCCATTTAGGGGTTAGATTACCAATAATCACTTGACCAGGTAGTAAGCAGGCTTGTCATGGCTGGCATTGAATTTGTCCATTGCCCTCATCACATCTAAATACTGCCCATGTCACATGGAACCCTGTTCTCATTAACATAATCACACAACTGGGGAAGTCACTGCTCCTTCCAGTATTCCAATGTTCTCACTGTGCATTCCGATGATCTGATTGGCTAGGCTGTGTACATTCTGATTATCTGATTGGCTATGCTGTGAACATTATAATGATCTGATGGATAATAAACAGGGCACACTAAGATGAGCAGAAGATAAAGATCAAATACAATAAGTTACTCAGACCCTAGTCAAAAACACCTCTATAACTCTGATTGTTGTCCCTGACCATATAAGTCCATTGTTATTTACTGTTAACTCCTACTGTGAAAAAAAAATCTCAGGTAGGCCCATCATAAAACAATCTAACACTATGGTATTGTTGAGAAGATCCTTGTATAGTCCATTAGTCCATTATAGTGACAAACTGCTAAATATTCTACAGAAACTCATATGGTTCCCCATCATCATTATGACAGTGTTACTAATAGTCTGTGTACAATTGACAAAAGCTCTCAGCCCAATAAAAACCCATTTGCAGCCTTTATCAACTGTTGTTAACACATGTGAGAGATTCCCAAGCAGTAAAGGGGTCAAAGGGTATTTAAACTTGTACAAGGAGGTCATTGTAAGCAGGCACGTCTCACCGTCCATACAATCAACGTGCACTCATTTTATTAACCTGACATACAGCTGTTACTACAACAAGTTTCTCTCTTATTCCATCTGTGTAGTCATTCTGTAACATTTACTAAATACTAGCACAATGGCACTGGCAGAGGTGTTATTCTACGCTGGAAGTCAACATCAATTAGCACATTTCTTTAAAATAACAAGAGGTAAGCAAAACCTGTAATATTGCTAGTTTTTATATATAAGGAACAGAATACAACTGTATATTGGAGAATCCTGTATGAAGAATCTGCAAAGACCAGAGAGTAAATTTACTAATAGGAGTTAGCTTAAAATCGACCAAAATAGAACCAACATCCTCACAAAATTGACCCCAGATCATTTACTAACAGTCGATTTTTGGTTCCATTCTGATTTCGATAGTGCATTGATTTCTATTTAACATTCTAAGCCTGTTCCAATCACACTCAAATAAAAATGGACTCAAAGTCAACTTCATTATACAAATGCATCCCTATTGGCCAAAACAGGTCACATTCACTGTATTACCCACAAACACCTTCATTCGAGTACTAATTTGCATATTTCCAAAAATTTTAAAGCATTACATGCCATAGTTTGGACACCCAGAATGTCCCACGTGCTTGTTTCCCCTGTTATAGGCATCATAATGAGGTTTCAGAAAATTGCATATTTTAGAAGTTAAATAGACCTGTTTCAGATGTTTCTATTCATTTGAATGATTTTGGGTCCATTTTGCGTCGGTTTTCAAACAGAATATTAGTAAATCAGAGATTTGTATAGAACTCTATGTTAAAGTACTAATGTTTTGAGTCTATTTTCTGGTGATTTTTTTAAAGTCAATTTTCAGGTCCATTTTGCCTTTAGTACATACCTGATTTTCAAAATGTACAGAAAATAGACTGAAATCACCTGAAAATCAAAATCAACTATTAGTAAATATTTCCCCAGGATCCAATCTGCTTGAGATACACAGAGAATTTGTCAGACAAGCACAATCACAGAATATTTGCACTTTTTTACATGCACTATTTTATGTTTCATTGGATTACACCAACACCAACAAGTGTGGTTAAATACCTCAGAGACTCTGGACATTTTTAACATTAATAAGTAGATATTAAAAGTTGACTATTGTTATTGATGCATTCATTCACTACATGTTCATCAGTCAGGGGAGCGCAATCCAAATATTTATATTAGACTAAGCTACAATAGAGGAGAACCCTCTTATTTGGTTATGCAGCCACTGATTTAATTATAGTACATTCTATAGTACATTAAACCCGTGTTTCCCAATTTGGGACCTGATTCAGAGTTGTACGCTAATCCTGTCACAACTGCAACATTTTACGCAGCTGCTATGCGAAAAAATATGCAGTGTTGCAGCTGAACATACATATATGGAGACACCCACCAGTGGCGTTCCAAATCCAAGCATCTGCATAAAATGACGTAAAATAACGCAGCGTCTGTGTAGAATGTAGCCACATTGGTCGTAGATCAGTTGATCACCGGCGTTCTGAGTAAGCCTATGGTCCTGCAAAATGAATGACTGAACTAAGATGGTGGCTCAATTGAAACAGCGTTCAAGAGGCAGTCCCTGGCTCCAAAATGCCTATGAAACTGTTACGACACGCCCGCGTTTTTGTAACCACCCCTCCATTACCACCCACAAACGGTCCCTAACTGTCAAAGTCTTCATGTAAATCCTCTCGCAGAGGCACCGGGACACATGCACAGTGCGACTTAGATACATGTGCTGTAATAAAAACATCGGCCTACTGCGTAATATTTGTATAGCCTACAACTCTGAACCAGGCCCTTGTTCCTCAAGGCACCCTAACAGTCCAGGTTTTAAGGACAACCATGCATGCACACAGGTGACTGTGGGCCTCGTTTATCAACAAGTTTTGTCAAACACAACGAGTGATAAAACTCGTTACATATGATAATGGTGCACCAGCCAATCAGCTACTAACTGAGATCTGTGTGAAAAATGACAGTTAGGAGCTCATTGGGTTGAGCACCATTTATGATAAAACTCGTTGATAAATGAGCCTCTTAATTAGTACCTAAAGATGGGTACACAGTGACAGATATATTGGCCGATCAATTGATCTGCCAAAATATCTGGTGCCTGTTGGCCAGTGTGTATGTATATTGTTAGGGTGCCTTGAAGACAGAGTTTGGGGAACCTTGAATTACATCAGTGGTTCCCAAACTGTCTGCCGCGGCTCCCTGGGGTGGCGCGGTGCTCTCACCAGGTTGCCACGACGGCCGGTGGCCTAATGAGGCTGACTATATATATTTTTGTTTAATTTTTTTTTTTGCGCATGGGGAAGAGGGGTTCTGGTGCTCAGCGATGGGAGTGTTCAGGAGTGGTCCTGTTAGTGGAAAGCAGTAGATTAAAGACTGTTTAGACCTTAAAATTCAAGGGCTGGTAAATAATATCTGGACTGATACTTTATATTGCTGGGACTTTAGCGGTTCATTTATGTGGTTACAAATGAGATCTGAAATCACGGTTTTGCGCAAATATATTGCTGTGCATATTTGAATGTGTGCTAATTTGCCTTTTTAATATTGACCTTTTATGTGGAACATTTTATTGTTTTTTATTTAATAAATGCAGAATTATTATTCATATCAGTCACACCATTATATTTATTGAATATCTATATATTTTTATTGGTAATATTCATTAAATTTTTATTAGCAGTTTACCCTCACTAGACCTGTATCTTTACTCCTACTGTGAATTGGGAGACTGCCTGTTGGTAAATGAGGTCCCACAATGTAGTGCGTATTTAATCTCACTTAAGTTAGGTAGACACTGAGACGCAGTGGCGTAACTTGGGTCTTTGGTGCCAAGGGCAAGATGAAAACTGGATGCCCACCAACTGTGTACGTCTGACAAAGGTGCATGCCAAAAATGGGCATGGCCACATGCCACAAGGGGCAAGTCAACATGACATGCCACCATTTCTCGTCACTGTGAGAACATTCCTTTCCATATCAACCTTAATGCCCCCAGTAGTAGTACGACTTATGCAGTGCCCCTTATACAGTGCTCCAGTAATAGTCCCCCTTATACAGTGCCCCCAGTAGTAGTGCCCCTTATACATTGCCCCAGTAGTAGTGCCCCTTATATAGCACCCCCAGTAGAAGTGCCCCTTATGCAGTGCCCCTTATACAGTGCCCCAGTAATAGTGCCCCTTATGCAGTGCCCCCAGTAGTAGTGCCCCTTATACATTGCCCCAGTAGTAGTGCCCCTTATATAGCACCCCCAGTAGAAGTGCCCCTTATGCAGTGCCCCCAGTAGTAGTGCCCCTTATAAATTGCCCCAGTAGTAGTGCCCCTTATATAGCACCCCCAGTAGAAGTGCCCCTTATACAGTGTTCCCAGTAGTAGTGCCCCTTATGCAGTGCCCCCAGTAGTAGTGCACCTTATGCAATGCCCCTTATACAATGCCCCCAGTAGTAGTGCCCCTTATGCAGTGTTCCTTATAAAGTGTCCCCAATAGTAGTGCCCCTTATACAGTGTCTCTCCCATCACCCACTGCAGGAGCCAAAAGGCAAAGCTCATGATTGAGCTCCAGCCCAGCTGCGGCAGTGGGCACAGCATCCAAAGAGTGTCAGTCTGACTCTCATTGTCTTCTGAAACACACACACCGCCGCTGGGTATTACAAGTGTATTACCCAATTCCGGCGGTGGTGTGTTTGTTACTGTGTAGTGCGGACTGCACGCCGTGCGGTCTGAACTACACTGACTACACTACAGTAGTAGTAAGATAGATATACTTGTAACTTAATCACAATTGTTTAAAATGTGAAGAGATTAACAATACATATAACAAATCAGCGGTATATGAAACTTTGGGCCTGATTCAGACCCACTCGCGAGCGGCTGTCCGCTCGCAAGTGGGTCGATGTTATGGACTGAGCATGCGCACGACGGAGGGAGCTCCGTCGTGCGCATGCGCCAGACGCGACGAGCGAAGGAAAGTCCTTCGCTCGTTGTGTCCGATCAAAGGGGGCGTGCTGTCAATGTTGATTGACAGCACGCCCCCTTTGGTGGGCGTGCCGGGGGCGTGCCTCCCTGACGGGGGCGTTCCCACGGGAACGCCTCCCGTCAAAAGCCGGCCCACTGACATCACTAGTGATGTCAGTGGGAGTGATTTTGGCTCTGATAGAGCCAAAATCACTCCGGAGCTTGCGGTTGAAAACCTCAACCGCAGGCTCCGGCTCGCAATTTCGTTGGTCGCGATGGTCACGACCATCGCGGCCATCACAATGCACGCTCGTATAGCCTGTGGGTGGTGACCCACAGCTATACGAGCGTCCAGGAGGACGCTCCATTTTCATGGAGCCCGGCCCTCATTCAGAGCGTGCGCTCTGCTCAGAGCGTACGGCTCTGAATGAGGGCCTTTATTTTTAAATACACTTTTCATATCTTTTTGCACACTATAATAATATCATTTTAACAAATATTTCACCCTTAATGTCCTGAACAATATATTTTAAGAAATATCAATAAAGATTTATTAATTTTTAGTTCAAAATAATATTACTAAATAACTGTTATAATCAGGGATTCTCATTTGTGCACCACATACAATACCCCACTTTCTTCTCTTTTTTTAAAAAGTGCTGGATACAGTGTAGGTTGGATACAGTCCTGGTCGCATACAGTGGAGACAGTGCGGGTCAGATACAGTGCGGGGTGGATACAGTGCGGGTCAGATACAGTGTAGGGCGGATACAGTGCGGGGTGGATACAGTGCGGGTCAGATACAGTGCGGGGCGGATACAGTGCGGGTCAAATACAGTGCGGGTCAGATACAGCGCATACTTGCCTATACTCCCGGGAGGCTCCCAATTTTTAGGGTAGACCCCAACACCCCCGAAAGTGTAGGCAGATCTCCTGCATCCTGTCCACTTCCTAGTGAAGCGGACAGGATGGGGAGAGTTAATGGGGAATTTATGGGTCCGCAATGAGGGGGCGGGCGGTAAATAATGCGATTTGCGTAATTTAGCCCTACCCCCTGTTCACGGATCTGGGAATCGCGGTCTTTTACAGGGAAAGGGTGGGGCCTAATTATGTCACCAGCCTGACCCTGCCCCGAACTAGCCTGCAGAAGCAGCTGTCCAGGCTGCTCCCAGAAAGCTTATCTACAAAGTAGACAAGTATGATACAGCGTGGGTTGGATACAGTGTGGGTCAATTACAGTGCAGGTTGCATACAGTGTGGGTCGTATACAGCACAGTTCGTATACAGTGCAGGTTACAGTGCAGGTCAAATACAGTGCGGGTTGTATACAGTGCAGTTTGGATACACCAATGGTGCACTTACTGTGGCAGAGGGTGCTGGCATTGTCCTCAGTGTGGGGGTACCAACAGTGTTGGCTGTGTGGGGTGCTGGTGGTGTCAGACGTGAGGGGGGCTGTGGTGTCTTCAGTGCGGGAGTGCTGGCGGTGACAGTAGTTCGGGGGTGGCATCGGTTTCCTCAGTGCAGGAGTGCTGGCGGTGTCAGCAGTGCAGGAGTGCCAGCAGTGTTCTCAGTGCAGTGGTGCGAGCAGTTTCGGCAGTGCAGGAGTGTCGGCAGTGTTCTAAGTGCAGAAGTGCCGACATTGTTGGCAGTGCAGGTGTGTCAGTGGTGTCCTTAGTGCGGGGTTGCTGGAAGTGTCGGCAGTTCAGGGGTGGTGGTGGTGTCTTCAGCGCAGGACTGCTTGTGGTGTCGGCAGTGCTGGTGGGCAGTGGTGTTGGCTTTGCGGGGGTGCAGGCAGTGTCAGCCCTGCAGGTGGCGTTGTCCTCGGTGCAGTGGGGGCCAGCAGTATTCTCAATGTGGAGGCGTCAGCAGTGTCGGCAGTGCAGGAGTGCCGGCAGTGTTCTGAGTGCAGAAGTGTCTGCAGTGCGGGGTTGCTGGCGGTGTTGGCAGTGCTGGGGTGCGACTGTGGTGCCGGTGTTGTTGTCACTGTGAGTGGTGGTGTCCTTGGTGCGGTGAGGGCCGCCATGTTGAGCCCATTTGTCCCATTGAAGTCTATGGGGAAGCACTGATTGGCTGAGAGCTGTGACAGATGGCTCTCTGAGTCAATCAGAGGTCAGCCCATTGATTTCAATGGGACTTTAGAAATTGGCAACCAAGCCAACACTGCGAGATCCGACAGCGGGATCTTGAGGTTTTGGCTCGGGTAAGGGTCTGAGGCAGACAGGGAGATCTGAGCTGCAGATTAGATCGCCTTGGATCCCGGAAGTTCAGGCGTGTTCAAATCCGAACCGCTCATCTCTAATATATATATAAATATATGTAAACAAAACAATATCCCTGCTGGGGACTCCATAGGTTTCAGACAAATGCAAACAGAAAAGGAGGGGCGTTTACCCGCACAGATATTATTATAAACATATCTATTTTGAGTCCTTCCTTATCTTAACAAATATCACATTATATGGTAGACATAATGTCTTACAAATTTCACTACTATTATGAGAGGAGGTGCACCCAGGAATATGTATCACAATCTAGCTAAACCAAAGAGAAAAAAAGATAATTCTTTTGTGGGGCACTCACGGACTCAAAAGCTGTATCAATCGATATTAATAATATTAATCAAATTAAGGAATTGTCATGCAATTATTAAAATATAACTTTTATTGGCATTATTAATAAATAAAAGTAGTCTGCGAAATATAATATTACAATACAAAAACAAAAATCATATTAATAAAATTGTGTTGCAACCAAATTGTACTGTGTATTTAATGCTATTATATTACCTCTAAATGGTCATATACCTAGGTGTCTGTAACTAAGGGGACATAACCATTATTCACTAATCTTCATGATAAATTGGATAATGTCTCAAGGGTCCATGAGTCTCATATGCCTTATGATGAATATTTGTAATACGTATCAGAGATCAATGTTATTATCCTTCATAGATCTCTTAAATATAAATACATTTGTCATTAGACTAATATCCTTAGTCAGTGACAGGCTCCGGGCGAGTCTGATTGGCCAGTGAATTGAATAAAAGAACTGTCAGCCCGTGATACGGGTTGATCCTATGATTAAGCAGTTGTAGCGAAACGCGCGTCAGGAGACACTTGGTGCACAAATCACAATCAGACTCGCCCATCATAAGCTGTTGAACTAGACGGCATTTGCATAAAATATATCATATTAAATATATGGTTATTTTTTGTTGAGGTCATGTGAACATGCTTGGCCTATATGATTGAACATACCTAATAAAGTGTAATACTATATTTGAACTTTGTCAATGTTATATAAACTCGGGAATCACCCAAAGATATTTATGATATTGATTCTTTATAGATTTCATAACATCTTTCATAAACGGATGGCACTTGAAGGAAGATTAAGACACTTCCCTTTATTATTAGGATTATGTGAATGTATTTGGTTTAATCATGTCACATTGATAGATGATTAATATATCAGTGGGTGTTTTTCAATCCAGACACTTTTGCAAGAGGTGATTTAATTCCGGGATAATTAGGAGCAAACCTATGAATATTCAATAGTGGCAGTCTATTATTATCTTTATTATTACTATACACCTGATCATTCAGGCGTTTAGGAGTTTGTGATTCCGAATTTTATTCACATTCCATCGAAAATAATTTTCTTCATGATTGTAAAGGCATATGAGACTCATGGACCTTTGAGACATTATCTAATTTATCATGAAGATTATTGAATAATGGTTATGTCCCCTTAGTTACAGACACCTAGGTATATGATCATTTAGAGGTAATATAATAGCATTAAATGCACAGTACAATTTGGTTGCAACACAATTTTATTAATATGATTTTGTTTTTGTATTGTAATATTATATTTCGTGGACTACTTTTTATTTATTAATAATACCAATAAAAGTTATATTTTAATAATTGCATGACAATTCTTTAATTCGATTAATATTATTAATATCGATTGATACAGCTTTTGAGTCCGTGAGTGCCCCACAAAGGAATTATCTTTTTTTCTCTTTGGTTTGACTCCATAGGTTTAGCAGTGTGTGATTTTTGCATACAACCAGTATTCGCACCATCGAAACTTGTACAAGCCTCATGCCAGTAATGCTAAACACTTTGCAGCCCATTATCACCATCAGTGTGTGCTATCCTATACTCGTGCAAGAGATACTCCTTTCATTTACGTCCAACACTGCATAGCCCACAGTTGCGTTAACATGTTGTAAGAGTAGATGTGATCGAAATGCGTACAGCTGTGCAATTCCGTATTTTCTGATCATGTAATACATAATTATCTGTCCATGTAATATATGCAAGATACGTTCTGCATATAGCCATACATTGAATTCTCCCCCACAGTACAGAGGGGAAGCAGGATTGTGCTCACTGACATGTCATGTGAGGTAGGCAATCTATTTACAGACTAGGTGAAATGTCTACAGGTTCCCAGGCTCTCTGTGGCTGTTTCTGAGAAAAGTTGGTAATAGTCCTGTAGGATCTGTGTGAATGTGCAGACAAGCAAACACCAGAGCATAGTCAAACTACAGAAACATTTCACACCAAGGCTGCAATGGTTTTAGGTTAATAAACGACTGCAAAGCTGGCCATCAATCATACGAGAGCGGAAGGGCTGGGAGCAGATGCATTGCACGCTGACACCATAAACTGAAGGGGAACCTTTGTTATCATTATATTACATTAACTAAGAGATCTTAAACAGAATTCTCATAAGACCATCCCTTTGTATTCACAAAGTGCTTAATACTAACTACAATGGACTTTAACATGCAGTATACCATAAACTTCAAAATAATAGTGCTTATGTGATAGAAATACTGTATGGAGATGAGTATAGGATCTTTTTTTCAGGTCCTCCAAACGGGATTCTATTTGGACAAAGGGACAGACCAACTGGCAGAAGGTAAGTATGTGTGAGTGATGTAGGTGTGTAATAAACTTGTACTATTTAAGGTGTGTGTACTGTCTTTATTTAACTATTTATTTTACAGTGGAGGTCCGGGTGCCGACCGCCTGCTGGCACTTGTAGTTCCACAAGTGCCAAAGGGCAGGCATGCTGGCACCTGTAGGTCCACTGTAAAATACAATAGTTTACTTTGATTTTACACTTTATTACCCCCATACCCACAACCCAGGGGTGCGGGGAAGAGCCCCGGACTTCAGACCAAGCCTGGGGTTTTGGGAGAGGGGCGACCCCTTTTTTCAGGAGTCCCCACCTTCCCTGAGATCCCTGGCTTGGCTTGACCAGCTTGGGGTGAGAATGCTTTGGCCCTGGAGACCCAGTAATAAGGTCTCCTGGCTGTGGCATTACACCCCGGTCGGTTTGGGTCCTGTGCTGGTTTTAAATATAGGGGGACCCCTACGCAATTGTTTTCCCCTCTTTATTTAAAACCAGGACTGGCTCTGCAGCCTGGTGCTGGTTCTTAAATTACAGTAGAACCCTACTAATTTTGTTCCCCATAATTTTTGGAACCAGGACTGGCTGATAAGTCCGGACTGGTTAGCCTTTTGGGAGGGGACCCCACATAATTTTTTTAAAGAATTTAACCCATTTTTTACTGGTCTAACACACAAGCAGCCTGCACATATCTCACTGATATGTGCAGGCTGCTAGCTCGGGAGAGATTTGCAGAGAGAAAACACTGCAATCTCGGGTGAGTAATCTCATCTTCACTTGCAATTCGGGGGAGATATCTTGATCTGCTTCACCATCGGCCATCTCACTTTCAGCTAAACTTACTTCTTAGTAAATTTGAGAGATGAAAAATGGGAAAATCACCCGCGATTCGGCGATGCAAATTGAGATAAAAAAACTAAACTCGACCATTCTCGATTCTTAGTAAATTTACCCCTAATACTTTTAGGTGAATAAGGATTCCTTATTGCAGCGAATTGTGGGGACTGGCCGCACCTATTAATAAATATGCCCCCAATTCTCACATTTTTATATGACATCACTTTTGTCAGGAGTTACTTTTTTTTATTTGTAGCACTACAAATGCAATTTAATATAATTTTATGTGGTTATGGATGCACCATGCTGCACTGGCTCCCTGTCCCCTTAGAGTCCAGTTGAAACTTCTCACCCTCACATTTATAAAGCCCTTAATCACTCCTTCCCCTCCTACATCACATTGTGCACATAAGCAATGGAACTGAAAGCTCAGACTTGGGGTTTGAGTTTTATTTGTTAAAACAAATAAAGTATTAAAAGAAGCCACAAAAACATGTACATATAAACAACATTGTATGTAACATATATCTTATTTTAAATATAATGTTGTTGTTGATTTTTCTACATTTACAAGCATGGTCTGATTGGCATATAGAGCTATCTGATGGGTATTTGTAAGAAGTTTTGTGAAGGAGGCCCGATGCACACGAGAAGGTTTGATGGTCATGTAAAGGGATTGTGAAGTCTGATGGGCATGTAAGGGGCATCTGGGAAGGTTTGATGGGAATATGAGGAGGTCTGGCGGGCATGTAAGGGGCATGTGGAGAGGTCTGGCGGGCATGTAAGGGCAGGGGCGTATTAAAAGAGGAGGTGGCCCGTGTGCATTTTTCACTGTCCAGGGCCCCCTCCTCTCTCCCCGGTGGCCGAAAGCAGACTCTGGGCACTAGTCTGTGCTCGAAGTCTACTGCACATGCACAAGTCACCGGAAAAATTATGCAGCCACCATTTTACTGGCAATTTCCCCACTGGGTATGCGCAAAATGCTGGGAAAATGGGCGTGGAGGCATTGTGCAGGAGTTTTGTGCAGGGCTGCAGCACCCGACGAAGGACTTCGGAGCGGTAAGTATTAAAAAATATGAATGCAGGGTGTGCGGTGTGGGCCCCCCTGGACCCAGCGGCCCGTGTGCACCACTTACAGATACGCCCCTGTGTAAGGGGCATGTGGGGAGATCTGATGGGTATGTAAGGAGCATCTTGGGAGGTCTATTGGCATATGGTGAAGAATGATGGACTGTAAGGGGCATGTGGGGAGGTCTGATGGGCATGTAATGGGAATGTGAGGAGTTCTAATGGGCATGTAAGGGGCATATTGGAAGGTCTATAGGCATGTGGTGAAGAATGATGGACTGTAAGGGGCATGTGGAGAGGTCTGGTGTGAATGTGTATTGTGACTCAGAATAATACAGCTACAGAACCTCTGTATTAGTATTTAATTAAGCCATGTAATTTTACAAAGAACTAATGTGACTCTCCAAAACTCCTGCAGGGTGATACGTAATTATGCTGTGTTGTGCTTACCTGATTATGTCATTTTGTTTTTAGCTCCATTAAATCGTTTCACACGATGGCAAAAATTCATCACATACAAGAAACTTTATCTTCACCTGACTTTAAAAACACAGCTGATCCAACAACCCATTTATGTAATGCATGTACTACTCAGTTTACATAAATATAACCTCATATAAAAATATATAAGGGTGAACATCTGTTTTGACTACAAATAACAAAAAATAGATATTTGATGTACTTCTGCATAAATTTTTTTATTAATATACTTAATAGTTTGACTTTTCATTTTATTCATGTGGTATAGTATATTTGCTGTTTGGCTCCAGGCACTACATCCTATTGAGTTATGAGGTTATTGCCTATACTTTCAGGTGTTCGTGTTCATAAAAAATGAAACCTGCGACTTGTGTAAAGTTTGCGGCAGCTCCTTCCACCTGTTCAATATATTTTTTCCATGTATTTAACACATTAGACATAGCACATGTTTTACATCTGGTGAACATTCTTCCACCATTTTTTTGTATTCTCCATAATGTTTTATTTCATTATTGATTAATAGAAATTGCAGCATTAAACTAGATAATGATTACAGGCGATGGGTGTTTTACCTTCTGATTAAACCGTCACATTTGTTTGGTTAGCCAAATATTTCCTTCATTTTGCACTGAATATGTAAAACAATTATAAACTACATATATTAATCATCTAGCTGCACCATAGGATTTTCCGGGTAATTGCACCATAAGTCACACATACCATGTATGGACTGTTTGGTTGTAATTGTAAAAGTTATCCCAGTTTATTCTCTATATGAGTTCCAAAAATCCCTCAGCCCAGATCTGGAATTCTCCTACATCAAAGACCATTTAAAAAAAACTATTTATTTATTTTATTTTTAAAAATGTTTCAAAAACTTGAGTGACTTTGACACCAGTATAGTGTTCACCTAGATTGGCAGGGTTAGCTGGCACCTAAACCACTGACTGGTGTGACATAGGGGCCTGATTCAGAGCTGCAGGAAATGCTGATGTTGACGTAGTTGAGTGTATTTTTTGCTACTCCGCGCAAATGAAAATCCCTAAAAATTCCTATGGTGATTGAGAAGCGCGGTCTCAGAGATGTCTTGAGAAAGTGCTGGGCGTTCCTAGGCGGTGACTGGGAGGTGGTGAATCAGGCGGACGAAGATGGTCCTTCCTATGAGGGTGTTGTGCGCACGTTGCTGATGTTTTTTCATATTCAAATGCTCAATTGATCACTTTGGAGGCCATACTCAGACTGCAAATCTGCACCTGCAAGGTTTTGATGGTACAACCGATGGTGCTGTGTAAAGATGCACCAGGGGTATTACAGCATCTACGGACACCAAAGGTGGGCGTCTCAGTCCTTGCACATTAATATGCACAGATCTACACCAGGGAAGGACTTTGTAGTGTCATTGCATAAAGTCGCAGATGGGTGACCGCCAATAGATGTAGCTGCATTTACGTCCACCTCTGAATCAGACCCATAATTCAATAGGAAGTAGGGCTGGCCGGCCCATTATGCCAGATACGCAGCCGCGTACGGCACCAAGCTGTAAGGGTGCCATCTACTGAGCCCCCGCAGTACCGGCATTACAATAAGTCACACTGACTTATTATACTGTATGCCGAGCTGGCCCGCTGCGCTGCCCGCCCCCATTGCTACAGCTGCAGCCTGAACACTGTCGGTGATTGACAGTACAGGCACGGCTGGAGGGGGAGGAGGGACCGCTCTCTCTTCTTCTCCCCTCTCCTCAGCTCCCCCCCCCCCCCCCCCCCCCAGAGTGACACAGCTTCTTACTGCAGTCCATGCTTGGCTGGAGGGGGAGGAGGGGCCGCGCTCTCCCCTCTCATCAGCTCCTCCCCTTTCCACCTTATGATCCCCCACCTTCCTCCCCCCTCTGAAAGGCTGTGCTTAGGTGCCGGGGATCTAATGTCACCATCTCGTGACCATCCCCTGCGTTACATCCAATGGGGAGCAACTATCCATGCACTGCACTGAAGTTCTGGGCCCAGGTAAGAACATTGAAATACAGTATTATTCATCCACTGGCTGTCACCCTCTCCCCATCACCCACTGCTGTCACCCTCTCCCTGCCAGCCAGTGCTGTCACCCTCTTCCTATCACCCACTGCTATCACCCTCTCCCTGCCACCCAGTGCTCTCCCTATCACCCACTGCTGTCACCCTCTCCCTGCCAGCCAGTGCTGTCACCCTCTTCCTATCACCCACTGCTATCACCCTCTCCCTGCCACCCAGTGCTCTCCCTATCACCCACTGCTGTCACCCTCTCCTGACATCACAGTATCCCTGTCAACCATTGCTGTCACCCTCTCCTGACATCATCCTCTCCCTGCCACCCGGTGCTATCACCCTCTCCCTGTTGTCATCCTCTCCCTGTCATTCTTTCCATGTCACTTCTACCTGTCGTCACCCTTTCTCTGTCACCCTCTCCCTATCGTCACCCTCTCCCTATCGTCACCCTCTCCCTGCCACCCACTGCTGTCACCCACTCCTGACGTAACCCTCTACCTACCACCCAGTGCTGTCACCCTCTCCCTGTTGTCTCCCTTTCCTTGTCACCCTCTCCCTGTCACCCATTGATGCCGCCCTTTCCCTATCAACCGCTGCTGTCACTCTCTCCTGATGTCACCCTCTCCCTGCCATCCAGTGCTGTCACTCTCTCCCTGTTGTCATCCTCTCCATATCATCAACCTCTCCATGTCACCAAGTGCTGTCACCTTCTCTCTGATCCAGCTGTATAAGGACCCTATAACATTCATACATTTTGATGTGGGGCCTAAGTGTATTTTGATTTTCCTGCAAAGTGCTATGTGTTTTATTTTTACGTGGGGGCTAATGTGTTTTTTTTTTTCCATATGGAGCCTATGTGTTTTATTATTTTCATGTGGGGGCCTATATGTTTGATTTTTTTCGTGTTGTGGGTGGGTGTTTTTTATTTATCATGTGGGGATACTCGCAGTGGGGGTTAATGTGTGTGGGTTATTTCCCTTTTGGGGCCATTGTATATTATTACTAAGGGTTCTGTATGGTGTGATGCAGGAAAAGGTCCGTGAGTTACTGCCCTCGGTTACACCAACCCTAGTGACGCCACTGAGTATAGTATTAAATTATAACCATATGTAGGTCTTTTGATCAGATTCCCTTTTGGAATTGTTACATCATTACATGTACTTCCAATATTTCATACACTGAAATATGAGGGTTCATTTCACCAGGGGGCGCCAAAATATATATCCGCTTACCAATAAAATTAGACTCGGGCCGGCCCTGATAGGAAGCCAAGGGTGTCTGCGCCATCTCTGTGTGTAACCAACAGAAAGGTCCTTTTTTAGTGTCTCTTACAACTTTATATGTGTATAATGGGCCTGATTCTGAGTTACACACAGAACAGAGAACCAAACAGCTACTGCAGCCAGATTTGAACCCATATGCTAATGTCAGTATATGCAAGGCTTCATGCTTCTATATCTATACCACCCACTGCTTTCCTTTCCGCAGCCGCATCCATCATCATTAGGATCAGCACTTACAACTACCCCATACTGGGTGCAAAAATTGTCTCTGAAGCAGGTGTCCCTTTGCCATAGGCACGCTTCAGAATGGCATGGAACTCTGGGCCTGATTCAGACATTCTCGCGAGCGCTGAGCGCTCGCAAGTGGGTCGATGGCGGGTCGATGGCCTAGTGTGCATGCGCACGACGGAGCCGGCTCCGTCGTGCGCATGCGCGAGACCCGATTAGCGACGGGCAAGCCGTCACTCCGGATCTCGTACCAAAGGGGGCGTGCTGTCGATGGTGAGTGACAGCATGCCCCCTTTGGAGGGCGTGCCGGGGGCGTGGCTACCCAGACGGAGGCGTTCCCATGGGAACGCCTACCATCTGGGGCCGGCCCCACTGACATCACAAGTGATGTCAGTGGGAGTGCTTTCGGCTCTGTTTGAGCCGAAAGCACTCAAGGGCTTGCGGCAACGAGACCCTACCACAAGGGTCTCGTTGCAAGCCCGATGGTCTTGACCTTCACAACCATCTTCCTGGCCGCTCACTATAGCTGTGGGTGGTCACCCACAGCTATACGAGCGGCCAGGAGGCCGCTCTAAAAATCAGGAAGGACGGCCCTGATTTAGAGCGAGCGCTCTGTCAGAGCGTCCGACTCTGAATCAGGGCCTGTGGCTACAAACCCATGACATCCTCATGAAACTCCCACAAAACAGTTTTCTTGCGTGGTTCCGCAGGCTACGCGCCCATATGTCACCCAGACGCTGTCTCACAGACAGAGAGATATGGCAGAGATCTGTCCGACTCCAAATCGCACAGATATGCTAACAGCATCAGAGATTTGACAACCCAGTCATTTTGATACAGGGGTCTATTTACCAAGCCTTGGTTGGAGTTAAAGTGAACAAAGATAAAGTACTAGCCAATCAGCTCCTAACTGCCATGTCACAGGCTGTTTGAAAAATGGCAGTTATGAGCTGATTGGCTGGTACTTTATCTCCATCCAAGGCTTAGTACATAGACTCCACAGTCACTTAGCACCGAGCATCCAGATATGAAACGTTTGGTCATCTAGAAGGCAATGCTACCAGATCGGCCCATGTATGGACAACTTTACCCTCTTATCTGAAACAGTGAAGGATAGAACTTCAATGAGTTAATATAAAAAAAAATGTCATGTAAAAGGTCCAGTCAGTTTACTTGTGTCATGGGAATATCACAGCCATTAGGGACCCCAGAGGTTCCATTTAACAGTGCAACCATGGAAGTACAATTTTGTTTTTATTTACCTCATTGAACACCACACAGAACATCACTTTTGGATGGACGAGCCCCTGCTGCTGAGTGACAGTTGGGGAGAAAACAGTTAATGAAATTCTGGAGAAAATAGTTCCATTCACTACTCATGATCCACACAGCCACAACTGCCGCGGCTGTCACCACAGGTTGCCACAACTGCCGCGGCTGTCATTTGGTGAAACATTCATGCGTCATTCTGAATCACAGTTTGAGAGTGCAAAGCAAGTTGCTAAATGTGACAAGATAATATAGGATACAAACAGAGCCAGCCCTAGGCATAGGCATTATAAGCAAATGCCTAGGGGCATCCGACGGCTCTACTGCTGCCCTCCCCCTGTCTGCCGCAATCGGAGCTCAGCTTTGATCGGCAACTCAGTGTTTGGCCAGGTCAGAATGAGCTCCTGTACAGAAGATCATTCTGGCAGGGCCGCAACTAGGGGAGGGGGCTGGAGGAGCATGGGCGCCAGTGTCCTCCAGCCCGGCACCTCAGGGGGGCTCCAAGCCAGACGCCCGCTGAGATGTTATTACTAGCGGGCACCCAGCTCTTTCCCTGCAGCATCGCAATAGCCGGAGGCTGGAGCTCTCTCCTGAACTCTGGCTTCCGGCTCTCCCCACGGGCACTATAGGAGGGACGTCATGACGTCTCTCCCATAGATCCGAGGAGCCGGAGCTCACTCCTGAGCTCCGGCTACCGCAGAGAGCACTATGGGAGGAACGTCATGACGTCTCTCCCATAGTTCCGAGGAGCAGCCGGGCAGACAGGACAGCGGCGGATGCAGGAGCGGGGATTAAGGTGAGTGGTTTTTTTTTGTATAAGCGGCACAATAGGCAGGGGCGTAGCGTGGGCGGAGCCATGGAGGTCATGCTCCAGGCGACATCTACGACAGAAGGCGCTGAATGGGGGTTATCAGACAGCAATCACTTTTTTAATATACCGCCGGGGATCAGTCCCCGGCAGAGTGGGTGCCTGCAATCCTGTTTCTATGGTGCCTAACCAGTCCTCCCAAGGCCCGCCTTTCCCCCTGCACCCAATCACGATGCCCCTTTGAATGATAACCATGGGCCACACCAGGCATGCCCCTCCTCCCAGCATTAGAGTGAAGCAGGACCGCTCCGGGCAGCCCCATCCTCCCAGCATCAGAGTGAAGCAGGACCGCTCTGGGCAGCCCCATCCTCCCAGCATCAGAGTGAAGCAGGACCACTCCAGCAGCCCCATCCTCCCAGCATCAGAGTGAAGCAGGACCGCTCCGGGCAGCCCCATCCTCCCAGCATCAGAGAGATGAACTGGGCCGGGACTAGAGGAGCCAACACTTCTCTGACTGCAGAAGCTCATGCAGCCAAACAGAAGCAGACGCCCAAGGGAGAGGTGAGCGCTCAGCACCTGCACATAGCTGTGATAGTCTGCAGCAGTGCAGACTTCAGAAGAGCTCACATTGGGAGGTGGGCCTGACCAGGCGTATACTCACAGGGTGGTAACCCACAGCTATGCGAGCGTCCATAAGGACGCTCCATTTTCATGTAGGAGGGCCCTGATTCAGAGCGAGCGTCCGGCTCTGAATCAGGCCCACAGTTCCCAGTGAATAAGGGAGTCAATATTACATAGTCTGTGTCAGGATTCAAGTGGGGTTTCCCCTGTATGATCATACTTGCAGTAAACAATGCTTTATTTAGATTAATTAGTAAGATTTATTGTCATACAGGGTGGTGCAATATTTATGCAGGAAGATAAGTAAACAGGTAACAATGTTCAGGAGGCATTTCTGAGTAACTGGTATGCGATGGTAAAACAGGCCTGGATAATGCAGGGAATAGAAACAGACTTTAGGATAAAGACAATTGCTGGATGAAGTATATGGATACACAAAGTCCTGGTTGACAAAAAATAGCAGTGTTGACTGAAATGTCCAGAATATACTATAAAGTGTTGACTGAAATGTCCAGAATATACTATAAAGTGCTGGTATACTAGGAACTTGATTAACAAGAATGCACAGGTGAGAACAGATGATTGGAGGCTCTGATCTAGAATGCTGCAGAGCAGTGCAGATAATCTGGAAGGCACTAGTAGTATAATATGCCTTGGCAAACACACTGGATAGCAACACAAAACAGTCCCAGATTGTAAGCGCAGTTTGACAAGCAGGTGAAATAATAACTGGACAAGTCCTGGATAGTGGAGCTCTGGTAAAGCAGATAAATGTCCCAGACAACTCACATGAGACCCAAATAGGATATCAGGTAGCAGGGATCAGGCTCTGAAACAACAGGAAACACAAGGAATACTAGCTGCTTGTATAATCCGGAGTATAGACACTGAGGCAGATTTGACTTGATGAACTGGCACCAGGGAGCTTGTGTGGCTGGTCTATATAGGAAGTTCAGGTGCAGCTCACAGCTGTTGAATCAACTGATTGATCAGTTGATACTAGACCAGAGTGCTGAAGTACCAGGGAAGAGAGTGACACCCCAGGCAGGGAAGAGAAACTGCAAAGTATCAAGTGATGAATTTGATACATCGTGGGTGCCAAAGTAGTTTGGTCACTGCCCACCCTACCTAAGTTGTTCAGTCAGCAATGGACAAGTTGATTAGCCAGATTAACAGGACCCATTATTGGGGTTGCTATCTGAGTTTACAGGACCATAGGTATTCAGTCCTCCCTAATTGGGGATGAGGGATATGAAATGTGGAGAGACACTGCACTTCAGCACTTAGAGGAGCGTCATTGCCATTCAAAGCATCAGATGATAGCAGAAAAGCTAAAGGGTCCTGCCATGGAGAACATCCAGCCACTAAAAGGAGTGAACCCCAAGCTGTGACTTGAAATGACATAATATCACTGGAGATGTATATGTAACCCCAAAGGATGTGATGGACGTGCTCCAGCAGGTGTGAACCACCTGTAAAGATCTGGGGTAGGAGTTGTGTGAGTACAGCTGGTCATACACGGGACGATTTTTAACACGATTTTGGCAGTTTCTACAGGTTGGACAGACCAATCCTTTGCAAATAGTTGTTTTTTTAGTCTTCTGCGACCCCGATGTGCGTCCCCGCTGTCGTCTAGTTGGATCGCAGATCAGATGGTTTTGCAGAGAGATCTCAACTGATCGTGTACGATGTAATACACTTCTATGCATCTTATCTTACCTCAAATCATGGAGAAAGGAAAAATCAAACCACGGAAAGTGGACCCAAGCCAAAATAAGATAACCAGCTAATTAGCTGAGGGCTAACACAGTATCCCATCACTCAAAGCTGCAGTGTTGAGAATGAGAGAAGATACCCCAAGTTAGATGCAACTATTGATACAAGGGAGCAGATGCTGGAAAAGGTAGTAGCTATAACCCCCTAGCATAAAGTATCTCATCATAGAAAAATAACTTTTAAACACACTACTCAACTACTGGCCATTCAGGCAAAAAACCTGTCCCCATTACCATGTGTGAAGGAATCCCTGCGAATAATGGTTTCCCAGGAGCACACAGTAAGGGGGAAGGGTAGGAGACAGGGGCACAGATTGTTGATTTTAAAGTGGAAGAGCTAGACCTATGGAAACTCAGGGCTCAAAGTATTGGAGTCAGAAGGAGTTTTCATCCCCAAACCCACAAGATGATCAGCAGTCAAGAAATGGGAAACCGGGACTGGAAATCCTGCATTAACAGACTGCTGTCCCTAAATCTGGTAGTGTTAGGATCCGCAATAGCGGATCATCTTGGCGGCAGGTCCCAGCTATACTAGTCACTGGGACACTGCATCTTGTCCTGATCCATGTTCCGGCTGTTGCAGGCTGCCGGATTCCTTTCTTGTCTATGTTTAGCTCATAGCCTGTCATTCCTGTCTGTGTGTGTGTTTGGTCTGACGTGCTCACTAATTTATCATCTGTCTCTGTGCTGAACCCAGCTGCACATTAGTTTGTCATTAGGGAGGCTTGCAGGGTTTTGCTCTGCTTGGATCCTGCACCTGTTAAGTTACAGCCAGCCCTGCACTCCATGATAGTTATACTGTCTGACATGTTTTGTTAGTTGGTCTGTCCTCAGAAGTCTGAGTCCTAGCCAGTCATCCAAGTTCTACAGTTCCTGTTTATGGAGTTTTTCCCCAGTGTCCAGTGCATGCCTCTTTGTTCTGCAGCACCCATGCATCAAACCTTGCCGCTTCCTGGGGAAGTTTCATACTGCAGTCCTGCTAAGCTGTGTTGTTCGTGTCCACCAGAGTCAGTCTGCAGTGTTCTCATCCTTGCTGCTTCCAGTCAATATTCCTGCTGTGTCAAGTTCAACTGGTTCCAGTCATGCCACGGGCCTTAAGCCCTCATCATCCAGCTTCAGTCGTACCTCGGCCCACAAGGTGTCATCACAGCCTGAACATCTATCAGCTCCCAAGCTGCATCTCGCTGGCATAGCCGCACCTCGGCCGCAAGGCCGCATCACCTGGTTCCAGTCACATCACGGGCCTCAAGTCCACATCGTCCTATCCCAAGTCACATCTCTGTTTTCAAGTCCCTATTTGCACTTCAGCCCTCAAGGCTGCTTCGTCCAGTCTCAAGTCCAGTCTCAAGTCGCACCTCAGTTCTCAAGTCCTGTCTCAAGCTGCACCTCAGCTCTGTAGTCCTGCAGCACATATTGCACATTACCTGTCTTGTCTGGTTCACTTTGTCTGTATTGTCTTTGCCTGTGTTTGGCCTTTCTAGTCCTCGTCTAGTCCTTGCCTGTCTTGTCTTGTCATGTAATCCTGCAATATCCTCAGTCCTGGTCATCCCTGCCATGCAGCTAGTTTAGCCATTCCCTGTCTGACTACCCAGCTTGCATCATAGTCCCTTGACTATTCTGAGACCTCTCATCTGCCACTGCAAGTGTACCCTGTCTATTATTACTGTGCTTGTTCCATTCTTCTGCAGCCACACTTGGTCAGCAGTCCTGTGGTCTCCCATCGATTGTGTAAGCCTCTACTGCTGGAGGCATAAGACCAGGCAGCTACCTAAGTACCGGTGTGTAAGTAAATCACTAAGGGAACAGCAGGTTGCTGTTATTGGTGGAAGATCCTCTCCCTGGCTCTAGAGGTCTTACACAACCATGCAAGAACCATAACAGGTAGCCATTGTGTGTGGCCCTTCCGGCAAGTCCTGGCAGTTTGAGTGCAGTAGAGCCACTCTGAGTGGCTCAGAACTCCTCCCTTGATGGCCATGTAAGGAAGTTTCACCAAACACAAGGAAATAGGTGAATAAACTTCCTTCCAGATGCTTGCTTCTTAACTCCTGTTACCGCTCTCATAGTATACTTATTTGATTTTCTTTTAATTTGATCCCTGCATTGGATTTGATTTTTGTCTGAGCAATTTAACACTATTGAATATCTTGGAGGCTGGACCCCTGGACTAAACTTGACCTGCTTTTGGGCTGTGATCTGTGGACTTAATTGCTTCTGCCTGATTCCTGAAGCTATTGAGTATTGGGCTACCCAACTTGAAGACATCTAGCAGATGAATAACTTTCTGTTTTATCTGGTTGATCGCTTCTGTTGCCATATTGTGCAAAGTTTCTGCTACTAGTATCCTATCTGAACAGTTTTATAACTCACATATTTTGTGACATTGGTCCTCTATAAAAGACAGGTGTCTGTGTGTGCTGTGGTACAACTCCAGAAGACCTGGTGGAACAAGATTTCAGCTGCACTGGTGGGTCCAGGTCCATATATGATGATTTACTGTACTTAAATGGACACCCATGTACTTCTTTTTTAGATTGTGGGTTTCAGTATCCATTGTGTTTAAAAAGTGGTACTGTGGATATCTGCCAAAAGTGCCCTTGCAACCCTTGTCTGGGATATTCATTTGGGATTTGATTGACTAGAGTTACGTGTCTCTATCTGGGAACCTATCTCTATCAGGTTCCCAGTGATGGGAGTAGCCAGTGGCTAGCAGACAGCAGCTCTAGTGTGCACAGCAGTTGAGACTGACTTCAGGGTGATAGTTTTCATCATAGACATGCATGCAAACATTTCTGGGACACAAGCTCCATGCAATTAGAAGTTTGATGGAGAAAATTACCCTTATTCTTTAGCCATTCATCCTGTGTGCCTTGACTCTTATACGACAAAGGAGAGGGAGCTTTGGCAGGAAATCCTCATACCCTGTTTCCCAGAAAAAAAATTCACTTATGAAGATAATGATTGCTGGGAAGCTGGTCTTTTCCCTACAAGATTTGGGATCTATGACTTCCAGCAATGCATGCACAATGTCATATGAGAAATGAATTAGTCTACCTAGATAATTTGCAAGAACACAATGTTTGGCTTTTCAAGATAGTAAACTGGTTGGTCCAACGTAACTTGAACAAGTGCAGATTCTGTCAGACCACTTTGAACTATGTGGGCAATATCATAAACCAAGAAGGGGTTACAACTGATCCTACTAAAAGAATATGTTTGTTATTAATTAATAATTGGCTGCATTTTAGTAAAAATCAGGTAACTGCATTTTGTTGCTATTGTTTTTTTCTCTGTTGGAACTTTATTTTTATTCTTACAGTTTCATGATTTAGTTGGCTGGTCTTAGGCTGGGTTCCCACTGGTAGCAACTACTTTAATTATCAGCATTTAGCACTAGTACCTTGCAGGTTACAGCATTTATAAGCTACTGTTCACATGCTGCAGTGTTCCTGCTAAGACTGCATTGTGAGTTCAGCTTGTGACCACATGTTGCCTCAATGACCTTCTTGCTTGTAATGCCTAGTCTAGTCCTGAAGGTTGAAGGAGAATGCATACTTGGAGAGGCAAGAGTAGAATGCAGAGGAGAGGGAATTGTGAGTGACTATGATGAATGGAGCTGTGACACAGGAAATTAATTCAGCGAGTTTCAAAAGTGTGATGAAGTAAAGAGGAGAGCTATGAGGCAAATAGGAACAAGCCCAAAATTTGGAAAATCAGAATTGCCGGTAAAGTTTCATGGGAGGGAGATGTTAAAACGGAGGATCGGAGAAATGCCCTGGAGTGAGATGATATGATTGGGAAGCAATTACCAGGGGAAGATGAGGGACACTCTTTAGCCAAAACAAGAGAAGAGGCACAAATACCCCAAGGACACTCACTTGTGACTAATTAGATGGAGATGTTAAAGGACATTAGAGTACTGTACTCAGGGAATGTATGCTCATGGCCGTACTTTAGTTTCCCACTACTAACTATGTGTGGGGTGTGTATGAACCAGTGGGCAGTGGCAGACAAGAGTCATGATACCCTTTTCAATTGGCCCATAGTTGGGAAGAGAACAAAGAATTAGGGAAAAGATGGTTGATGAGATGCTGGGTGATCTGAACATCAAGAAGAGAGCTTGATGAGCAGCAAGAGAGAGATCAGGACAGACAGGTGCCTGAGAAACATCCTGAATTGTAGCATGACCAGAAGGCCCCTGGAAGAGCACCTGAGTAAGCCCCATGAATACATTCTTTAATATTAAAGATAAACTTTCTCTTAACTACACAGATTGGCTTGCTGATGAACTGTGCACTTAAGTTAAAGCATAGAATGAGTAAGGTGCTGGAGTTACGCTACTATACTGCCTATTTGGCTGCATATATTTTGCACCTGTCATAGGGTAGGCGTAAGTGCACATGAATGATGGGGACTAGTAGCTAACTATACACACGTAGAGGTGGCCAGATCTCTATGCATATAACTCAGCACACATGCTAAAACTTTATACATACTCTTTCGGCGCATACTTCTTTTCAGTAACATACGTCCAATTGCTTCTTTTTGCATCATGCCCAGGATGTATAACAGTGTATTTCTAGGGTTCTATTTAGTTACTTATTTATAGCAAAATTGTTAATTACCTGATATATGGTTAATGCTGTCTAACATTTGTGTTTTCATATCTATTTTCCATAAAGAAATATTTGTCACTTCTTATTGAGCCATATATCCATCAAATAGTTTTACCCCATTTGCATTGTGTGGTGTGCTACGTATATCTGTGGGGGATGTAGCTACCATCCTGGTGGTTGAGATGCAGGCACTCAGAATACCAGCACTGGAATCCCAACAGCAGTGAGAATCCCGTCATCAGAATCCCAACCGCCGTCATGCTAACGGTAAGTATTAGGATTAGGGGGAGGGTTAAGTTTAGGGTTAGGGGTTAGGGTAAGGCACTAGGGCGAGGGTTAGGCTGCAGGAAAGGTGGGTTAGGGTTCGGGGAAGGATTAGGGGTTATGATAGGGGTACTTACCTGCAGGCATCAGGATTCTGACTGTCTGGATGCCGCTGTTGGTATTCTGACTGTCGGCATCCCGACCACCGGCATCCTGTACCCAACCCATCTGTGGTGGTTGCAGCTGGACAGGGGTCTCGTGTGTCAGCTCCTGTCAAAAAAATCATCCTGTTGTGACTACTCCAAGCAAGATTCAGATGGAGACTGCACCACCACTTATACAACCCATAGGAAGACAAGATTCTAGGGTGTTATTAAACTTATAATAATTGTCAATGATATATTGATGTATTGTATAATGGAACTGAGACCCTTTATAACAAATTTTGAGGATTTAAGGAAAAACGCCCCCCGGCCTGAACCAAATCTTATTCCTGTATTTTCCGGTGTAGTCAGCAAAATGTTTCCATTCAAAGCCTTAATAGCCATGGAATTTATATCTCTAATAAATTTAATGATCAATTCATTCTTGTCACCACAGCTCTCCCCCAAATCAATTATAGCGAATTTAAATATAATCACTTGCTCATCCTCGCTAACTCAGGGACCCATCTAACAATTAATTTCCATTAATGAATTATTGTCCCTGACTGATCTCACTTTATTCAAATGTAATACTTCTCAGGTTAATAGATATGTAAATCTGAATTTTAACCCAGTAGCATTTGTTAGGACCAAAAAACCTGGATGGAGAGAGCTTGAGAGATGAAAGATATTAAAGGAATATGAAAATAAAAATTTATCAGCGTGGAAAATAATTAGTATTATTAGAAGAAACCATCTTAGTTATGGAGGATATTATGGATATTAGTTACTGAGGATGTTATGGAAATAATGAGTCTGTAATTTAAGGGTATTTGTCATAAAGGGTTCTAATAAATATGGTGGAACAACCACATTGGGCAACGAAACATCTCCATTGTGACAGCAGTCTGAAATATGGCCGTTAGTCTCCTCTATCAAGAAGTGTAGGGCACCACAGTCATACAATGCACCTCCATAGGACCCAAAGAGTAATATTGTGGTGAATATGTCATGTCCAATGCAAGCGGCGCATCAGTTGATCTTGTTATATGTTATTTAAGATATAAAGGTGCATACACATGTAAAGATTTTCTGTCCAACCATCCAACTAGTTGATTGGTTGGAATGAAAATCTGGTAAGGTATGAAAGCAAATGACAATCAGCAATTAGCTCCCAAACACCGGAAAATGGCCAAAAACTGTTGTTTGAACAAATTGTTTAGATCAAACATTTAACAAACTTGTCTGACGACCATTTTCATCTGTTTTCTGGCATTTAAGAGCAAATTGCTGATCATCAGTTACTCCCATCCATTACCAGATTTTCATTCCAACCAATCAACTGGTTGGATGGTTGGACAGAAAATCTTTATGTGTGTACCCAGCCATAAAAATGCACGCTCAGGGCGACTTGTAAGGGTTCCACCACATTAATGTCCTCGAGGCTGGTCTTTAGGTATGTTTGGTTTAAACAATGCGAGGTGAAGTGAATAATGAAATAACACAACAGTCGGTGATTGAGGTCCCCGCAAGACGTGCTGATATATGTGGCTTCAAATAACTGTCCCAGTTTCCAGACTACTCAGCAGGTCACTTGTTCCAGGTCACCCAGCAGGTGCACAGGGAGAGTTCAGTAACTGACACATTTTCCAGAGCCCAATGGTGACGAATTGTAAATGGCTGGAGGATGTTTGCAACATAACTCCGAAATGAAGTAACCAATTAAAACACTAATATTTTTCTGCAAATCTATGGACCAAGACTTTTAGTTTGGTATACGATGTGCCCTGCTCAGACAACAACATCAAAGAAATATGTCACTCATAAAAGTCGTCCTTCTGCTATTAATATATAGATAATTATAATAATAATAATAATAATAGTCATAATAATAATACTAATAACAATAATAATAATAATAATAATAATAATAATAATTACTATTATTATTATTAATAATAATAATGGTGATGCTTATTATTATTATCACCATGCAAACTTAATTTCATACACAAGAACATTTCATACATACAACATATTAATTATTTAATTTGCTGTTTTCACTGCAGTTGGCAGTTGGCTCTATGAACTTCTGTGTTGTACAGTATGTTGATATTTATGTCTGGCTATAGTTTGCGCCAACTCTGTACACATTCTGATGCTCGGAATGGTGCTTTAACTTTTTAAAAATTGTAATTCTCTGATTGATTATAGGTTGGCCTAGCTTTGAAATGTTTTGAACTGTTAAATAATCAACAAATGTGCAGGTTGTCCAATACAGTCAACAAAATCAATCAATAATCTGTTTGGATAAGGTGGTAAATCCAGAAAGATCAGAATCAATTTTAATGAAGTCTATCACGTAGTTAAAGTCGAATGTTACCCACAATCTAATAGTACAATTAATTTGACTATTTCTACATGATCTAGGTAAGAATTCTGAAAGTCAATTTTCATTTAAATATAAAATTGCAATTGGACAAGATAGAAAATGGTTATTTTAATATAATCACTTTGTATCATGTGAAACAATTTTACAGTTAATAAATCCACATTCAGTACAACCAGTACCAGATTGGTAATAACAAATCTTAGTGAAGTAATCTTAATCTCTTTCATATGATCCCGTTAATCTCAACATGAAAAAAATTTGCAATGTGTGTAGTGACATTGGGAGATTATTAGTGTTGATCAACAAAAAATATGAGGTCTTGCCAAAAAAATATATGGCATTAAAGTCAGGATTAAGCCACTCAAGGATGTCTATTTTCTCCTTTTCAAGACACTGCTGTGTTGTTTTTGCAGCACTTTTCATTGGATCATTGATCTTTAAAATACATAAATCATCCTCAGTTTGAATGTATTGGCAGAGAGTAGCAGGCTTTGGTTAGGATTTGTCTGTAATGTGCACCATCTATCTTCCCATGGTTCATGACAAGATTGCCACCATGTGGATACTAGATGTTATTCTCTGTATCAGGGAGGGTTGGGTATGTGATCCCGGCTGTCAGGATGCCAGCTGTCAGAATACAGACAGCGGTATCCTGACTGCCAGAATCCTGACACTAAAAGGTAAGTCTCCTACCGCTAACCCCTACCCCTCCCTCCCTGGTGCCCAACCTTAACCTACCCCCTAGTGCCTAATACCTCCAGGAGGTATACTAGAGCCGGGATCAGAGGCGTAGCGTAAAGCCATGGCACCCGGAGCATGCTATTGCTACGTGCCTTCCCCCTCTAATGAATTTTGCTAAACTGGTCGTGGGCCACATTTGCCAAAACAGGAGCTGAAACCTGTCAATTGCCGGAGCAATGATGAATTGCTCCGGTGTCCGCGGCGAGTCAGGGTGTTAATTATCGGGGTCCATTTGGGCCTCGATAATTAACATCTTAAATAGGCCACTAAGAGGTCTATGTACTAACCCTTGGAAAGAGATAAAGGGGCCAGAGGTAAAGTGCCAACCAATCAGCTCCTAACTGTCATTTTTCAAACACAGCCTGTAAAGTGACATTTACCTGATTGGTCGTTAGTACATAGACCTCTTAGGGGCCTATTCAAGACGTTAATTATCAAGGCCCAAACAGACCCCTATAATTAACACCCTGACTCACCGAGAATGCCGGAGCAATTCATCATTGCTTCGGCGCTGAGGCAGCTGATTCGAAAATCAGCTGCCCCTGCGAGCGGCTTTTCACTGCTTGCGAGAGCAGTGCGCATGCATGACCTGCGCCCCGACGTGATTTGTGTGTAGTATTTGTAGTGGAATGCAGGTTATAATAGTAGACACCAGCGGAATCCAGATACAGCAGGCAGCCGTAGTACTTAACCAAGTGTTTGGTTTATTGAATTGTAGTTATAGAAGCATTCATGGAGACAGCACCTTAGCGCATTCCATATTTCAGCAGTAAGACTACTGTATGTATGGGATTTGTGCACATTGCACATCTCCCTTACATTGCACCAAAGCATGCCATGAAAGAATCCTTCTAATTAAAGTGACCCCTTTAGGTGCCTCTGTAAAAAACCTAACTCAGCTAATTCAGATGCAGTCTGAAGCAATAAAATGTGAAAATACTGAATTTGGGAAGAGTCGATTCCTTATTACCAGACAAAGTCAACAATAGCAGAAACAGAGGCCTCTGGCATTCATCATGGACCAGCAAAAAAAATGTAGACATCATTAGTGAGTAATATGCAGGGTAGCGCCATCTGAACCACCCCTGTTGTGATAAGCTAGTAACTCCAGGATGCTGTATACCAAATCACTTTGAAGATGGGAAGGACTGGTGTCAAGGGTGTGCAAGGGGACACTTGCCCCCCCCCCCACACACACAGTTCAGAGCCTCTGACCATGGTCTGTACCTGTGCTGCTGGAGCAATCAGCATGATGCAGGCATGAAGGGGTCAGGGAGCCCATTTGCCAGCATTACGAGGCACAATAGAGTTGCTTTTTATTAGGCCATCGAAGGAAAAAGGAGTGTGAAGCCATCACTGCCACCATGGAGAGGAGCAAGCAGAAGATCCAAGGAAGGGAAGTATGAGCAGCTGAGGCTATGGAGAGACATGGGGGGGGGGTTAGAGACTCCTGAAGAGACACAGGGAAGGAAGCTGAGGCTTCTGGAGAGACGACAGATGCTGAGGCTGCTGGAGAGACACGGGGGACCTGTGGCTGCTGGAAAGACATTAGTGAGATGCCAAGGCTACTGGAGGGACATGGGGTTGGGAAGCGTAGGCTGCTGGAGAGACAATGGGGGATGCTGCTGGAGAGACATAGGGGGATGCTGCTGGAGAGACATAGGGAGGAAGGGGCTGGATATTTTCCATAAATCTCAAGATTAGAAGGACAATGCTGGGGCACAATAATCTTTATTAAGACACCATGATAATGACATTATGTTCCTATGCAAACAGGCATCTCCTAGACCATGTGATCTTCTACATCAATAGTGAATACTTACTGAAGTTACTATCTGCCCAGGGAGGTTCCGCATTGCAGAAAAAACACCATACAGGTATGAAAAGACTAAAGCTGGCTGGCTTATACCTAGCAGTAAGTGACCCCCCAAAAATGAGTGTACCAAGCCCCTAGATTTCTATTCTGGCCCTGAAGATGGGTCAGATGAGCCAAGGTCTAGGAGACTACCAAATTTCATGAAGTTGTCCCACTGTCCTGGGAGAGTATGGCACCCCCCTGGATCTATGGACATTTAACTGGTGAAGTATGTGCAGGGAGAGGGAGCATGAGGAATTTTGTGGCAAATTGAATCATATCTCCACCATCTGCTTTGTGATGCTGTGGAACATGGCATTGCACAATGGGGGGTGGGGCTTTGTCACCCACACTGCCTGCATTTACGACCCCTCCCTCCAGGATGTACCATAGTGGTTATCACAAAAGTAGGCAAATTATGACGCTAGTGGATAGGGAAGTGTAAAATAGGAATCCAGAAGTATTAGGAAAAGCCAAGGTCAGGAACGGGGAGAACCCAAATGAAGTGCTGAATAAAGGAACAAGAGGGAGATCCAACAGGCCGTGTCTGGTGCACAAGGAAACACAAGCTGCTGAAAAAAGAAAGAAGCCAGCAACTGCTGGACCTAATACTCCAGCACTAAAAAAGGAAGACAAGGTAGGGATAACCAGAAACGAGGATACCATTGATGGTTTACATTGATGGCAAGAAAACATTAACTGTTAAACCAGCAACGGACATCAGTGCAGCGGCTCTAAGTGGAAGGTGGGACTTGGCAGGGAATAGCGGGGCAATGTGGGCACACTGGAGGCAGAGCTAAGCTCCGTTTCCCCTGCACCAGGAAATAATATATAAAGAACACCTAGCTGCCTTTGTGCCATTGATGGTGCAGAATTAAAAATAAAGTTTATGTACTGCGCTCTGATGTTACTGTTGGGACAAAGAACAACACAACCGCGTATTCTGTCAATAACCAGTTTAATAGTCTAAATTACACAGTACGAAATAGTACTATGCATACACATATAGGAGAACACAAATGGGCCTCCGCTAAATTAAATAACACATTTCACAATATCTAATTAAAAATAACACAGTAAAAAAAGAGACATATGAGGAGTTGATCAGGCTCCAAAAAAGTCTCCAATAACGCTGATGGCAAGAAATAACAACAAGGTGAATGGAAAGCCTATTAGGCTATGACATATAATATACTGATAATACCATTTAAAAAGGCATATTAACTGGACCTCTCTCTATTTGTAATGGGACTTAGGGGGTCATTCAGACCCGCTCGCGAGCAGCAGTACGCTCGCAAGCGGGTCGATGTTCCCCACTGCGCATGCGCACGACGGAGCTCCGTCGTGCGCATGCGCGAGACCCGGGCTTTCCATCGCTCTGGGTCTCGCACCAAAGGGGGCATGCTGTCGATGTTGATTGACAGCACGCCCCCTTTGGTGGGCGTGCCGGGGGCGTGCCTGCCAGACAGAGGCGTTCCCATGGGAACGCCTACCGTCTGAAGCCGGCCCCACTGACATCACACATAAACCGACTCACAATTAATAAAGGAATTAATATCAACAGTCATATTACTATTGAAACTACTTGGAGCTAAAAAGCTCCCAAGGTTCCTATTTAAATAGGAACCTTAGGAGCTTTTTAGCTCCAAGTAGTTTCAATAGTAATATGACTGTATGTGAGAAAGTGGAACCACAGGGTTGCTATACTTGTAACCATACGAGATGTCTAACATGCCAACATATCGTTAACAAAAGTAAACAAGTAATATCAGTTAAGACAGGTGCAACATTTGATATTAATTCCTTTATTAATTGTGAGTCGGTTTATGTCATATATGTTTTATTTTAAAGGGTAAAGAGACACATAGTGTCTCTAGACATTTTTCAGAAAAGCACCAGAAAAATCCTGATTGTCTTAGGGTTATGGGGGTTGAGATAATTAATTAAACTATAAGAGGGGGGGATAGATATAAATTTTTGTGTGAAGCTGAATCCATTTTTATGGAGGGCGGCCCTCATTCAGAGCGTGCGCTCTGCTCAGAGCGTACGGCTCTGAATGAGGGCCCAGGATTGGAGTCTGAAGATCCATTTGACTCTGACATCATATTTGGCCTTAGCAGACGGGAGGTCATTTCCCCTCACCGCTATCCGGAGCCTCCGCTCAAACAGCTCCCACTGCCTGCTCCCAGGTGAGCGGTCTGCTACACGTGGATTTCAGACGGAGTGCTTTACCGGCCAGAGAGGAACAGCGCCCTGCTATACGATCACTGGTATCAGCTGCTGGCTTCCCACATTGAGCCACACAAGGATCATTAGTCTCAGCATTAGAGACTGTGTTGCCTTATTTACAGGTACACTATCGACCCTGCTACAAGTTGTTTACAATATTGCAATTGATGCTGGTCAGCCAACTGACTTTTATCAGTACTTTTAATTTGTCATATGACATCTACTTATTGTCAGTCTTACTATTAAGCTGACCAAAATTATTTGTGACTTTGCTATAACTATTGGTTGGAATATTCATTGTGATGGGCACACAATACTAAGTCCCATTACAAATAGAGAGAGGTCCAGTTAATATGCCTTTTTAAATGGTATTATCAGTATATTATATGTCATAGCCTAATAGGCTTTCCATTCACCTTGTTGTTATTTCTTGCCATCAGCGTTATTGGAGACTTTTTTGGAGCCTGATCAACTCCTCATATGTCTCTTTTTTACTGTGTTATTTTTAATTAAATATTGTGAAATGTGTTATTTAATTTAGCGGAGGCCCATTTGTGTTCTCCTATATGTGTATGCATAGTACTATTTCGTACTGTGTAATTTAGACTATTAAACTGGTTATTGACAGAATACGCGGTTGTGTTGTTCTTTGTCCCAACAGTAACATCAGAGCGCAGTACATAAACTTTATTTTTAATTCTCTTTAGTGATGTTGGCAATCACCTCTATATGTACTGCTGCACTGATTTTGAGTCTCTGACTGGTTAGCGCTAAGGGTTTTTTCTGTGTGATTGATGGTGCAGAGCCTTCAGTTCTCTGCTATTGTTGTGCAAAATCTTCTATCATAGATGGTAAACCATCGATGGTTGCCTGCCATCGGTGGTCGATGGCCATCCCTAGAGAAGAGGCTGTGGCAGAGAAGACAGGGAGCGAGCATAGGATGCCATGTCCAGTAAAAGCCGGACTCTAGGTCCATGTGTGACACTTAGTAAACAAACAAAAACACCTTCCCCCCCCCCACAGCTAAATAAACTGCTACTGTATTGAATCTTTTCTGTAAAGAAATGTAGCTAAACCCACCTATTACGCTGTTGCAATGCTCTGCAGTGATGTACATCACTGTAATATCATAGCAAGAATATATAGTCATTCAGCACTTGATTGACTCCTTGTATATAAAGGTATAAGGGCCTGATTCAGTGGGGAACGCAGTTTCTTCTATGCAGGCGGTCGGTCGATTGTTGCGTACAGCGCATGTGTATGCATCTCAGTGTGCGGAATAGCCACTGCGCTCGGGACTGTGATCACAGAGGATACACAGACCATGGCAGAGTGATTGACAGGAAGTGCCGTTTGGGGGTGGTGATGAGGGGGTGGTCGGGCGAACGCAGGCGTGTCAGTGCGTGTCAACGCCGTTGCATGGGTGTGCATAAATTATCCACTGTGATACCATACGCAGCCTGAGGTCTCATAGCGTGCGCTGAAGTAAGCAATTCCTGAGTAAGGACTGGGCTTCCCTAACTGTCCGATGCTACTCAATGTTACCGATTGTTTCTCTATGTTGTTAGAGTATACGGATGTGAGTAAGGGGAAGTGTGTGTCCTTATGTCAGGCTGCGATCGCAATATGAATGCAAACATTTAAATAACACCGCTGGTATTAGCAACGCAGTTGCATGTGTACAGAATAAGCAGAATAGCGATCCGTAGTGAATCAAGCCCTAAGTCTGCAGCAGACGTAAGGTATTGCCAACCTCACAAAAGCACAGAATGAAAAAGATTAAGCTGCACTGATGTAACCTCAAAGGAATGTTCTAAACCAATGCATTTATGCATTTCATTTATATAATTTATTTTATAAAATCACATACAAACACATAAAAATTGGTTATCCACTTCAAAGGGTATTCTCACAACCTTACTAAATATATCAATCCCATAAAAACGTTTGATATTTGAATTGCTACAAGAATGACAATGTGTTGGCTACACAATATCCAGTGTTACTGTATAAGGAGTGGTTAATTTAAACCTGTATGCAGCATACAGTGATTGATTCATTAGTGTTACTTTGTAGAGATGAAATGAGTACTCATTTAGGTCCTGATTCAGAGATGGGCGGATTTACAGAGCCGCACACAAGCTGCTGTGCAAATCCGTCCATCTCACATGTAAATGCAGAAGGAAGTGTCAGACACCTCCTTGCTGAATTTACGATCCCAGCACTGCGACCGACGTCACGATGGTTGCTTCTATGGTTAGGCTGCAGTAGCTGAAGCCTCCCGCAGTCTGGGCCTAATTCAGAGATGTACGTTCATCCGAGGATGAAAGTACATCTCCGTTGTTGAAGGGTCTGCGCCTGCTCAGCACCCATATATAAGAGAAATATGCTTGAGCGCAAGAATGTCGTGGAACTACAAGTCTAATAATAGATTGCTCAATTATTTTGCAGGCTGCGGTGGACTAACCGCCATCGTTGCTAGGCATGCTATTTTTCAGTACCTGACGTGATTGCTAAAATAAAAATGTTAGACTTTTAATGCATTATGTGGCGCCCTTTATTCAGTTTTATATATACAGTCAGGTCCATAAATATTGGGACATTGACAGAATTTTCAGATTTTGGCCTCTATTCACCACCACAATGGTTTTGAAATGAAACAAACAATATGTGCTTTAACTGCAGACTTTCAGATTTAATTTGAGTGTAATTACATCCAAATCGGGTGAACGGTGTAGGAATTACAACAGTTTCAATATGTGCTTCCCACTTTTTAAGGGGCCAAAAGTAATGGGACTATCAACTCAAAAGCTATTTCATGGACAGGTGTGGGCTATTCCCTCGTTATTTCATTATCAATTAAGCAGGTAAAAGGTTTGGAGTTGATTCTAGGTGTGACATTTGCATTTGGAATCAGTTGCTGTCAACTCTCAATATGAGATCCAAAGAGCTGTCACTATCAGTGAAGCAAGCCATTATTAGGCTGAAAAATCAAAACAAACCCATCAGAGAGTTAGCAAAAACATTAGGTGTGGCCAAATCAACTGTTTGGAACATTCTTAAAAAGAAAGAACGCACCAGAGAGCTCAGCAACACCAAAAGACCCGGAAGACCACGGAAAACGACTTTGGTGGATGACAAAATAATTATTTCCCTGGTGAAGAAAAACCCCTTCACAACAGTTGGCCAAATCAAGAACACTCTCCAGGAGGTAGATGTATATGTGTCAAAGTCAACAATCAAGAGAAGACTTCACAAGAGTGAATATAGAGGGTTCACCACAAGATGCAAACCATTGGTGAGCCTCAAAAACAGGAAGACCAGATTAGAGTTTGCCAAACAACATCTAAAGAAGCCATTACAGTTCTGGAACGACATCCTATGGACAGATGAGACAAAGATCAACTTGTACCAGAGTGATGGGAAGAGAAGAGAAGGAAAGGAACTGCTCATGATCCAAAACATACCACTTCATTAGTGAAGCATGGTGGTGGTAGTGTCATGACGTGGGCATGTATGGCTGCCAATGGGACTGGTTCCCTTGTATTTATTGATGATGTGACTGCTGACAAAAGCAGCAGAATGAATTCTGAAGTGTTTCGGGCAGTATTATATGCTCATACTCAGTCAAATGCTTCAGAACTCATTGGACGGCGCTTCACAGTGCAGATGGACAATGACCCGAAGTATACTGCAAAAGCAACCATAGAGTTTTTTAAGGCTAAAAAGTGGAATGTTATGCAATGGCCAAGTCAATCCCCTGACCTGAATCCGATTGAGCATGCATTTCACTTGATGAAGACAAAACTGAAGGGAAAATGCCCCAAGAACAAGCAGGAACTGAAGACATTTGCAGTAGAGGCCTGGCAGAGCATCACCAGGGATGAAACCCAGCGTCTGGTGATGTCTATGCGTTCCAGACTTCAGGCTGTAATTGCCTGCAAAGGATTTGCAACAAAGTGTTAAAAAGTGAAAGTTAGATTTAGGATTGTTTAGTTTGTCCCATTACTTTTGGCCCCTTAAAAAGTGGGAGGCACATATAGAAACAGTTGTAATTCCTACACCGTTCACCTGATTTGGATGTAATTACCCTCAAATTAAATCTGAAAGTCTGCAGTTAAATCACATCTTGTTTGTTTCATTTCAAAGCCATTGTGGTGGTGAATAGAGGACAAAATATGAAAATTCTGTCAATATCCCAATATTTATGGACCTGACTGTATATATATATATATATATATATATATATAAATATATATATATATATATATATATATATATATATATATAATATATATATATATATATATATATATATATATATATATATAGAACTCCAATGGCGGCACTCAGCAGACTGTCTTAAGACTATAAGGTAATAAATGAAAAGCACACCAGTGCTGTTTAGCAGCGTTTCGGGCTTTAATCGCCTGTCGTCAGGCTACAAAGTCCAGCATTGGAAGGAGTGTGCTGGGTTATTGGCTGGAGATATATATATATATATATATATATCTTTATATAGCTTGTTATAAGGTACCATATTTGGAAAAATATATAAGTTCCTTGTCCTCTGGTTTAATCAAATTATACTGCTTTATAGATTCTGATCCATTTTAAATAAATGTTGCAGTTTTCTGGAGTCAAGTTTTATCTCTCGTGGCTATTGCACATTGATAGAGACAGGCCATGGTCTCTGTTATAGCCAGCCATAACAGGGATCATTCCGTCGTTCATTAACTCATTGAAGTGTGTACGGGCAATCCCCGTTCAAGAGCATTCGTTTCAATGTCTGAACAAATACCCGTTGCTCCAGTGTGTACCCAGCTTAAGATCTCCACTCTCAGTCATTAATAAGTGGAGATGTCCAAAATAACCAATCAGCTTTGAACTGTCATTTTATAAACTATGGTAGATAAGTGATAGCTAGAAAGCTGATTGGTTTCTATGGGCGACTTCACTGCTTTATTGCTCTCAAGTGTTTGATACATCTCCCCTCTAGTGGGAGAACCATGAGGAGCTGTAGAGATTGCAAGTATAGTAGCATGGATGCTGGGAGGGATATGAGGAGTCATCAGGCAGCTCCACCCCCAACCCAGTGTTTAGCCTCTCCTCTACCGCCCAGCAACAGGCTCAGTAGTCAGCACACAGCAGAAACTAACAAATAGGAAGCCAGCACCAGGAGCGGACCGCGGTCAGACTCAGAGAAGCCAGCTGCCAGCGATCAGGACTCTCTGAGCCTGTGAGGAAGCTGTTGTTAGTAACTGCAGTCTGGGGGAGGAAGGGGAGGCACTGAATGTGTGAAGAATGATGTGGAGGAGGAGGAAGAAACAGCAGCAGGGAAGCATGAGGGGGAAAGAGAGTGCACTGAACACAGACCCTTTAGTATGTGTCTGTGGATGGGGAAACAGGGAAGCACACATTAGTTAAACACCCACTGCCTCTCCCTAGTCATCCCCTGCCTTCCCCTGCCAGACACTGCTACCCTCTGTCACCCACTGCCTTCCATGCCACCCACTGCTTCTCCCTAGTCACCCACTGACTCTTGCCAGTCATCCTCTGCCTTCCTCTGCTACCCACTGTCTCTCCCTTCCACCCGCTGCCTCTCCATGACACCTACTGCCTCTCCCTGTCACTCACTGCCTCTCCCTTCCACCCACTGCCTCTCCATGACACCTACTGCCTCTCCATGTCACCCACTGCCTCTCCCTGCCACCCAATGCCTATCACCCACTGCCTACCACCCACTGCCTACCACCTGTCACCCTCTGTCTCACCAGTCTCCCACTTCCCCTCTCTGCCACCCACTGCATCTCCTTGTCACCCACTGTGTCTTACTACCTCCCCTGTCACCCTCTGCCTTTCCCTGCCACCCATTGTCTTCCCCAGTCACCCACTGCCTCCCCAGTCTCCCAATGACACCATCTGCATCCCCCTATCACCATGTGCCTCCCTGTGTCTCCCACTACCTGTCCCTGTCACCCACTGCCTCTCTCTGCCACCCACTGCCTCCCCAGTCTCCCATTGCCTTTACGTGGCACTCTCCACCTCCCCCTGCCAGCCACCACCTCTCCCTGCTTCCCCTTCACCCTCTGCCTCTCCCTGTCATTAATCATTAACTGCCTCCCCAATCACTTTGTGGATGCCTACATGGAGAAGAAGATGTGTACAGGTATTGTAGGTGAGTATGTGTGAGTGTGAGTGTAATAAAGTTCTGCTTTCATGGTGTGTGTGTGCCTTGTGTTTATTTTAATATTTCTTTTGCAGGTGAACTAGAGATACCAGTGGGCCCTTAATGCCCCGCATGTTGGTACTTGTGGTTCTCCAAGTACCAGCATGCGGGGGAGGCTTGCTGGGACCCGTAGTTCTCCTGGAAAAGACAATGTTATTTTATCTAATTTTATACACAATCAACCTGGCACCCACCGGCCAGGGATGCTGGAGATAGCCCCGGGCTATCAGGCCAGGCCTGGGGTGCCCAGGAGAGGTGGAACCCCTTTATTGGAATATCGGGAATAAAGGATTTCTATATTTCAGTTGAGCTAAATCGAACATAAAATCAAATGCAAAATCGAACTTTGATGACTGCAGGTCTGGACACCGGCCAAACCTGGCCCCCACTGGCCTCCAGGAACACTGTGCTCTGTAGCTGGACTGTCTCCTCCAGCAGCCTGATTGGTCTGCCTTGTTAACCTTCACCTGAGCTCTTTCCACAAGGTAGCTTCTTGGTGTGGTCACATTTCCTATTTCTACCCTGTGTGGGCGGATCCCTCCAGACCCACGCCCCACACAGAATACATGGGCCACAATACATATTGCGGGTGATTCTGAGTTGGACACATCTGTTAAAATGAACACATCTCCATTTCGGACTGACTGCACATGCGTCTGAATCACGAAACATGGTGAGCGCATGCGCCGCACAATGCGTCTGAAGTCATAAGTAGGTGCATACATGTTGCATCTTGTGGTAACGAAGTCTAATGTGAAGTAGGCATTTCTTGGCAGCGAGTATTGATATGCATGGAATGGTTGTTCTTGATGGAAATGTCAGTGGGAGTGTCATGAATGTGCATTGCGACGTTTGTGCTTTTCTTAGATGGATGTTCCAACACCTGTTTATTTATGTACACAGTATATTTCCCTTACCTGTCTTGTATACCCCCAGTCCCGAATGGTCCTGGCACCTGCCGATGCACCTCAGCCCCCCTGCCCTCTCCCGTAATATTTACACCCTTTCCTCAATCCCAGGCAGTCATCTGTCCTGTTGTCATGGCTGCAGCATACGTGTCACAAACCTAACTTGCAAGGTGCATACAGTGGGATCCTGAGAGCATACCAGCTACATGGGGTGTAACGTGCATACACATACATACATGCTGATATATAATAATAATAATAGATATACATACATATACATAAACTCTCTGTTATGTTTGGATTTATCGGTATAGGTGAAATTGATCGCTGTACATTTTTGTACTGTACACTGTGCATCTGGTTCATTTTATTTAGGAAAAAAGTCACATATGAGTATCTGAACACAAACCTAAGAATCTCAGCACTTTATATAAAATGTGCCATAAATGTCAGGTGCATAACATTTGTCATTTACAAGAGGTTTGTAAGAAAATCCGCAGGATCCATGGAATGATAGAAAAACCATTTGTCAGGTATTATTGGATAATGTCTGGCGATAAAAGCTGAAATTTCATATGTGTACCCTGCAGAACACAGACTCTCCACTGTAATATACAGCGATAGGCATATGGGAGTAATCCAGGTGCTGGTAGACTACAATTCCCAGCATGCTTTGCCAGCCAGCATTTTAAAGCTGCTGATTTAAAGCATCTAATTAATGTTAAATTGCTAATTGAGCCAATAATGCATTAGATAAATATAAAATGTGGCTTACATATAATGAGGGCTCGTAAAACATTCCCAATGCATCAGTTTCATTGCTTCCACAATTCCTGTCTCATTTAGATGAGAGCACGTAGAGTCATATAAAGCTAGGTTAGGTGCTTGTACAAAGTGTGAATATAAAGGTATTATTTGAGAGTGGAAGTTATCACAATAACGCACTTGTGGATCACATTCTGGTGGAAGGTGATAAAGAGTAACCTTCAACGGTAATTAGCCTTGATTTTTATTTTGTTATAGTAGTCACTTCATCAGCGATGATCTTTCCAAACTTTCTTTCATTTTGATGTACCTCTCACTATTTTACTATATAGTGTATATAGATAGAATAATCTACTAATAAATATGTCTACTTAACTCTTACGTACATACTTCTAACTTGTCCCTTAAGTATTAACGGAGATTACTTAAAGATGTGGAATAGTATTTAAAAGGAAAAGCACAGTATAATTTTTAAATAAGGGTTATACAGACATAAGTAGGTTGTTAAATATATTGATGTAATTTATTACATGTATATAAAAATGTCTTTGCTGAATATTAGCATTCGTACATATTTATTAATATCTTGGTGAAGTCTGCTATATTGGGAAGAGCTCGGAATCACAAGTGCCAAACATTAAGCTCTTAATAAGAACACATAAAATGTTCATGGGGTAGGGAAATTGTATATTTCCATGTAGGAAAAGTGTCGCTATTCATTTATTAATATAGACATGTAAAACGGTATGGGACATAACTATAGGGGCACAAACAGTTCAAAGCAACACACAATAGATTAACTCCTGTCCCTACAAGGTGAGCACACATCGATTACAATGAACCACTTCTGCACATACAAAGTTGGCACCTTTGTAAAAAGATAGAAAGATTCTAGATTCTAAAATATTGTTGTAGAGTAGTGCTCTTAAAATGGTTTACAATTTAAAGACCCTCTGTCATTATTGTAGCTAATCAGTTAATAAAACAAAATATTAAAATACAAATGAGTACTCTTACAGAGGTGAGTAGCTGAGAAATCACTATGTAATATAAGCAGTAATACTGAATCTACTATAAAGACCTGCAGACAGGGCTGGTTCTAGAATTTCAGGAGCTTAGGGTGAAAGTATCCTTTGACAAGGGCCATAACTAGGGTAGTAAAACCAGTGCCATGGCACAGGGCACTTGTAGCTTTATCCCCAGTATCTCCTGGCCTCCCTATCTCTTCCCTGGCACTTCCCATGAGCCATGGCCCTCTTTCAGGTGCACTATCTTATGTCCCTATTTATGAAATGGGGAGGGTGGGGCAAAAATGCTCTCTCAGGCACAGGGCACCAAAAAGTCTAGTTACGGCTCTGCCATTGGTGTCTTGAGCTCAGGGAGAGAGGGGGGGCATGGCGTGATTGGGGTCATGGCAATGGGAACGCTGAAAAAGGGATGGGGAGTGGGCGGGGGGGGGGTGTGCGCCTCCTCCTTTCTGCTGCTGCTCCAAGTCCGTCCAAGATCAGCCAGTCGAGTACTCCCTGTTGTACATCTGTATTTGAGATGGTCCCTGTATATATTTATAAACAGGGCAATTAGCTACATCAAATATGTCAACCCTAAATGACAACTTCGAGAAACTATATTGTTCCAAATAATGTATGTAATATTTCCATGTTTTATATGCAAATAAGTTGTGACCTGGTTGTTGAATGTCAAATTATACTTCTATATTGTTCCAAAGGATAAATATTTTAATTATAAGCATTTATGGGTAGCAGTAGTTTTGAAGTTTTGAACACATATAAGCTGTTGTTAAATCAATTAGTATAAACACAATCCTTATTTTACTCAAGGGGCACTGCTGGACACCAAATAATGTATAAAAATCAAGAAAAGAATTAGGCCAGCTCCAGGGGTTCATGCATTATTCGGATGTTGTTCCCTAAAGCAGATACATTTATATACATTAAGCATTGTGTCTTTCTAGTTATACTAATATCCATTTAATAATGTTCTGTCTTTTTGTTCTTAATGAGTCCAGGTGCCAGCTAAATTTGGCTGTTATACATGCTTCATAACAAAACACATGGAATTGTTTCGAATACAACAATTCTGATTCATTTAAGTTTTGATTGTAATGTGAGGTAAGTAAAGAAGTAATTGAAAACTTCCTCAAAGAATCAGTTTTGGAGCCAAATCATAGTGTGGCAAAACTGACTTGGTTAAATAGTGAGTTTGAGATTACAGATCTAGAACACTAAATACTACTTGTTTGACATTTTACAACAGTAGGGGCTTATCTGTGCATGCATCGGACACACGCCGAGAGCAGAGCAAAGAGCACTTCACATTTTGTCATGAGACCTGGCAATGCACCAAAATTTTGCCACCACAAAAATATATAAATTCTTTTGGTAGTTCATATATTGTTTATATTATCTCTTTACTCATTTTATGTCTACCAACAAACCAAATATCTTAACATGTAGATTTTGCTAAATTAAATGATCAATTTAATGGATTCAATACATTTTATACCCCTCATACTCCCATGAAAATGGCTGCCTGGCACATTGGACTAGAATTGTTTGACCTTCTGCATAGCATACGCAGAAGTTCATTCAGTGTTGACAACCAGGATGCCAAAATATTCAAATGACACTAAATGGTTTTCATTTATTTCTATCCGTTTTTATAATTAATTATTTACAAAGAGATCTGGTTACATTACTATCAAAAATGTACCACTATAAGCATATTATTCCCACACATCCATTGAATTGATAGTATAAACAACCAGGGCCAGAAATCATGGGGCCTGGTACACCAATTTTTTTAGGGGGCCCCCATTCACAAATCCCTGGCAGGCACAGGCCCATCACTTGAGAGTTTGCCTTACCTGTATGTGATTTCTCTGCAAAAGGAAACCTATTAAGAAATTGTTCCTCCCTGGGCAGATGGTGACTTCAGTCTGTATTCACGATTGACGTAGGAGATCTGTGTCCCTCTAGCCCGCGCAGTGTCCCTCTAGTCCCCACACAGTCCCTCTAGCCCCCCCCCAGTGTCTCTCCAGACCCCTTCTGTTTCTCCATCCACAGACCCCTTCTGTCCCTCTAGCCCCCACAGTATCCCTTTAGCCCCCAGTGTCCCTACAGCCCCCACAGTGTCCCTACAGCCCCCACACTTACATTTTTTATGTGTTCTGAAGGTCTGGCTGCCCGTTGTGGCTTCTCTCTTAGCGATGTAGTGCTGTATGACATCATGACATCACATGTGCTGCGCCGCAATAAACAACAAAAAATTATTATTATTATTGGATTGGCCACCGCTACAGCTACACCGGACGGATCCTGTTGCCTGTGCACTACTGATCACTGCAGCATCACGGGCAGCGGTTAGAGATAGGTCCAACTGTGCCCTTTCCCCCCCGGGCTCCTAGAAGCTTGTGTCCTTGAACAGCTGTGCCCCTAGTCCCCCCCCTGTCACCAGGCCTGTAAATAAACAATGGACATTACATAGCAGTTAGGTCCTAGAACAGACCACAAGTCACAGTGTTTAACTAATGAAGAATTCATTCCAGACATTGGTTCTTGGCCCAAATAACTACCTATCTGCCTTATGCAACCATACGTCAAAGAGTTTTCTTAAGTCGTAGATGCCACATTTCAGGCCTGCTGTTAGGTTCTGCTTCTATATCAAGTTTTGGTATAAATTCTCTTCTCTTGTGTCTGCTTAGAGAAGTTCTGGGTGTTATGTAACACTCTCAGCAAAATGTAATAGAACGTCTGGTAACTTTATGTTGTACATAAAGTGTAAGCTCAGTGGTACAGTGTGAACTCTATGATCCACATGCAGAATTGGCATCATGGCACCAGTCATGTGATGAATAGCTGCAGGGCACCTCAGGGCAGGGGGCGCTGTTTGGGCCTGCCAAGTTTCCTGTTTGTTATCATTCTCACTTGTAGCTTCCTCTTCTTTTACCCCCAGCATCTCCTGGCTGCCCCAGGAGTACCGCTATCTCTTCCCTGGCCCTTCCCCATGAAGCCATGGCCCTTTTTATGTGCACTATCTAATGTCCCTATTTAAAAATGGGGAGAGGGGGGGGCGTCAATGCTCTCTCTGGCACAGGTCACCAAAAAGTCTAGTTATGGCTCTGACTGCTGGCATGCCCTGTCTAGACTTGATAAACAGCAATACCAATTGTGCACAACCTTCCATATATTCATTTGTATAAATTTTACATACTGCCCAAAATTCCTGTCAAATGTGCCCATGTAATATGACAGGAATACCCTGCAGTGAGGATAGGTTATGATCAAAATTAAAGTCATAAACGAGAGTGAGTAGAGACATATATACAGAGACAGTTTTACCTCATATGAAAAGATAGACAGAATAATCTGGCTGCATCAGGAATCTCCCCAAGGGCCATACTCAGAAACCCAGAAACCACAATCTGGTGATCAAACCAAAATATGAAGGAAATATAGCTGCTTATGTACCTGGTTCTGAAATGCTTCATCCCAGACTGCTTTGTGAGCTCATCGTGCAGATTGCTCTGTATCTAATAGTAGGCCTGTGACTCTCCAGCTATTGTGAAACTACAAGTCCCAGCATGCTTTACCAGCTGATCGCGTGAGGCTATGCTGGGATTTAGAGGATTAAACTGATCAAGACAGCAATGTAATCTGATTTTATTACTTTATTTAGGTTACCAACCACCCGTGGCACACTGATATTTACTGCTCTCCTAAGCCTGTGTCAATGTGGCCTGGATAGGCTGTCCAGCAGCACGGGGAAAAGCTATTCAATTAAATAGCCTTTTCCCCGCGCTGTAAAATCGGGACTCACGCGCGTAAACACATTGATTCCGCGTAAATTGCGGAATCAATGTGTTTTTTCCCTGCGCACGAGGCTGATTTGGTTGTTTTAACGTGTATTGGATTTTACCTCGCACCACCAGGAGCTGTGAGGTAAAGTCCGACTGCAGGGAATCGCTCACGGGGTCTCGGGGACAACCGCGCGAGGAATTCCCGGCAATTGAATTGGACCGGCACGGCAAATAGCCGCAGGGACAACCCCGCGGCTAATTGAATCTGCCCCTATATGTATTTAACCATTATTCTTTTTGTTCCCACAGGTGTAGCTATTACATCCATGCACTTCTCCTCTCAGTGTTTTAGTAAATATGTATGTTGCGCAGTGTTGCAATTTTTTGCAAAGAATTGTTAGCAAATTCTCCAAGCATTACCATGGTATTTCCTCCTATTTTATTGTTTTATTCATCTTTTTCTTTAACAATCATATAACATAACATAACAAATTAGCACAAATCTATTGCACAATTACAAATTCTCCTTCAGCATGAAAAATAATTTACAATTCTAAACTCACCCGTCACCAGAGCTAATTATATGTTTATGTGCTGAGGAAAGTACAGATTACATCGGTCTTACTTTCTGCTTAAAGAAAAAAAACTTTCTAGCTTGTTCCTTATAAATGCAATATAAGATCTCTGGTTACTTGCTAGAAAGTGTCTTTTGTCCCTGGTCATAACTGGAAGGATGTTTTTCAGATACAGAATTTTATGGTTGGATTAAACTTTATTTTCCATAATAGGCCACCTAATAAAAAGTCTGAAGCCATTTCTTTCCTCCAGCTGGGGGCCACGTTTAACACTTTCACTTCATAAATCATTGTAGAATGGCCAGATGTTCCCAGAAGTAAAAAGGGGGGAAAAAAATTGAAATATATTGGATCGAGGATGATTGAAAGAAAATGTGCTACAAATTGCGGGAAATACAGATGTATAAGCAGATTATAGAAAGGTGTTAACCAAAGTGAAGTGAAAATCCTGCTCCGACAAAACTTCACTGGTATCTAAGCATCTTAGTAGAGGTACGGATGGTACAACATATACATGCAAATTATACAACTGATTTTAATTAGGTAATGCTGCCCATCCACTAGGTGATTAAATTGAGCGATTGAACGATAACAACGTCGTTATCGTTCAATCATTCAATAATCGTTTGAAGATCGTTCACTAAAAATGTCTAAAACGACCAGCGATGCGCGTTACCGCTGGTCGTTAAAGGACATCTATCATCATGCAAACAAGCTGGTCAACGTGACGATAACTTCAGGTTCAGCATGTTTGCAGATGATTGATGTTCCTACACTGAATGACTGCTCGTTCAGTGCAGGCTCATCACAGACTGACAAACAACTGCACGATTACAATGTTGTAATTGTGCAGTCGTTTTCTCATCTAGTGTATGGGCAGCATAACACTTCTTTCCTACTGGCCAATTAAAGTGGACATGTCACCTACACAAACTGTACAATGAACAAATATTTGGACAGACAGCACACAACTAATACCCCTTTTACACCAGAGCAAAAACCTGGGTTTTTGTGGGTCTACCCGGGTCGCAGCTCAGTGTAAAAGGGTCCCTGAAAAATAACCCAGGTCAAGTGACCCAGCAATCCAACCCAGATAGCTACCAGGGTTGGACCCAGGATGGACCCGGTAATGGTGCAGTGTAAACGGTGCAACCCGGGTTATCTGACCTGGGTCATGCCTAAAATGAGCTGATTGGTGGTTGTGGGGCATTCACCTCCCAGTTTTTATGACCTCACAGGTTTAGCAGGGCAGACCTGAGTTCAGTGTGAACAGGGCTGACCTGGGAGTTACCCAGATCAAAAGTGCAGTGTAAATGGGCCTGACCTGGGTCTGACCAAGGTTGGAACCATGTCCAAAATCCCAGGTCGGACCTGGGTTTTTGGTGGAAAAGAGGTATTACATGTTTACATTTACTGTGGAGTAGAGCGGTATGGTTTCTCCTATATTCATAATTTTTCATGTCTGCATGAAGTTAAGTCATGCTTGTGGTAGATATGAATATGCATGGCCATTAGTGAGAGTGTACAGTCCATGTACTGTCACTGGCCCATGACAAACATCCTGTGACATCATCAAGCTGCCAGCTTGCAGTATATTGGCTTTGAAAGATCACATGAGCTGTTACAGTAACTTCTATGATGTAACCACACCGACATCTATTATTATAGTTTATTTATTATTTTCCCAGCAGTGGTATGTGTACTAATAACTTTACATTGCACTCAGTTTTTCTCTTAGGCTGTTCTTCTGCAATAAAAACTAATTTAAAAACAAAAAGACAGAAAAAATAAATAGATGTTTGTCCATATATTATATAAATGTGCACAGTGATCTAATTCAGGATTTGATCACAATCACTGCAGTGTGAATATTTAATTCCTTTTAGTACTAGCTGTACTAATTGTATGCAGAAATGAAAAACATTTAGAATACAGTATATTGCCTGCTCGGCCAATAAAGCAGCTCCCAGATCTTATCTTGTGAGTAAAATTTTGCAACATAAATTTTATAAGTATCTCATTGTAGAATGATGGCACCTCTTCAAAATATCATCAATATACCTACATATAATAACGTGCAATAATATCATATTTTATAGTATCTTAAATGGGTGTGGTACAAAATGTCGACACTCAGATATTCGGAATTTCAACACCAGAATGTCAAATAACCATGTCGACATCATGTCAACATTCAGATTATGTTGACATTCGGAATATCACCATAAAGACTGCATACCTTTTAAATAACCCCCTCTAGCTCTCTCCTTTCCACCAGGTTCATGCAATTCATCACACATCCCCTGAAATTCATCACACATCCGTGGGGATATTAATGCAGTCATCAGTTTGCTGGAAAGCAGAATCCATTTTCTTAAAGCATGCATCTTTCTACTTCTCTCCAGTGTTTCCTCCATGGAGCAGTGAGTAATGACATCCTCACTGTGTTGTGCACATCCAGCCCAGCTTCAGGGATATTGCTAGACCCTCCAGGGAGTCAGGGAGATCACCTCTATTTCAGGGAGTCTCCGTGACATTCAGGGACAGTCGGCAGGGTCGCCATAAACGGGGGACTGCTGGGCCTGGAGTTGTCCACTCCTACCACCTGCCCGCTACTACCGCCGAGCCACAAAGTAAGAGGGGGACCCGCTCCTACCTCCCACTCCTACTGCCATGTAATAAAGGGGGTTTTTTTTGCCACCCGGCACGCTCGACATCATGAGGTCACACCGCTGAAAGAGAGAGGAGCCACATCACGTGAGGAGCAGCCAGAAGAAGGTAAGTGTCATGTGGATGTCATGTGGTTGCGGGGACTGGCTACAGCTTGAGACGAGAGACAAAGCAGGGCTGGAGAGACAGAACGGTACCAGCTGGGGCAGGACAGACACCATAGGGCTGGAGAGACAGCAGGGTGCACTAAAGGTTTATTACCCTTGCAATCTAGCTGGCCCAATATGTAGCACTTAATCTCATCTATTAAACTCCTATTTCCCTATAGATTGTAAGATTGTGAGTAGGTCCTCTTACCTCTTTTTCCGTCTGTTAATATACAGTCTTGTTTTAATACTGTGTTTACTATTGTCAATCGCAATCAAATATGCAGGTGCTATATAAATAAATGTTAATAAATACATTGGACTCTTTCGTTAAATATATCAGGGAGATACTGATGATTATATGTTGGTGTATTATAATTAATACATTTAAGTTTTATGAGAATTAACAAATTTATTTGTAATTGAATGCATTGTAATTTTTTTCTTGTACGTAATCATTATGTCAACATTCAGACTGCAGTTAGGGTTAGGTTGCGGTTGCAGTTAGGGTTAGGCTGTGGTTAGGCTTAGGCTGTGGTTAGGGTTAGGCTGCAGATAGGTTTAGGCTGCAGCAAGGGTTAGGCTGCGGTTAGGGTTAGACTGAAGTTAGGGTTAGGCTGCAGTTAGGCTTAGGCTGCGGTTAGTGTGTTAGGCTGTGGTTAGGGTTAGGCTGTGGTTAGGGTCAGGCTGCAGATAGGGTTAGGCTGCAGCTAGGATTAGGCTGCGGTTAGGGTTAGGCTGCAGTTAGGTTTAGGCTGCGGTTAGGATTAGGCTGTGGTTAGGGTCAGGCTGCAGATAGGGTTAGGCTGCAGCTAGGGTTAGGCAGCGGTTAGAGTTAGGCAGCAGTTAGGGTTAGGCTGCAGTCAGGGTTATGGTCAGGCTGCAGTTAGGGTAATGGTCAGGCTGTAGTTAGTGTTAGGCTGTGGTTAACGTTAGGCTGCAGTTAGGGTTAGGCTGCAGTTATGGTTACGGTCAGGCTGTAATTAGTGTTAGGCTGCGGTTGGGTTTGGTTGCAGTTAGGGTTACGGTCAGGCTGCAGTTAAGGTTACAGTCAGGCTGTAGTTAGTGTTAGGCTGCGGTTAGGGTTAGGCTTCAGGTAGGGTTAGGCTGCCCTTAGCAGATCTAACACTAGAAAAAAACGTTATGTCGACATGCCAACTGTCAACATGCACAATGTCCACATTTTGACCATGTTAAGACTATGAACATATCACCAATGTCGACATTCAAACCATGTCTACAACCCGCATGTACCTCATCCGTTTTTCTTTATGTTATCAATACAAATTAAATGGTTCTTTCAGGTAAACGTTTGTCATATTTTTGCTTTATTCCATAGAACTACATGTCTAGGGGTAGAATAATGCCTGGCTTTTGGAATGAAATGATAAATATGCTTGAACTCCCAGTGGCAGCAATATCACTAAGGAATCAGTCACTTTTTGCCTCATGTGTCAGTGAAACCGTAACTTCCTGATTTAGATGACAAGTAGATATGAATAATTTCATCAATTGCAAATTTTGTTATTTTAGCATTCATAGAGTTTTAAGACTAACGATATAATCTAGAATCAGGGACCTATTAGGGCATGTACCTTGTGGCCTGTGGTGGAGGACACATTCTGACCAAAACATTAAATCCTATTGACTTTAGAGCTCTCCTTACAGAAATTTTGTATTTTTGGCATCAGTACCTGCCAGGCAGAAAAAAGACCTCCAAGCAAGTAAGGCGTTTATAATCCAATAGGTAACAGGGATTATTTTAAGGGAGATGTGGATTAAAGAATATTAATTATTAATTGGGGTCTAATTTAGCCAACTGCAGTTTACTCAGCTGTGTAGGAACAAAGGTGCTTTGGCATGTTATCTCCTGGGAAGCCAGACCCCATCTGAGAGTAAGCGAATGGTCTTTATGCCTCAATGAGGACTGTCAACATGCCCCAAATGCCTAGCTAAGGATTCACCTGCTCTATTCTCCAGGATTGCAAGGTCATCCAGCCCACCAAAGTGCTGCGTGAAACTTTAAACTCCAGGGTCAGTGGAAAGGTCGACCAATTATAAAGACATTTCTTTATTTAACCAAGAATGATAATTGGAAGTGCAATACCTGCAGATCCAGGCCCACATTGGATAAAGTGTCAGTGTATACACAATAACATTACAATTAGTTGTCAAACACCTTAGAGGTCACCTAGGATTGCTAGGATTGTTTGAAGACATTGTTGCTTCATGTTGACGGAGAGATTTGCTTTGGTCCTTTAGATCACTTTTTCCAATTTAGTTCACTTTCGGGAATAAAACACGTTATAGTCATTACCCTCCCCAATCTAGCATTGTTGAAGGTATGAGCCTGCAGGAATGGACCACACGGCAAAAGAGCAGGGTCTATGTTTATGGTTATTGTTTCTGTGTCTATACCGTCATATAACAGAGTTACATAACCTGTGACTTGCTATCTTTTGTGGGACTATATGTCCCAGCATGCCTTAATACAACAGATGGACAGTGATCGGTTGCCTATGGCTGCTCTACTGTACAACAGAGACTGAATTTTATTTTCCGTGCAGATTTTTCTTACATAAATGATACCTTGGGGTGAAGTTTGGGTAGAGGTACAGTATTAATGTAGTCTGAAGATTTGGCATTTGTTAGTTACTAATGAATGGTACATCAAAACTGGATGCATATTTGAAAGGGTTTTTAAATTATTCTGATTTAAAGACACGGTAAAGCTTTAAACAATATATATTCCTCTTTGCTGGCCCTTGTCTAATTATATGCTATGCCTGTCAATATTGGTATCTATTTAATAGGGTGCCAAGATATGTCCCAACTACATCATGCACAATGGCTCCATCATGCAGCTCCCATCACAAACAAGGTAAGGAGAATTCTGCAGCACCATTACAAGGTAGAAATAGCAGGATGGGGTGTGGGAGTGACCCAGCCTATTGGTCAATATTTCTAATTCTTTAGTTTAAGAATTTTGCATACTCTGTGAGCAGCTGTGTATAGCAAGGAGACATAGGGGTCTACTTATCATTGGGGGATCAGTGGGTATGACCTACGCAGTGCTACAGGCCTATTTACCAATCCACTCCCAAGCTGCGTTTTCAACATAACCGGAGTTCCAGCATGAGCGGCCATGGGATGTGTAGTGTAGACTAGTGCATATGTAGACTATAGACTACTATAAATTGGAGAAGACTGTAGTTGCCATTTAAAAAAAATGGAGACTGCAGTAACCTGCGTTGCTGCAGCGAATGCAGGAAATATCTGTTGCATCTCCTGCTGTTTTGTTAAATAGCAGTGATACTACAATCATATGAAATGTGCAGTTTCCACGTGATTTTTAGGGGCGAGAGGCTTAATAAATAGGCCTCATTATGTAACATCTGCAGATGAACAAATATCCAGGTCTCTTAAAATAACCCATTTTCCAGCTCACAGGTCCTGAAGCGATGAGTGAGATGAGTAAGAGCTATCCTGCCATAGAGAGAACTTGGATCATCTGCAATTCTATAAGGTACATATACAGCGGGTAAAATAAGTTTTGAACACATCAACATTTTTCTCAGTAAATATATTTGTAATGGGGCTATGTAATGAATTTTTTACCAAATGTCAGTAACAACCCATGTAATCCACACATGCAAAGAAATCAAACAATAGATGTCCATAAATTAAGTTATGTGTACTAATGTGAAATGACACAGGGAAAAAGTATTGAACATGCTTACTGAAACTTATTTAATACTTCGTACAAAAGCCTTTGTTGGTAATGACAGCTTCAAGACGCCTCATGTATGGAGAAACTAGTCGCATGCATTGCTCAGGTGTGATTTTGGCCCATTCTTCCACACAAACAGTCTTCAAATCTTGAAGGTTCCGTGGGCCTCTTCTATGAACTCTGGGGGTCATTCAGTCGCTCCGGGTCTCACACCAAAGGGGGCGTGCTGTCGATGGTGACTGACAGCACGCCCCCTTTGGTGGGCGTGCCGGGGGCATGGCTGCCAGATGGAGTCGTTCCCATGGGAACGCCTACCATCTGGGTCCGGCCCCACTGACATCACTAGTGATGTCAGTGGGAGTGATTTTGGCTCTGATAGAGGTTTTGACCATCGCGACCATCTTTTTGGCCGCTCGCATATGCTGTGGGTGGTCACCCACAGCTATGCGAGCGACCAGGAGGCCGCTCCATTTTTAGGTAGGAGGGCACTGATTCAGAGCGAATCAGGCCCTCTGATCTTTAGTTCTTTCCATAGATTTTCAATTGGATTCAAGTCAGGTGATTGGCTGGGCCATTCTAGCAGCTTTATTTTCTTTCTCTGTAACCAATTGAGTGTGTCCTTGGCTGTGTGTTTGGGATCATTGTCTTACTGAAATGTCCACCCTCGTTTCATCTTCAGCATCCTGGTAGATAGCAGCAGAGTTTTATCAAGAATTTTACCATATTTTTGAATTACCTTTTGTAAATATCAAGAGATGTAAGCTGTGTGTTTACTTGGTTGATAGGTTGCTGTGGTCTTCAAACTTGGGTCAAATGATGACCGCACACAGACAGCGATGGTGGTCCATTTATTGTTTAATCCAGTTTTGATTCATGAATTTGCACTAGTCATTCTAAGCAGGAGAAGAGGGTGGGTCAGCCAGGGCAGTGTAACCATGCCCTCAGGATGGCCACACCCTACACGCTTGGCCACACTTAGGACAGGGGCCTGATAATTTGGCGGCCATGATGCCCAGGAATCAAAAGTACATAAGTGCAGATATGTGCATTACTGTCTCACAGCACAGAGGTTGTGGGTCAGATTCCAACTATGGCTCTAACTGTGTGGAGTTTGTATATTCTCCTTGTGCTTGCATGGGTTACCTCCTGGTACTCCGGTTTTCTCCCATACTCCAAAAATATACTGGTAGGTTAATTGACAGGGAATATAAATTATAAGCTACACTGGGGCAGGGACTGATGTGAATGGACAAACATTCTCTGTAAAGCGCTGCAGAATATGTGTGTGCTATATAAATAACTGGTAAAAAAGAAATAAAAATGTCTTGTATGCAAGTAAGATGCATCGAACCTTGGGACTGAGGAGATGGAACTGGGTTACGAAGAGGCATTAGTTTGTGTCAACAAGCAATAAAACAATAAAAATAGCATTAAAAGCGAATAAAAGCAATACAATTAGTTGCTTACTAGTTATAATAACGTTATAGCTCTTTTCTAATATATTCTGCTCCTGTAAGAAGCCGGGCAAGTTGGTCATTTATGGCTGGAAAGCCTCCTAAAGGTGGGTACACACCTAGCAGACATATCTGTAGATGATGGTCGTTCCGCCCCCCTACCCGCATTATGCATACAGGCGGTCGGCAGATGGACAGATATGTCTGCAGATATATCTCTCCATCAGCTGTGCAGCACGGCCAATGCGATATGTCTGCGAACGACGTCGTTCAGACAGATCGCTGGCACACACTGACCGACGGGCACCAGATATATTGGCCGATCAATTGATCGGCCAATATATCTGTCAGTGTGTACCAAGCTTAACTCTAAACTTGCCCTGTAACTTCCCTCCGTTCTTCTGTAGTGCCAGCGGCCTCTTCTCCCCTGCTCTCTGCTCCATGCTTGGTGGGAGTCGGGGGAGGTTGGATGGTGTCAGTATTGGGGGTATTCAGTCTGCGGCGCTGGTTAGTCCAACACATTTCATACTTGGTGCACTTTATCAAGTATATACAGTATGCTTATGTCCCTTTAATGGGGATTTGTGATCTACTACTAGGTGGTAGATCAGATTTGATCTTCTTATCATTACTGTTATTAGTGGTTGTTATATAAAAGATCATATATACTGCATCACATCATAGTATAGTATATTTTACTAATGATTTTTTTATGTATCATAAAATGATAAAGCAAACCAAAGCCATCTACAATTGCTCATCAGTTTCACTTTAGAGGTCATGTCCACACGATCCCCAAAAGATGGTGCCTAACTGCTAAAGCACTGACACTATAATGAATGGAGAAAATGTAGCCATTATACTCTCTGCAGTGGTTTCTTACAGTGATCCAGTCCATACTCTGCTTTAATTGCTTGTCCGACATTACCCTTAAAAACCTTCTGGCGCCCACTGCCACTAGCTGGGAAACAGAAAGGCACCAGTCCCGTTTTCCCTATGGCACTCTGATTTCAGGCATAGATTCCTCCATTTAATAGCCAAACTGTCCTTGTTTTGGAGATATTCATAACAATATGTGATGATTTCACCACCTGGCTCTTGACATGATTTAATCCTTTTATTCCTCCCCATAAAGGTCGTCTTACTCCCTTATAGGAATCACAGATGTTCCTTATAAAAGAGTCACCATATAAACAAAAACACATCTTGTTCTCGGAATTGTATTATAACTACACATATATATGTTTCGGTAGCTGGGATTCTGGAAACCATCATTTAATTACAGTGATCCTTTTATTTAGGAAAAAAATATTCCATGGCTAGATTTAGTAAATGGTAAATGACATTCCTTTTCCTTTGTGTGACATTACTGTGGAGCCAGTCATAGCAGAAACACTGAAAGATTAAAGGTGCATACAGGGCCGATTGGGGCCACATGGGCCTGGAGCTGAAAATGAACAAGGGCCTATTATGAGAAGCAGAGGAGGTGTGACCAGTGCTGTGTGGGTGTGGCCAGTGCCATGTGGGCGTGTACACCCCTATACTCTCAGCCACAATGTCTCCCTAAATATGTAAAATAAAAAAATGCTTCATTTTGTGAGGTAAATAGAAATACAATTTTACTACTTATGATTTATGGCTATGTGGAGAGGAGATGGTCAGTCAACATCGTGTTGTCATGACAATGGGCCTATTTTTATGTGGAGGCCTGGAGCTGTAGCTCCATCCGCCCCATTGTTAATCTGGCCCTGGGTGCATACACACGTAGCGATTTTGTAACCAACGATTTTCTGTCACATTTTCCCTTGAAAAAGTGAACGATATTTTGAAGTATAATGAACGATTTTTACAACGATGAATGAAAAATGTTCCTTCACTTAATGAAAATCGTTATGTTGGACAGTCTGAAATGGACGATGAACTACAAACTACAAACAGGAGCGCGCTTGAACGATTATCGTTCATCGTTATAACTCAGAAACTGAACGATTTTTTGAACGATAACGACGTCGTTAATGACAAATCATTCAAAAAATCGTTACTCGTGTATGCACCTTAAAACCTGATTTTCTTTTAATTGCAGTGAGTTTCACAACTTTTTTTTTTTCATATATGTCATCTAATAACAAACAATTCAAATATGCTTTGTATTAAAACCATGCTATAAAAAAGTGTTTAGTTTAATGAATAACCTGGGCCACATACAGGAAGTAACATTTGGAATCAAAGAAATAGAAGGATTTGTCAAGTTTTAAAGGATAGAACAAACTTAGGAAAACAGGAGCTTCAAGCTACTTCTACAATCCCTAAACCCAGAGATGGAAACATACAACACGTAATATGTATTGGCTCCTTACTGCGTGTTATGCATTCGAGAGTGCAGAATTCAATTCAAATCTCAATACAGCGATGTCTGGTTGTGTACATTGCCATCTAAGAGGGGGATTCAATAGTTTTTTGTGCATCCGTTAATGATGAGCGCCTGTTGGAGCAATTAAATTGTTGCTCTGATTGGGGCGTGAATGCCTTGGACACCCAGATTTATGCTCGCACCCTTGTAAGTCTGGCTTTTGGGCACCTAATAGCCGTTTGGGCACTCTAACAAGGACTTTAGACGGGTTTAGCCTCTTTAGGTGGTTAAACTCGGTAAACATGATCGGAGCTATAATTTAATTGTTTTGTTGGGCACCCAATAATTATAGGCGCTCAAAAAACAATTCAATACCCCCCTAATTATGGTACAAAATGTTTGCTAGTTTGCTGAGGAATCCAATTTACAACTAATCTCTATGCTAATTTTCCCTCATACCCCATAGAGGAGATACAGGCCGCAAAGTGCATTTGTCTGATCAATCCACAAACACAATAAACCCTGGAAAGTGATCAGTTTGGGAGATAATGGAGAATATCCATAAAGATCTGTTTATAAGTCAAACGATGGTGGCAGCTTGGATAAAAAGCTGGAAAGGTGGGACTGGCTCAGTCACTACAAAAGAGGGGACAAATAAGGTACATTTATGCAGTGTAATGTTTACTATTAAAGTACTGTGTTCTTTATACAACCAGTGTAAAACATGAAACATTGTTATAATAGCAAGTAGATAATAAATACATGAGAGATGAGTAGTCCAGTTTTACTTGGTTATTTTTGCCAAATTAGCGCAAGTTCAGATTTATCTTATTGGCTAACCAAAATACATGAGAGATGGATAGCCAATAAGATGCTGTATTTCCTATCCGGATGTATCCGAGTAGGACTGAAATGTTCATCTCTAAAATACATATAAACATGTAGATGCAGATAATATATTTTGGAGTAAGTGGGTGCTGCTATTCCTAAAAATGAGTTTTCAAAGATGGAAGCACTAAATAGCCATAAATGGTGTGCAACATTTTGTGGGAATAATGACAGTACACCTTAAGAGAAGGATCAGGAGTGAATTAGGGGATGAGGACACCTGCATGGGCTATACTCTCAATTGAATCTTCATTCACTCTGGGGGTTACAGCTACTGAGACAAAGTTAAAGTACTGAGTAAAGAGTAGCAGGAACTCTAGATTAAGCTCAGAGACCTACGGGGTATATTTACTAAAGTGTGTGTTTTTAGAAGTGAGTACAAGGAGCTACAATTGATAAATATGCGCCTATAGGTTCAAGGGCACACGTTCTCAAACTCGGTCCTCAGGACCCCAAACAGTACATGTTTTCCAGGTCTCCTCACAGAAGCACAAGTGAAATAATTAGCTCCACCTGTGTTTCTTTTAAAAAGTGTCAGTGAGTAATGACTACACCTCTGCACCTGCTGGGTGATCTGGAAACCGTGAACTGTGTGGGGTCCTGAGGACAGAGTTTGAGAATCACTGTTCTAGGGGGAGATGTACCAAACCTTCTAGAAAGATCAAGTCTAAAAAGATGTCCAAAACAACCAATCAGCTTTGAACTGTCATTTTATAAACTATGGTAGATGAGTGATAGCTAGAAAGCTTATTGGTTGCTATGGGCAACTTCACTGCTTTATTGCTCGCAACTGTTTGATACATCTCCCCTTTAGTGGGAGAACCATGAGGAGCTGTAGATATTGCAAGTATATTAGCATTGATACTGGGAGTGTTAATTCAACCTGCTTATTGGATAAAACTGTGGCATCTGAGCATAATGAGCCTGGTACATGTAACCTGTGTGATAGCCTTATGTCACAGGTTCGCAAACTCGGTCTTCAGGACTAGGGTTGGCCATCGTCAATCGATGATTCATAATAATCGATGGTTTATGGCCGATGTCAAATGTTTTTCCCATCGATGGGGAAGAACTAGATGGTTTACCTCCATTGATGGAAAAACATAACCAAATAGTTGTTTTTTTTATACATGGTGCAGAGAAATGGAGCATAGCTCCACCCCCAACACCCACAAAGCCATGCACCCCGGTTTTGATTGGCCCACGGGCCAGTCAGTCATAGAACAGGGATGACAATCGGTTGGTGAAACCATCGATGGTCATCCATTGCATAGTTGGTTAACATGGATGGCCACTTGCTATTTTGCCATCAATGGTTACCATACCGATGGCCATCCGTACTCAGGACCCCAAACAGTGCATGTTTTCCATGTGTCCTCACAGAGTCACTAGTGAAATAATTAGCTCCACCTGTGGATATTTCAAAAAGTGTCAGTGAGTAATGACTACACCTGTACACCTTCTGGGAGACCTGGAAAACGTGACCTGTGTGGGGTCCTTTGGACAGAGTTTGAGAACCACTGCCTTGTTTTCAGGGAGTTCAGGAAGTTACAGTGCACAGGTCAAACATGATAGTGACTATCCTAATGGAATCGAGTTTAAGCTCAAGTGTGAATCCTAACACACTGTTGTTATTTCTGTGCAACTATTAAATGTATGTTGGAAGAGTCCTATAAAGAAATGGACTTATAATAATGGGACCATCTTCAAATATAACAACAGCTTCTATTACCTGTCAAACTAAAGGCCCCCATACATCTGCCAGCTGAATCACCGATTTCCCGATCCAACCGGAACCGCCAGTTGGAAATGCAGATCAGCGGCCATCGATGATTGCCAATTAATTGGGGAATCTGTAAAATTCTTCATTTAAAAAATGCTTGATTTCCTGATCACGATCATATTTTGGCAGTGATTGGCAAATCAGTGAAATCCAACATGTTAGATTTCACCGATGTCCATCTAGGGATCGGGGAATTGGCCCAATATATCGCATATGTATGTGGGCTTTTATTATCCTGGTTTACAGTTACTTGTGTATGGGCCCTTTCCCACCTTCTGACTCACAGATGCCATGGTTAGGAGACACAAATAGGTAGATTCATTTGGAGAAACCCTGTGCAAGGGGTAGGTACAAGTGAAGAGAGCACTTATCACTCACATAGCTGCTACACTATAACAGTATGAGGGAGCTTGCCACTGTTGCTGTATTAGGCAGTTAAATGAAAGCTTGCGTTAAAGACTTACTTTACACACTACAAAAAGTTAGCTAGAAGCTGATAGGTTGCTATGCTATCATTTATCTAGTACCTTCTATAAAATTAGTGGGCAACTTCTCCACTTGTCCTCTTTAAAAGGTTTGATACATATGTGTTATCAATTCTACATAACCCTGTAGGAAATCACAGCTGGATACATACTGTACAAAGTAGAAGTACAAAGGCTACAAGTGTCTCATAAATGAACATACAGTCAGGACAATTCCTCCTTCTACTATAAGCAGAGGTTTAACAGAATAGGAAATGTTGCTATGGGATCTTCTGTAACAGGACCCATCCAATTATTAATTTCTAAAACGTAGGACATATATCATATTTATAATAATAATAATAAAAAAGTAAAGTCTGGAAAAGTACTGTTCACATTCTCCTGACCCAGGCATTGGAACGCATTCCTCCATCACTGGCTCGCTGTTTTACAAAGTGAAAGAAACCACACCTGACACTTGTGAGCGTCTCTGAGCGAAGGATCATGGGCAACATTTACTAAGTGCTGCTAATCCATAAGGTGCCTGATGTCTCGGCAAAATGTAACAAGCGCAGATGGAAGAGGATTCATTGGTCCCTGCTGGAAGTATATGTGCTGATATCGCCATAAATGTGGTTAGTAAAGTTACATGGAAGCCGATATTCTGCTATAATGGGAGACGTTGCTTGTTCTGGGAGTAAAGGAAAGTCTGCTGTCTGTGTATTCCTACAGTCTTCCAAGTTTCTTACATGAACTTTCATCATTGTCCCAATGTTCCTAGAATAGCTAAGACGTTTATTCCCTACACTTATTAAACTGATGACAAATATAAAGTACCCTGGGCTGTAGTTATTTACACATACATGTTTTGTCACATTTAAAATAAATAACTATATTTTTTATTATACAATTGGGCCATTTCATGAGGTCCAGGGGTATTAAAGTGCTAATTCAGTTTATTCCTCTGTCCACCCTGTCATATGCAGAACACCATGTGGGGATTTATCTAACCTTATTAACAGAACAGATGGCATTGTCCATAGCCAGCAGTCAGGCTCATGCAAGCATTTTTATAGAGAGCACTAAGTAAATGATAGATAGAATAAGTTCAGATTAATCGGGTTACTGCGCTCACCCCTACATAAGGGTGAGCACAGTACCCGATAAATCTGACCTTATAGTGAAAAGAAGCAACAGGCACTTCTTATATATGTGCAGCATACCCTGCCCCAATATCTCTGGTGCACAAGGTTTTTACAAAGTGTTAAGGCACACATCCACTAGACGATTTTCCCTTGATTTTTCCCTTCAAATTTTATCTTTCAGTCTGAATGATTTGCAAACGATTTGTGAATGATAACGATACGAGAACGATAAATTGGATGGAAAACCAGCACGACGCACGATGCAGTAAACGACGAAGGGGACCGCTCATCGTTCATCATTTACGACATTTCAACAAACAATTTGTAAACAATAAATGAACGATTGAACGATATCGTTATCGTTCAATCGCTCACTTTTATTGTCTAGTGGATGTGTGCCTTAAGATTGATTGCTATGGAAAACTTCTCCATTTGATCTCTGTAGGTTTGATACATTTCCCCCCACAGACCTTCTACACATTGCATTGCATGGTACAGTGGTTCTCAAACTCAGTCCTCAGGACCCCACACAGTGCATGTTTTGCAGGTCACCAAGCTGATGCACAGGTGTACTCATTACTCACTGACACATTTTAAAATATCCACAGGTGGAGCTAATTATTTCACTAGTGATTCTGTGAGGGGACCTGGAAAACATGCACTGTTTGTGGTCCTGAAGACTGAGTTTGAGACCTGTGGCATAGAAACAGCTCACACCATTATGCAGAGTTGTGCATCTGACTGCGTTGTGTATAGCAATGGCTACATAATGAGGGGGAGATGTTTCAAATCCTGGAGATAAAGTGGAGAGATAAAGTGGCAACCAATCAGCTCCTAACTGACATTTTACAGGCTGTATAACAGTTAGGAGCTGTTTTGATGGAACTTTATCTCTTTGTAAGCTCAATACTTAATGTTCAGAGGGTGCCCATCGAGTTGGTGTGTTTAGTATGTCAGTTCTCAAGTATAATAGTCCGCAATCATGACAAAATATTGTGCAGCGTAACTGCAGACTAGTAGATCATCTTCACATTTGATACCATAGAAGGAAAGGAAGGAACATGTCATATGTAATGTGCTCCCCTCTAGCTATTATGGATGTGTCATACCTGCATTGAGAGCAAATGGGCAGTAATGGCAGCTTAAGTGGCCAGAGAAGCTGGTTCAGGGATGGGGCATCTGTGCTCTCTTTCATCGGTTTAAAAATAAATAAAAAAAAACAACACATGAAGGCAGCCAGCTACACTCATCTTACATAGCATTTGTACAACATGTGCAATACCTGGCATAGTGGGGTATTACACACAGAGTACTGGAACTGTAGACCTCTCAACTTCCTCTTGATGGATTGAAACTCTGTGCCAAGGAGCTGTAGCTCCCACAGAGACATTGGGGTTAATGGACACTGCCGCATTCTCCTGAGCAGTCAATAGGGCAGCATTCCCAGCTCCGCCATCCAACAGTCAATGTGCTTGATGGGGCACTGTGAGGCAAGTGCATTGGGGCACTGCTGTCTACCCATTGTACAGAAAAGGTATCTAAAAATAAAGTGCTTGTATCAAGTCTAAGTCTAAGTAATTTCTTCAGAAAGAAAAGTCTATGGGTTCTTTCCTTCTACACGTTCCTGCATTCCAACTAACGCTTCCTCTCATTAACCCCTTCTCATGAACTTTGGCTCAGGCTTTGAAGAGGGTGATCTGAAGTTGCACTGGGTTTACATTACAGGGGACAAAGAACACAGGTGCACACTCTGAGTACTAAGAACAATGAAAGCCAAATAATCCTGATAAACTCTACAAATAAAATGCAGTATAAGTGAGGTTCTTAGTACTAGTTTGGCCAAATTTGCTTGCCCATCCACCATGTCAAGGTGAACCTCATAAGATGGGTCCCTGTCATCCCTAATACATTAATTTATCCAGGACTTACCTATCATAGATCAGTATTCAAGTTGAGGTGAAAAGTCAGAGGTGGGACTTTTTGCCATCATCGCCGTTTTTTCCTGGGATAAAGCATCGGGCGCGTGCCCACTTAACCCCGTATTCAATTAGGAACCGGCGAAAACGGGACCCGGCCAAAAGGTAAGTATCTTAAAGTCCTGTCACTTTTGGGGAAATCATCCGGTCAACCCCCAAAAGATGGTCTGACATGGGGGATCACTATGGGTACCCCAGATTTGGCCTGCTGAAGGTAATTGGTGTTTTTAAATAGCCACGGAAGGTGCATAAATGCGTCTTGTAGGAAGTGGTAAAGAATAGCACTTAGCTTTATTTTTTTGGGGAAAAAAACTAGTCCCATCAAATTTGGGGTACATGGAAATGGGTGCAAGCATATTTTTAAGTCCTTAAAGTAATTAAAAAAAAATAAAAAATCCTCAAAAATCCACCTGCCGCTACCAGCTGCATTCTAGAAAACACCTGCCGCATAATTGGGAACTATTTAGTTTAGTAGTTTGTCCCCCAATATTTTTTTTTTCACCCCCAAAATGAAAGTACCTTTTTTGGGGTGTCCTGAGGAATGTTTTTTTTTTTTTTTTTTTACACAGATTACTTTAAGGGGACATTCCAAAGGCTGCAGGCTATTTTTTTTTTATTCTACACCCCAAAACCCCAATTCTGCACTTTTTTTCACCACCTATGCAGTGGTGAAAACTTATCCCCATTTTTTTACAAAGACTTTTCGCACCTGCGAAAAGTCTTCGAAATTGAATATGGGGATAAGTGAAAATTACGTCATTGGCGATAAATTAGCGCCGAGAACTGACTTTTCGCTCCAATTTGAATACGGCCCATAGTGTCCATTCTAATATGTAGACAGCAAGTGTAGGCATTTGTGCAGACGATTAAAGGCACCTAAGGGCAGATGGGTGGGGTGCAAATACCAAGCAGAAGGAGTCTCAGCTTTCAAGTGTACAAAATATACACAAATATAGCGGAAAGGGGGAAAGGACTTGGACTGGCAACCCTAATTTTTAACATAAGAGGTACTACCATGCTGAGACTTGTAGTACAATGCAGGGGTCAAAGAACACAGGTGCACACTCTGAGTACTAAAAACAATGTGGGCTTACACTAGCAAGGTCAGAGGAGTCAGTGTACGGTCACAGCAGATAGTAGAGAGACAGGCACAGGGTACCATAATCGCAATGAGGGCTTGATACCAGTTAAAAGCAAAGTTATCGGGTGCCCAGATAAGAAAACGTGTGTTCATCCACAGACCCCACTCCAACTAATAAATACACCTGTGAGGATGACTGAATTAATTAAAATGGAGTGACTGAATTTTCAACTATGTTATATTGCTCCCCTTAAAGTAACTCAAGAATTTATAATCAATCTTTCTTCCTAAACCGGAACACTCAATTAAATGACAACAAATAAGACATTTTGGGTGCTACAATCATGTTTTCTGCCCCGCTCTCCTCCCTCCAAACCATATACATATATGCACATATACACACACACACTACCGTTCAAAAGTTGGGGTCACCCAGACAATTTTGTGTTTTACATGAAACGGACTATCAAATGAGTTGCAAAATGAATAGAACATATAGTCAAGACATTGGCAAGGTTAGAATTAATGATTTTTATTTGAAATAATAATTTTGTCCTTCAAACTTTGCTTTCGTCAAAGAATGCTCCTTTTGCAGCAATTACAGCATTACAGACCTTTGGTATTCTAGCTGTTAATTTGTTGAGGTAATCTGAAGAAATTCCACCCCACACTTCCTGAAGCACCTCCCACAAGTTGGATTGGCTTGATGGGCACTTCCTGCGTACCATACGGTCAAGCTGCTCCCACAACAGCTCAATGGGGTTGAGATCTGGTGACTGTGCTGGCCACTCCATTACAGACCGAACACCAGCTGCCTGCTTCTTCCCTAAATAGTTCTTGCATAATTTGGAGGTGTGCTTTGGGTCATTGTCCTGTTGGAGGAGGAAATTGGCTCCAATAAAGAGCTGTCCACAGGGTATGGCGTTGCAAAATGTAGTGATAGCCTTCCTTATTCAAAATCCCTTTTACCTTGTACAAATCTCCCACCAAACCAACCCCAGACCATCACATTACCTCCACCATGCTTGACAGAAGGCGTCTTTTCACTTGTTCTGCATCTCACAAATGTTCTTCTGTGTGATCCAAACACCTCAAACCTCGATTTGTCTGTCCATAACACTTTTTTCGAGTCTTCCACTGTTCAATGTGTGTTCTTTTGCCCATATTAATCTTTTCTTTTATTGGCCAGTCTCAGATATGGCTTTATCTTTGCCACTCGGCCAGCATGCCGGAGTCGCCTCTTCACTATAGACGTTGACACTGGCGTTTTGCGAGTACCATTTAATGAAGCTACAAGATGAGGACTTGTGAGGCATCTATTTCTCAAACTAGAGACTCTAATGTACTTGTCTTCTTGCACAGTTGTGCACTGGGGCCTCCCACTTCTCTTTCTACTTTGCTTAGAGCATGTTTGTGCTGTTCTCTGAAGAGGGTAGTATACACCGTTGTAGGAAATGTTCAGTTTCTTGGCAATTTCTAGCATGAAATAGCTTTCATTTCTAAGAACAATAGACTGTCGCATTTCACATGAAAGTTCTCTTTTTCTGTCCATTTGGAGAATATAATCGAACCCACAAATGTGATGCTCCAGATGCACAACTAGCTCAAAAGGAAGGCCAGTTTTATAGCTTCTCTAACGAGCAAACCCATTTTCAGTTGTGCTAACATAATTGCACAAGGGTTTTCTAATCATCCATTAGTCTAACGCGCTAAGCAAACACAATGTACCATTAGAACACTGGCGTGACGGTTGCTGGAAATGGGCCTCTATACAGCTATGTAGATATTCCTTTAAAAACCAGACGTTTGCAGCTCGTATAGTCCATTTACCACATTAAAAACAACGTATAGAGTATATTTCTGATTAATTTAATGTTATCTTCATTGAAAAAAAAAAAAAAAACTGTGCTTTTCTTTCAAAAATAAGGAAATTTCTAAGTGACCCCAAACTTTTGAACGGATATATATGACATTTAAGATACAGGGAGAGTTTTCTGCAGGAAATGTGGGGTTACTGATCAATTAGTGTCTGATCATTTATCTATGGCGCACCCTAGAATATCTATACCCTAAAATAAATAGAAAAGTTACCTCTTGTATTTGGGGTGGGTCCTCTCTTCTTTCTTTCTTTTAACAGCTATTTATATATGTAGTTAAAATATGTGCTTAGGATCCCCTCAGTGTTTGGAATATACTACTGATTTTTCACTGTTGCATCTTCAATTAATAGTAAAAATTCCTCTTGCGTTTTTTTGATGTTAGTTGGTATCCACCTATTCCACATATATTTGGGTTACACCGTGTTAAAAACATATCTGATCGAGGATTCCAATATTTAGTTTTATTGCCATTATTCTAAATTGTATTGATGAACAACTACAGATGTGTCCTTATTCACCAAGCCTCAAAACGCCATGTGGTGCGAGACCCCTAGCGTGACTGAGCTGCACAACTTCTTTAAATTGCGAGTCTTAGTCGCATTGCAAATACAGTGAAACGCCACTCACTGTGCACTAGAGACGCTGGGCTGCGACTTTCACCACACAGCACTAAGGGCCATATTCAATTAGTGGTGAAAACAGGCCACCGTTTTCGCCCAAAAAACAGGCGAAAACTGCAACAGGCGAAATAGAACTGGAGAAAAGTTCTCTCTATCCCAGACCAGGAGGGAAAAAAAAAAAATGCAAAATCCCTATTTTTGGCTAAAAATGTGGGGATTTCTTTCAGAACCCTTTGAACAACCCCCCTAATGATAAATAATAAGTTGCGTACTTTGGCAAAATACGACTGTGCAAATTTTGGGCAAAAGAATTTTTTTTTGTAATTTATCATTGGGGGGGGGGGGGGGGGATTGGGTGTTTGATGTTCAGAAATAGGGATTTTCCATTTTTTTTTTCTCCTGGTCGGGGATGGAGAAAACTTTATTTTTTCACCTGTTGCCATTTTCACCTGTTTTTTTTAGCTGTTTTCGCTGCTAATTGAATACGGCCCTTAGTTTTAAACACATACAAAGTTGAAGATGAAACACAATAGAACTTGCTGTGAGACACGCCTGCTACATTGTAGCACTTCATATACAGATTCACAAATGTTACATATCAAATTAATCAGTACAGTTTAGTGACGCAGCTTTGTCGCTATCCAAATGATTTGTTCTTCTGTAGCACCCAGTTATGCCAATATTTGTATATGCTAATAAATTGCATTTTTCAATTGGAACAGCATTCTATGTACAGTAACTCCATGTTTATATGTGGACAATTATATTGCTCAATCTTTACATTAGAGGAGACAATAATCCATTACTCACTAATTAGAATAATTGGAGATCATGAAACTCAGCTATGATAACCTATCGATTAGTGACTGGCTAAGAATCAACATACAATGGTAAAATACTTTCTTCATTTACAACATTATAGGTTGTTTCTGTGAAAGCATTATGAGTGGTTAAACATTTCTAATGAAGTAGCCATGATGTATAGTACTACATAACAGCAAGAGACAGATACACGTACTGTTACATGATTCTACAGGTTATCAATAAATATTGCAGCATATTTACCAATTCCAGATTTGCCAATTACAATGTAAAAACATACTTGCGTTCTGGTATTTATAATTTTCAATTTTTTGTATGCAATTAAATGCTGCCGGTTTAAATTGCCAGAACTGCAGTTCAGAGAGGAATGTTTCATATGCATCACAGGATTAGAACATTATTGGTAAGGGTTAATTTTCTTGCAGTTCCTGTAAAGTTATTTATTTATCCAAATATCCGTGCGGTTTGGGCTATGTAGTCAAACCAGTCGTTCTATTAAAGATTTGACTTAACGAACATCAAAACAGCCACACATACAAAACTGTACTTTGTTCCTCACATTATTTATTACCAGTTATTTATATATAGTGCAAACATATTTTGCAGCGCTTTACAGAGACTAGTTGGCCATTCACATCAGTCCCTGCCCCAATGGAGCTTACACTCTATATTCCCTACCACATGTACACGCACACACATACACACAAGGGTTAATTTTTGTTGGGGGCCAATTAACCTAACAGTATATTTTTGGAGTGTGGGAGGAAACCGGAGCACCCGGAGGAAACCCACGCAAGCACAGGGAGAATATACAAACTCCACACAGTTGGGGCCATAGTGGGTACTGAACCCATGACCTCAGTGCTGTGAGGCAGTAATGCTAACCATTACACCATCTGTGCTGCCTCACATTCATTCTGCTTCCAAATCATGTTACATAGATCTTAAAAAAACAAAAACCATATCCAGAATACGACCGCATCTTACACAAGACACTGCAAAAACTCTAACTCATGCACTTATATCGCACATTGATTATTGCAATAGTCTCCTTACTGGTATTCCCCAAAGCAAACTATCACCATTATAATCCATTTTATCTCCCCTAGATTGTAAACTCCTAGGAGCAGGGTCCTCCTCCCCACTGTCTCACAGCCTTTTTCTCTAACACTTCTATGACAGCCTTCACCTTCAGAGCTGTACTGTGTATGGAGAATTGTGTTGCTAATTGTTACTTGTGTTCTGTTTATAAGTTGGTTACTGTATTGTAATGTAATGTTCTGTGTACCATTTACTGTATGTACGGCGCTGCGGACCTCTTGTGGCACCCTATAAGTAAAATGTAATTATCATTTTAATTGCAGCTCCGCTGTCAGTACCTCTATTGGTTACCTGTATTCTACCAAATTCAATATAAAATACTTTTTCTTACACATAAGGCTATTAACCAGACTACACCAATGCTTATCTTAAAATGTTTTAAATTTAAACCAGCCACTCTGTGGCAAAACCATTACACAACTATAGGTTTATTGCTTAGAGTACCATCTAGTGGTCAGTAACAAAACTACATTTATTATCAAATTATGATACTATATACACGTTTCTGGAGCACAAGGTGTAAAACATTCTGCACAGTGAATTCTGGTAAAAAGTATTTTACTTAATTGAAGATCTGCAACATGAAAGGACTTCTAGCTTGGTAATAGGTCAACTCTTGCCAGTGACTTCTGGGCAATTCGTATCTTTACAGATCTGTTATTTACACAATTAACACGTAGCTTCACTTTGTGATAAAGTACAGACAGTGGGGGCAATTCAATTCAATGCGAATTGAATAGCGCTGGGAGCTAGCTCCCGGAGCTATTCAATTCAGTGCGCTGTGTGGTCGAAGAATGCCGGTTCTCGCGTCTTAACAAGAGTGTTAAGGCACGTAACCGGCATTCTCTGCCAAAGTGCCAGGCGCGCAGCTGTTAGCGCCGCGCTATGCGGAAAAACAGCTGTGTGTCCGGCGCTTTGGTCGGATTTCTCCTCGCATCCCCAGAGGGGTGCGAGAAGAAATCCTTAGCCCGCCCAAACAGCGCGGTGCATTGAATAGCTTCAGGAGCTTCCTGCCGTCGCTATTCAACATCGCACTGAATTGAATTCCCCCCAGTGGGGTCTATTTATGACGCTAAGATAGGATTTTTCTCAGCTTCTCACAATTTACCAAGAGGAAATCACTGATGTATCCCGCGGTCTTTCTTTCTGCTGCATACAGGTGTTCCTATGAACCTCTAACGGAGTAAAGTGGAGGTATGGCATTAGCTATACAGACAAAGGGAATAAGTGAAACCAAAGAGTCTTCTCTGGATATCCTCTCACTGAGATCACAATGCGCATATGTGGACATGTGTCATGAAATGTGCTTATTGCCTTTGCCGTCAGGTTAAGTTGCAGGTTGACCCCTCACCGATTGGTGGTTTCGCCAGTGCTCGAGAAGAGCCGGCATAGTAAATAGCTGCAGTACAACATTATATATTGCTGCAACATAACTATGCAGCAGCAGTGACAATCATTAACAAACCCAACAGTCATGTTTAATAGCTCTGGGCACATAGCAGAAAAGTATTGTAACCAGAGAATCTTAACGTTTTATATTATGTAACTTCCATAAGGTCAGTAAGTTATTAAAAAAACTACTATATAGAGAACAGTATTACAAATGAAAACCTTTCCAATAGAGCTAGAATACAAATAAATAAATGTCACCACTCATTATGAAACAGCCAGATGAAACAGAGTACGTTCCTAAAGTCTGCAAAGAGTCAATGAATTATGGTGAGTATACAAAGATTTGTTTAATTCTTTATAAAAGTCCTGTGTACCCTCATTTGTTGAGTAACACAGCTCTCCACAGAAGAGGTGGTTTGTACCAGGCCGGACATTTTGGTACTATAAAACAACCTCTATAACCGTAGTCTGTTATCTTTTGCCTCCAGAGCTTTGACTGCTAAATCCGCTTTATGACTGAGCAAATCGGCTTCTTCTGCACTTTTCTGAGCTCGGATGTTCTTTAGTAGGAAATGTGAAATGAAAAGTTTCAAGCCCTCGCGTAGCATTCCCAGCTTGGCGTTGTCAGAGACCCTAAAGGGAATACAGGACACAGGCATGTAACTCATAACTGCTCTACAGACGCACAACATGACAGATGTAACTAGTGGCTCAACCAAGTTAAACATCGGTGGCTTACTCATTGCCGAAAAGAATCAATTCACAAATGAAAATCAGTTACAGCCTTATGAGTGTTAAATACTTTAGTGCTCTCTTTAGCGTTTAGATTTAATTTAACCAGATTTGTAAAACAACTTACTTTCCAAATATAAGAGCAAGATCATCTACTTCAGCTTCCAACAACAGCTTGGAAAGAACTTGACGCAAGAAGGAAACTTTGATTTTATCCAGCTCACTGAACTCTATAACCTGCAGGAAGAAGATAAATACAATGATCGCGCTGAGCGAAAAAAATTGTGGGTCCCAGGGACCCCTCACTTTAAGAAATTGGGGTCCTACTGCACTTTTTCTGGGTCCCGTCACATATTATGGGGAGTTGAGGGCAGGCAGCAGTTGGGACGGTAATGGGGGGTATATAGTAGTTGGGGTCAGAGGGGGTTGGGGTAGAGCTGCAGCTAGAGCGGAGTAAGTGTTTACAGTTGTTGCGACAGTGCTAGGGGGCTAGGGGCAGGCAGTGTTGTGGGTAGGGAGGGGCAATGGTAGATAGCAGCTGGCGCAGTACTTGGGGAGCATGGTGGGGGTTAGGGGCAGGCAGTACTTGGGTTAGGGAACGGGCAAGTGTAGATAGCAGCTGGGGCAGTAGTATGGGAGACAGAGGGGGAAACAGTTGTTAGCAGCTAGGGCAGTACTGGGGGCAAGGAAGAGGTTAGGAGCTGGCAATACTAGGGGCGTAGGGAGGGGAAAGGTTTGATAACTAGGGCAGTACTGGGGTCAAGGAGGGGGTTAGGGACAGGCAATACTGGGGGCAGTACTGGGGTTAGGATAGCAGCTGTGGCAGTACTGAGGGTAGGGGTGGGTAAGGATAGACAGCACATGGGGAGGTTGCCTCCTTGCTTTTGCTGGGAGCCCTTCTGTCCCATGCAGTGTCCACCTCCCTGCCTCCTGCGTGCAGAGAGCTCAGCTGGCTGAAGGAGCGCAGGCTGCTAGAGGGGCGCCAGTGACAACGCTGCTGCAGCCAAGGAAGAGATGCCCGATGGATGCAGTGTATACAGACTCAGTTAGGAGTCTTGCAGCAAGGGTGGCGCGGTGTTTGGCTGGTGAGACGCCGCCACGCATCGATCGGTTACTGCAGCACACACAGCGCGTCCTGCAGGACCCAATCAGTTTTTAAAACTGGGTCCCCAGTTTGCTGTAGCGCATAAAGACACGCTATAGTGCGTATTTTGTGATCCCTGAAATATGCAGATTGGTGGATCACAATTATAGGAGACGCAGTGTATATTATTAGCCCGTTATTGTTTATTTTTTATGGATCCACAAGGGTTCCACAGCACCTTACAAATAAGCTAAACAAGAAAACAGTGACTTACAGTACATAACAGTGCAGGACAAGGACATGGGTTTTACATTGCTGCATCCGTGGTCACAACACTCAAATAAGCAGCAGGGTGGCAGCAACCAAAAGTTAGGTGCCGTTGTAGGGTGTATATGATAGTATAATTAAGGGAAAGGAGAAGCACATGAGGGAAGTGGGCATTGCTCGTGAGAGCTTACAATCTAAAAGGGAGGGAGGGACAGACAGAAAGGGGTGACACAGATCAGGTAGACAGTGAGGAAGGAGCAAGGAGCAGCGGGTTAGGATGAGAGCTGGATGGCTTTAATGAATAAGTGAGTTTTGAGATCCCCTTTGAAACTTAGTAGGGAGGTGGAGATAATTTCAGAGGTAGGGAGCAGCACAGACAAAACCTTGGAGGTGGGGAGGAAGTAATCAGTAGGCAGGAGAGGAGACATGCATTTGTGGAGCGATGTGGGCGGGCAGGCGTATAAAGGGAGATCAGGGTCAGATGTAAATGGGAGAGAATTGGGTTAGGGCTTTGTAAGTGAGTGTGAGAAGCTTGAATTGGGTTCTGAAGGGGAGCCAGTGTATGGGTTGTAGGAGAGGGGAGGCAGATGTAGTATGTTTGGAGAGAAAGATGAGCCGAGCAGCAGCACTGAGGACAGATTGGAGTGGAGAGGGAGAGAGGTTAGAAAGAGTTTAAATCCTAGAAATATTTTGGAGATGGAAACAGCAGGACTGCGAAATTTGCTGAATGTGCGCATTACAGGAGATAGAGAAATCCAGGATAACTTCAAGACAGCGCACTTGGGGGCTAGAGGAGATGGTTGTGGGAGGTGAGGTTATGCGGGAGGGTGGGAAGATGATCAACTCAGTCTTATACAGGACATCCATGAAAAAATAGCAGACACAGTTGGAGATCCGAGTGAGGAGAGAAGGGGAGAGGTCAGGGGAGGAGATCTGTGTAATCAGCACAGAGATATCAGAGGCCAAAAGAGCTGATGAGCTCAGCTAGAGAGGAACTATAGAGGGAGAATGGGAGAGGTCCCACAACAGAACCTTGGGGGACACCTACTGTTAGTGGGGGCAAAAGGGGGAGTCATGAGAGGAGATGGAGAAAGAAAGGTCAGAGGTAGAAGGATAGCCAAGAGAGGGCAGTATCCCGCACACTGACATAGTGAAGAATTTGCAGGAGGAGAGGGTGGTTCAGTGTCAAAAGCAGCAGAATTTGAGAAGTGGAAGAGGGTAGAGGCCCTTGGATTTGGCAGCAAGGAGGTCATTGGTGACTTTTGTGAGGGAGTGGAGAGGACAGAAGCCAGACAGAAATGAGTCTATCAGGGAGTGGGAGGAAAAGGTCAGTAAGGGGATTGTAGACAATCTACTCAAGGAGTTTGGCAGCAAATGGGAGGAGAGAGATGGGTCAGTGAGTGTTAGGATCAAGGGTGGGGTTTTTTTTTTTTTAAGAATGGGGGAGACAAGGGAATGCTTGAATACAGATGTAAGGGAGAGACTGAAGTGGTGGGCAAGATGGGAACAGGCAACAGGAGAGAGGTAGTGGACAGGCAAAATGCTAATTGAATAGCATTTCCCTTCCTGGTGCTTGTCATCAGCCAAGGGGTAAATGTCGGGGCTAATTAAATTCTCCCCATACACTGAATAGTGAGCCAGCACCCAGAAACATGTAAACACAGACTGACAGCTCTTATTAATCTGCCAGACCGATCCTCACCTTAAAAATGGAGAGTGAAAGGCTCTTGTTTTTAATCAGATGACTCAATAGGTGGATGAGGTTTGAGAACGTGGTTGTTGACAGACTTTCCAAGTCCTTGAATTTATCCCACATACTGAACTGGAATGTCATCTGAAATATCATACAAAATAACAATAAAATAAAGGAACCGGATAAAGCTGGTCACCAATAATCATGCAACCACAACAAAGAACAAAAAAATTAGACACAGGAGATAAAGAAAGGATATAAACTCACAACGATAAACATCCTATGTATGTGTGACATGCTGCAGGTAAAAATGGTTGCTTAGCCAAAAAAAAAAAAAAAAAAAAACCAGCCCTGTGGTACTAAACACCCTAATGTTAAATATTGGAATAATTTATGATTGTATGAGAAGCTAACTGAAATATATATATATATATATATATATATATATATATATAAAATCTGTGCATGAAACTTGAAAATCTGCGAAATCAGTAAAAACACAGTGACATTATATTGATGTAGTATAATACACAGCAGTCCGTGATCAATGTCACAATTGAAAGTTTGTATCCAGATGCATCCACTGTCATGTGGCAACAATGCTATAGTTTTTTTTCCAAAACAAATAGTGGAATTTAAACTGATGCAGTTTGTCTGACTCGCATGTGAGGGGTGGATGCTCTCTTGTGGTGCGAGGCGGGAGCTCCCAATGGGTTCACAAACTGTGAGCGGACACCCTCCATTGTGTCGGGTTTCTGACTATAGATGGACAGTAATTAGACAATGTCTAGATAGACACCAGATGTTAGACAGTTAATAGTTAGACAAGGATAAAAGTTCGACACAGACAAAAGTCAGACACACTAAAGTTAGACATGTAAAAAGATCGACAGGTACAAAAGGTCGACAGAATCAAAAGTTCGATATGAAAATGAGCGACACAAAAATGGTCAACTTTTTTTTATTTATTTTTGTAGGATTATGGTTTGGTTTAGTGTTAGGCACTTACTGGAGGGGTAGGCACCATGAGGGAGGGTTAGGGTGAAGATTAGGGGAAAAAAAAAAAGTCTACCATTTTCATGTCAAACTTTTTACATGTCTAACTTTAGTGCGTCTGACTTTTGTCTGTCGAACTTTTATATTTGTCTATTAACTGTCTATCTAAACATTGTCTAACTACTTACTGTATGTCTATCTCTTACACCACACCCCACTGCGTCATGTATAGGTACTCTCTGTTGCGGTGGAGTGGTCTCACTGCCCAATTATGTCTCGATCCTCTCCGGCTGTGGGAGTCTCCGCTTGCTGCTGTCCGCTACCGTTGCTTGCAGTACATTTGATGTAGGCACTGGTTAGTTAGGTGCCATGCTTGATAGCTGCTGGAGGAGCAGCGTCAGATAGTTCCAGAGCACTTGCAGGCTGTGGACGGATAGTACTCTTCCCTAACGCATTGCTTTCCAGACAGGGATTTCATCAGAGGGGTGTATGAATACATTGTGCGTGGCTGGTAATTGTCAGATACCACTGATTTCCATACAGTTACAATTATTGCTTGTTATGCTGTAATAAATCACTTACCATGGAATCACTACAGGGTAAAATCCCTAATGTGACATCCTCCAACATTTAATGGATACCTATGACAATGTGTATGCCACAATACCCTAACACTGCAAACTGAGCAGCTTTCTCCTTAGACTACTAGATTGTGTACTGAATCTGTCCCTTCCCACTCACAGCACAGCAGCATGTCAGGGAATAAGGAGACTGACAGGTAACAAGGTTACAGGCTAGGGCTGCTGGTGAGCACACAATATATACAGTTTTGGCCATAATGATGGATCAGAAAAAGTCTATTTTTGGACATTGCAGCACTTTAAGTTATACATTGCAGTACCCGATTCAGTTTAAAAATGATGAACACAATGACCAGCTAAATGGCATTACCCTTTCTGATTACTGTAAAGCTATAGAGCTTTTGTTACTTCCAAATAAAATAAAAATCATACCAATAGCAAAAGCCTCATAAAAAAAGAATGGTATAATGTTTTTATTTTATTATTGGTAGCAATAATAAATAATGGTAACTGAATATCTCACAAGGTTACCTGGAACCGCCTGTCGTACTCGCAGAACTTGCTGGACAGGAAAGCGTAGAAAGGGTTATAGCGCTTCTCCTGCAGACAGCAATCAATAAGGACATGGACAATCTCCCGCTCTTGATGGTGCTTTAGCCCCAATCTGAAAGGGCAAAGAACAAACTTAAAATCCTGAAGGGGAAAAAACAAACAAAAAAAAAACAAAAAAGAAAACCAGGTGATGTTTTACATTCTCTGTAGGCAGCATTATTGCGAATGAAAATGATTTTCCAAGTAAGCCCCCTCCTCCTAGCCGGATTGCCAGGGTCTGCTAAATAAAGGTGCTTTTCTGTTATGCAGAACCAGTACATAATAAAACTCATCCATCTTTCAATCTGTGAAATGCATGGGAACGATGGCTGAGCATGAGGACCAATCACAAGCCGTAATCTCCTATGATTGCGTCTTGGACCGGTTACAGAATTGGAAAAAAAAAAAAAAATGGCTGCTCCTTGAGTTTTAGCCTCATAAAAAGGGAGCATATTAGCAAAATGTTTTTTTTATAGCTGGTAATGCAGCTTTACATTTACAAAGCAATTTAAATAATAGGAGTTTTTAAATTGTGTTTATTATTAAAGTTTTGACATTTTCAAACACAAAAATTACAATAAACAATAAAATGAGGAGACAAGACCAGTGTACAATAATCTAAAGGGGTAACACTTAGGACTCAGATAAATATAAAGAGAAACGAATGTAAAGATAATATATATGTAGCAAAAAAAAAAAAAATATAGTAAACCTAACATAAAACAAAACTAGACAAGCGGCTCAACAGCAGCAGGCATGGGGCAACCCAACAGTAACATTTCACATAATACATGCAACTCGACATATACTAGAACCCTTACAATAGAGTAGTGAAGTGGGGACACAAATCCAAACATAATACCATGAGACTAGTGGGTATTAATCTAACGAATATGAACACCGCTCTAGAAAAAGAATATGCAATGTAGCTTCACCCCTGCACCTAACGCCAAACGGAGCTGTTCCAAAGTCAACATACAGTAGTAGTCGTATATAAAACAAATATCAGTTCAACATAAACAGAATATACAGATGTGTCCTCATACATCTGGACGCGAGTGAGCTTTCAAGTCACATGCGACTCGTGTTTTTCACCCAAAAATTGGTGTTAGTAACAAGTGGATGCGACAATCCACTTGAAAAATCTGAAAGGATTAATGTGGTATGCGACTGTTTTATATGTGCGTATCTGAACCTGTATACAGTGAAAAGAAAAAAAAAAAAACTTGCTATATATATATATATATATAAAAATATATATATTTTTTTATTTATTTAGCATCCAGATGTGCCGACAGTCAAGGTGCCAGCATTGGGATCCCGGCTCCAGAATCCCGAAGGTAAGTATAAGGGGTTGGGTTAGGTTTAGGGTGCGGGAAGGGGGGAGGTTAAGTTTAGGCACTTGTAGGTTCAGGCACCGGGAATTAGGAAATTATGAAAGCATTGGGTCAAATATTCCTGTACATGGTTCATCCAGCCCAGGACCTAAAGAGGCATCCAAGAGACTCCCAAAATAATAAACTAAATAGCCTAACCAAATATAAAACCCTAACCTCCCCGCTCCCCACCCAAGTGCCTAACCCCCCCTGTAATTGCCTAAACTTAAACCTCCCCCCCCCCTTACCCGCAGCCTGCCTCTGCGGGTTACCTTTGATCGGTATACGGGGCTCCCGGGGTAGATAACATGACAGGCGTCGGGATCTCGACGCCTGTCATTAGACCCCTGCCGGGATTAGACAGTTGGGAAGCCGGCGGTCGGCATTTCGACCGCCGGCATCCCGACTGCATACCCTAGGAGCAAGCAGGAAAACTAAAAAGGATAGTAGGACTGAACAAACCCTAAAGACAATTAAATACTAACGGAGGAAAAACACAGTTATATGATATGACACTATGAAAAAAAAAAAATTAAACAAATTTCAAAAGCAGGAATAATAATTAAGCATTATGAAGACAAGCAAACAGTATTAAACACTGGCCACTGTCTCTGGATAATACATAATATTCGCAATAGATGTCCTCATTGGGTCTCCCGACGGAAGAGGCAGTGAAAAACGTCAGGCACAGCAAACGGAGATGGTAATTCATGACAATAGGTTGTTCTTACACTATATGTCAAGCCCAGCAAACATAGAAGGAAAGGAGTCCTTAAAAAGACCTCTTTCAATGGCCCCAAATATTTCTATATACTATGTCACCTGAGACTCCAGGGGGAACAGCCGTCCAGTGACCGAAGTAGCACTGCCTCCTGGGAGCAAATTAAAGTCTCTCGGTACGGCGAAAATTATTGGAATATGTTCTCTTTTAAATCCCTCTTAAAGTTCATTAAATAGAGTACATGGGACTAAAAGGATTATACCATTGATGATGCAAGATCTAGGAAATTTGTTTAGTTTTTTTAGTAAGACCTATGACCCTTTGACCTGGATGTAATTCATGGGTAGAATATAAGAATCCACATTTTGAGCAATACAGTCACACTACCTTGAGGAAGAGAGTTAAAGCTCTCAAAACGCATTGGTGAAAGAGTGACTGGTGGAAGAACTTGCTGGTAAAGATCCAGGAATTCCTTAGCTGAAGGGTACCCCCCATAAGGTTTCCGGAGACCTTCAACTTTTTAACCAACTACAGGCCCTTTTTGATGAGGAATATCTGGTAATTCCCCACAACATTATCTGACTTGGCTGCAGATATCTTATGTATTTTAGCATCATTTGCACTTTGAGGTTTTCATTTTGAAGTTTGATATTTTAGAATCAATAAATGTGTTGATTGTATTACACTATGGTTCTATTTTTGATTTTATGTTTTATATGGAATATGCATCCAGAATGAATACTGAGGATCCATGACATAAAAGACAAAACGCTAAGGGAAGTATCACTTACCTTTTTAGAGATTACCCAAGCGCAGATTGATTATTACTTTATTGTTTCTATTATGCCTGACCGGAGAACTGTACGCCCAAAGTGGGTGCCTCCTGGAGGTTAAAAAACCTGAAATGTAAATATGAGCAAACGTGCGGACAGGGGACCAGATTGCTGCAGAGTGGACCTGTGCTACTGAAGTCGCACGTTGCACTACCCAAGAGATCGCCACCGCCCTAGCAGAAGGCGGTGACACCCAGTCTGGTGGCGGTCAACCTGCCCCAGAAGGGGTTGAGTGATGTCCGAGCTAATCCAACGCGCAAAGGTCTGCTGAGTAGGCGGCCAACCATGTTCCAACACATCATAAAGAACCCGCAGAGAACAGTGCGGCGTACCAAGGAAGAAGTGTCCAAGGAAATCTGCATAGCCATATAATCCCAGTCCGAGGAATTCACTAAAAGGAGGAATAACCGGAAGAACAACATCTGAAACCAGTGTTGTCTGGAATCGTAAAACCGCACAATCTACATGGAAGACAAGCAAATACGTAACTATGCTGAGGAAAGGCAATAGCCATAAGGAAGAACAGCTTCCAAGCAACAGACTGAAGATCCAATGAATGCAGCGACTCCAATGGAGCTTGTGTGAGAGCCCAGGAGACTAGATTTAAGAATCCACGGCTCCACCTGTGGATGAAACAGTGGCAAATACGCAGCCCACCATGCATAAACAGATTAGACACTTGGAAGATACAAACGCAGCTGTGAAAGAAAATGACAGGGCCAAAACCTGTAACGTGATGAGACAAAGGAGCTCAGTCAGACCCGCTCGCAAGCATCCGCTCGTACGAGGCCGAAGTTATGCATTTGTGCATGCATCGCAGTGCGCGAACTAGTTTGAGCGATCGGGAAGAGCTCTCTCGCCCAGCAAAGACAGCCCAGTGGAATGAGTGACAGAAAAGGCCATTTGTGGGTGGTAACAGGGGCAGGGCTGCGGTCACAGGGGAGAGGAGTTGCGAACGCAGGCATGCCTGAGTGTTTCAACGCCATTTCAGAGGCGTGCATAATTAACAGGCAGCGTCAGAGTACACGTCACATAGGCGGGTTTTTACACCGAAATGTTTGCAGTGCTTGCGGTAGGGTGAAGTCAAGCATGTGATGGAAACGGAGTACGAACTTGCAGTCTAGTACGGACCATGAGAGAGAAGACCTGCAGCATTATAACTCCCAGGCACAGTAGTACAGGCGTGAAAGCCAACCGAGGAAGTCCCCCTTTAGAAAAGAGCCTAGTTGTAGCGGGTCGGGACAAAGTGAAAATATGAGATATGGTAAGAACTTACCCTTGTTATCTCTATTTCTACGAAGTCCATAGGGTTCCACAGGATACCTTGGGGTATAGGCGATGGCGGCAGACATCCAGGCACCACAGAGTTAAATTTTCAGCCTCCCAGGATGCACTGGGGTCCCTCTCCTATACCCCGCCCCCGAGCCTCAGGCCACTCAGTTTCGTAACAAGCCATAGGCCGGAGCAGGAGCAACAAAAAAAGAGAGAGAAGACAGTCTGGAACACACAAGAATCACATTCTCACCAGAAGGAGACGGAGAAACCGGTGACCAGATCAAAGCCCATCTGCAGTACAGGTGTGACAGGGCGGGAGTCCTGTGGAACCCTATGGACTTCGTAGAAATAGAGATAACAAGGGTAAGTTCTTACCATATCTCATATTTTCTACTTCAGGGTCCATAGGGTATCCACAGGATACCTTGGGGATGTCCCAAAGCAGAATCCTTTAAGGGTGGGGACGCTCCTGTGCTGTAAGGAGAATCCGCCGCCGAAAGGAAGCATCCTGAGAGGCGAAGGTATCAAAAGCATAATACCTTACAAAAATATGGACAGATGACCACGTGGCTGCCAATCACCGCTGAGGCGCCACGTCGAGCTGCCCACGAAGGACCCACAGACCTAGTGGAAGAGCTTTAATAGAGGATGGAACAGGAAGACCTGTGAATCCATCCTGCCAAAGTTAGCGTAGTGGCAGGCCAACCCTTTTTATGGAAACCAGAAAGGACAAAACCGAGAGTCTGATTTCCTAAATGGACTGGTACGGTCAACTTAAATTCTTAGCGTCCGTACCACAGCCAAATAGACCTCACCAGCAGACAGGACTGGGGAAGTAAAGGCCGGTACTATAATTTCCTCATTGATGTGGAAACTAGACACCGCCGTAGGTAAAAAATCAGGGCAAGTGCGAAGCACTGCCCTGTTCCTAGGAAAGATGAGAAAAAGGGAGGTCTACATGACAGAGCCTCTCATTCTGAGATCCTACTGGCCAAATTAAGAGCCAGAAGGAATACAGTCCTAGCCGTAAGCCATTTGAAATCCACTGAGCCCAGTGGATCAAATGGCGGTCCTCAGAGAGCCCTAAGGACCCCAGCCAAATCCCAAGGAGCCACAGGTGGAACACAGGGATGCTGAATATAACTTACACCCTGCACAAAAGTGCGGACATCAGTAAGAGTAGCAATCCTACACTGACACCATACTAACAGGGCAGAAACCTGCACCATCAGGTAAGCAAGGCGAAGACCGTTATCTAAGCCCACCTGTAGGAAAGCCAACCTCTGGATATCCGGAATACCGGAGGAGCCTAGCCTCTAGGGCGACACAACTGAAAGAAAGTATACCATACCCAATGGTAAATTCTTGCAGATAAAAGCTTCCGAGCTCTTAGCATGGACAGAGCCCCTGTTAACTATAGAGCTGGAAAAACTCCTAGACCTTAAGAGGGCAGTCTCCACCGCCACACCGTCAAGGACAGACAACCCAGGTCTGGGTATCAGCCAGGATCCCGAGACAACAAGTCCGGGCGTAGAGGAAACAGCTTCGGAGTGTTAACTGAGAGGCTCCGAAGATCTGAGTAATAGTGCCATCTGGCCCACGCTGGAGCTATCAGCTGGAGCGTGCCTCCTTCTTGCTATTACTGGAGGAAGAAGGGATAACGGAGGGACGAGGTACACCACTTGGAAGGTCCACTGGACCTACCTACGTCTATCAGAAGAGTCTCATCTCTGAAAGGCTCCACTTGTTCACCAGAAGACTGAACACCTCCTGATAAAGAGGACATTTCCCTGAATGCACGTCTTGACAGCTGAGAAAGCCTGCTTTCCATCTGAGGATTCCTGAATGAACACTGCCGATGACGGCAGGGATATAGCCTTCCACCCAAGCCAGAATTCGGGACACCACTGTTAGTGTCGCCTGACTACAGGAACCTCCTAGGTGGTTTACATAAGCCATCATGATGGCGTTGTCAGACTGTACCTGCACGATATTTCCGTGGAGGACCTATCCTGCATGCTGGAGAGCCTTGAATACTGCTCAGAGTTCTCAGATGTTTATGGGAAGCGCAAAAACTACTGGTGTCCACCTGCCCTGGAACAAGTGTGGACCCGTCACTGCTTCCCAGCCACGGATACTGGCGTCCGTCGTCAGAAGGACCCTGTTCGCAATCCCAAAGGGGGTGCCCCTTGTTTAGGTGAGCCTTCCGCTGCCACCAGGCCAGAGTGAGACAAACCTCGGGGAAAGCCTATTGACTTTATCCGATGGGGCAACCCATCCCATCCGGAGAGGATCAAGTTTTTCAGAGGTTTAGAGTGAAGCTGGGTACTCTCCACCATGTCGAACAGCGACACCCTGGAACCCAGGAACCACATTGCCAAGTGAATAGACACTCGGCGACTCTGCAGGCAACTGCGTACCTTTGCCTGTAATGCAGAGATCTTTTCCTCAATCACAAAGATCCTCCGATGTTGGGATATGGATCATCTTCTGTGATGAATCAGAGAGGACCATTTCCAGTTCATCAGTCAGCCCTAACGTAGCAACACAGATATTGTCCGTTGCATATGGCACTGAAGTATCATCTCTGGGGTCCGTGGTAACAACAGGAGGTCGCCCGGATAGGGTAACAAGCGGACCCCCTGCATCCGCAGGTGGGCTGCCATAACTGCCATGACCCTGGTAAACCGTGAGGCGCGGAGGCCAGACCAAGGGGCAATGCCAGAAACTGGAAATGCTTATCGACCACTGCAAACCTAAGGAAAACACTGGTGTGCTAAGAAAAGAGGGATATTGAGGTAGTCACCCTGAATACATCCAACGACACCACAAATTTCCCAGGCTCCATTGAATGATGGAATGCAGGGTCCCCCTCCCGAACCGAGGAACCCTTAAGAATTTGTTGAAGGATTCGAGGTTGAGAATGTCCTGGTAAGACCCATTGGGTGTCTGTACCAGAAAGAGGATGGAGTAATACCTCGTTCCCCTTTGGGGCAACGGAATAGGTACTATAACTCCTGCCTGGAGTGTAACACCCTCAAAAATTACAGGGCCTTGTCCTGAATTGACAGAAGACCTGTAACGAAAAACCGTCTGGGAGGCTTTTACCGGGAGGAGAGGACATACCTTCAAGAAAATACTTCTCTTACCCCAGTGTTCATGGTGGTCAGACACCAGCACTGGGCGAACTGGAGAAGCCGGCCTCCAACTCTGGGGTCTCCCGAGAGGAGGCCCGTCCCTAGAGGCTGAAGGCTTATAGTCCAACCTGGGAGTAGGACGTCTTGTACTCCAAGCCTGTTCTTATGGCTGAGCAGATTTCCTGGCTACTGTGTTGGAAAGCTGTATTTTAGACTTACCCTGGCCTCACAGGGCCGAAAAGACAAAGCCCCAGACCCTGATGGGACTGTAGCCGATGGCACGCACCCAGCTGCTACCTGCAGGGCCACAATTGCGTCCACACGAGGGCCAAACAGGACTTGTCCCGTAAAAGGCAAAGCATTCCAAATGGAATCTGCATCCGCTTTCCAAGAGCGCAACCACAGGGAGCGGCAAGCCGCTACTGCTGCTGTGGAGATTCTGGAAAGGAGTAGGCTATATGTAAGACCGTCTCATTATGAACGTGGCAAAGTCTCTGAGGATTTGCCACTATCCACCTGCTCTGCTGGAGAGTCAGTGTGCAGAGATCCAGTTACCTACTCAGCGCTCCATGGCTCTGTCCCCCCAGCACACGGCCATAGCTGGCCTGGAAGCCCCTCCAGCAAGGGAATATTGGATTTTAGATATATTTGCACCTTGCAATCTGGAACCTCCTTCAAAGAGGACCTGGAGGGCATGGGCAACGTAGCACTCCTCACTAGACGTGTAACATGAGAATCTACCCGTAAAGGTAACTCCCATTCGGAAATGTAATTATCCGCAAAAGGGGTATGCAAAAAGTCAACCGTTTTTGAGGCTGGAACCGCTTACCCAGATTTTCCACGCCTCCTCTAAATGATCCACCTGACCAGATAGAGGAATTACAGTGGCAACACCCTTATCCTTAAAGAAGGCATATTTGGATTTAGCCACGGGGGATATGTAATAACCAAAGCCGCACGGACTGCCCGTAGAAGGCCAGGTATATAGACTTTAGACCCAGACTACGCCTCCTTTGCACTAAGGGGCTTGTGTCTGAAAAAGTCAATAATCTCACCGTCATCAGACGTCATGCCTTTACCCGTCTGAGACCCGAAAGGCTGTTTAGAAGGCCGAAATGGTGACTCCCCCTGTAAAACGTCCATCAGGTGCTATACCATTTGGACAATAAATTCACCCACACAGGCTCCTGCGAGACCTGGGGGGCGAAAAACAGGATACACTGGGGTACCATCAACTGTCCAGGGACCCCTGCATGTGATGAGACCACCACAGGCTGCGATAACCCTTATGGGGAAACGCAGGGGGCGTTGCCCACAAAGGCTGGAAGCATCTTAGCCAGCCGAGGGCGGTCCCCTTTTTTGTGCAGGCACAGTGACAGAAATGGGGCGTGATATATAATACAACATGCCCTCCATAAACCCTCAGCGTCTACATATCCCTCCGCTAACTGCACATGATATCAGTACATTATAGCTGGAAGAGGATATCCTCGTTCACTTTCAGACATGAGGAATGTGAACGGAGCGTATGTGACCTCCCACACAGAAAAACCACGTTTACTGTGAGGTAATAAACACCCTGCAACACCGCACCGCAAGGGCTGTAGCAGAAGAACAGGGATAGGAAAAAGGGCTGACAGTCAGAAATGAAAGTACAGGCAAACAGCGCTAGCATTTAAGTCACATACAATGCACAGATAATATCCTGCATTACAAACACTGCGATCAACTACACAGACCAGAGCCTGGTAGGAAACAGTGCTGCATACACTGACCTTATTGAAGGAGAGGTATGCAGGGGACCCGGACCGCAATGGCATCTGTATCAGCTTCCAGCAACGTTTGCCATCCCCAGCACATGTAGTGAGAAAATGGCCACTGAGGAGCAGAGAGAAGGCAGGGCCCGGGGGAGGAGCGCTGACACAGCACGCTCAGACCGTTGTGGAATGGCACTGTGCAGCGGGGGAGACGCCGGCTGTGAGACAGGGAAGGCGTTCTCCCCTGGCTTGCTATTAACCCCTGGGACGCCGCGCTGTACCGCACATGCTGCGGCCCCCTGTCCCTGGTGGTCTAGTGGAAGGCGCAGGATCAGTACCTGGCCCCACGCGCAGCCGGTCCCCAGGGAGCCCCCTGCCTGGGGACCAAACAAGACTGTGTTACCGGCGGGTGCCCACCGCGGGTCCCCGCCGCTTACCTTGTTCCCCGTGCATCCGGCCACAGTCCAGATAGCCGGGATCACCGCTAGCTGTGACCCCAGCTACCTACCAGCATCCCCGGATCGGTACCGGCGTTCTGGTACCGGCGGGGTGTAGGAGTGACAGCATGGACGTCAATACTGACTGTCCTATGCTGGAGCACTCTAGTTGTGCAGCCACAGCTGCGAAGAAATATTCAGGGGCCTTAAAAAGACCCCCCTCTGTACAGTGCGACTGGTCCGGCCAGGCACCGACAAAAACTGAGTGGCCTGAGGCTCGGGGGCGGGGTATAGGAAAGGGACCCCAGTGCATCCTGGGAGGCTGAAAATTTAACTCTGTGGTGCCTGGATGTCTGCCGCCATCGCCTATACCCCAAGGTATCCTGTGGATACCCTATGGACCCTGAAGTAGAAAGACACCACCACGGGCCTACCTACCTCGGGAGAATAACCATGTACAATGACCAGCACCGACAGCCTGGAGCCACCAGGATTACCCTCACTCAGGAAGCCTTAATGCCCCTGGAGACCTGAAGGAATAGTGTGGACAGTGGAAACAGATGCTCTGGATAAAAATTCCACGGAACAGACAGTCAAGGCAGCCACTTGCGGAAGCCAGCGAATACCAGGATCCCATCCAAAATTGTGTAGACCACTGCCCTGCCACTTCCGGCAAGACCACCACAGAGAGATGGAACAAAGGTTATCGCCCCGGAAAGACTACGGTATGCACTTTTGCCTGCTGGAAGATGTACCTATGTCATCACTTGGTCGTTGTCCGACCGACTGCGAACGGCCAGTGAGGACGGACAGGGTCCTTCAGAACGATGTCTTGGAGCTCGAGCCCATCGAACAGTCGAGTCGTTGTGGATGGTGACCGAAAGGCTTCAGAGCCGAACAGCAACTTCACGGCACTTTAGCCCAGGGGACTCACGGCCGTGGCCACAATGAGCCCATCCTGAATGACCAAGGAGTGGACCTGGAGGAGAAGAACGGAAACCCTCCACCAATGGAGAGTAATGGGTGCTGCTGTACAGAATTGGAACGGAGACGAGAGGGATGACGAGCAACCCTGTCAAGTTTGGAGAATTACACACTAGGACTCCCGTAAGTAGAACCTGGTTTACTGAATGTTCAACCCAGTCCATGGACGAGGCAACGACCGAACCATTGAGGCCAAGGTCGATAGGGTCCCTGCACTGTCCGCCGCAAGACAATACCCCTGAAGAGTGGTGTCGAAGGTCACCCCTAGAACGGAAGGCGCGGACATGGAAGACCATGCAAAAGTCGGGACACAGCCCTGATCCGAAAGTACTTAAAAACAAGCAGAAGTATCCTAAACAAGCAGACCCTCCAAAAAGAGAAAATTGTGATACCTGCTGTGCGCACTAGGAGCGGCAGAGCCTACCGAATTGTGGTGCAAACACACGAAGCCAGGGCTCCACCAAACGGTAAGGCCCGGAATAGACAAGGGACTGAGTCAATTACCCACGGAGTAAGTAGGACGACCTACCTCAAACGTAATCCGAAGACACGCGTTCCGGACGTGTAGCGAGGAGGATCGTAGAGAGTTCATGCGAACTGAACAACCCAGCCCCTGGTGCGCAAGGCACGAAGAGACCAGAGCCGGTCGGCCTGCGAACAGGGAAAGAGATAGAACCCCAGTTTCCGTACCTGCGGCGGAACTGGAGCAAACATGCCGGCTGAAAGGAGTCAGATGAGAGCCCGGCCCAATTGTGGAAAAAAAAAAAAAAAAAACAACACAACATAAGCAACGCCATGGTGGCAGACCTCCGAGGTCCCAGATGGAACTATAGCGAAAGATGCCACGCACCCAGCTGGCTGAAGAAGTCACCAAAACGGTCGCTGATCCCAAACAACCGCCCTACAACGTGCAAGCGAACTGGGTAGAGAGAGATACTCTATTAAGCCTTAGGCTTCTTTAGAGCCGGGTCCCCAGAACGGAGATTGTTACCAGACATTCTGCACCCGGAAAATTAACTTCTGCTGCGGAAGAAGTGGCTTGCGTCAGACTGACCTTCCAAGGGCGCACCACCTTGAAGGAGAAACGAAAACTATACTACAGAAGGGAAGCTTAGCAGCCCATAAAAATGGTGCCTAACTCCTCAGGCACTTAACGAAGACTGGAATTGTGGGATTGCAGGGGGGAGGAGCATAGGATTTAAAGCTACAGTAGTTATTAAGTGCCAGCTCCAGCCCCAACCTACAATCCATCCCCATGGTCCAGTGGTCCATGGTCCAGTGTTCCCCAGCCTGGCTGCAAGAGAAAAAAATATATCTAGCAGTTCCATTTTTCAGTACAGACTCATAATTCTCATACAGAAAACTATATCTTAGTTTGTAAATTACTGTTAAATCCCTATTCTAAGCAGCTGCTTCTGGATTAGAGGAGCTGCCAGCAAAAGAGCTGGAAAGTAAAACTGGTAACATTTGAGGACATGATCCCTGCTATACCAGAAGGATCAAAGCATTACAGATTTCCCATTTATAAATAAGTGCAAATATTAATTGTGTGAAGTCAGAAAGCAGGTAATTCATGGCAATAGGTCCTCCTTCCACTAAGACAACTTACTTCAGTAACTTCTCAAAAGCATCCAAATAGTCTTCACTGGTCATGAGAACGCAGAAGATATTCCTCCTGATATCAGTGTTCATCCTCTGTTTGCGAGCCAAGTCCAGGATCTTTGCACTGAGCTTAGGAAAGAGAATACACTATTACATACTGTACAAGTATAGATTTCCCTTCATAACACAATGAGGCGGCACCAAAGGCCTTTAAGACTGTTTCAAAGTGACCCAAGGTGATTTCTGCCCAAGAAGTGGTCGTCATTTTTTTAAAATTGTGGAACAGTTCAAGCTCACAGTACAGATATAACAATAAATGGATCATCACAATCTTTTTAAACCGGAGTCTATTCAAGAAGTTCGCTGGGAGTAGAGTCCCCATGATAATTTAATTTCTTGAGCAAAACATCTCTTTGCAATGTGCTTGAAGGTGTACTGTGTATATTTCAATATTTGGGAACAACATTTGATGATCTAGTTATAGTAGGTTTTATATGTTCACTGGTGATAGGACTTTGTGGGAAGGTGTGTAGAGGACAAAGATTTGTAACCGATGAAACGTATAATGATTTACAGATGTAAACATTTTGAGGTGTATGGAGGAAATGGTGTAAAATACACCAAAAGTTGAAAAAACAAAACAAAAAAATTATTAAAATAAATATCTGGCTTTAAAGCTTGTATAGCATTTTTCTCTGCCCACCAGCTATCAGAATACCCTTTATTAGTTATGGACATCAGACAGTATCAATCTTTGGTGCTTCCAATGACAGCAGTAAGAGCATTTTGTGAGGAATTTGAGGGGTTGGGGAGTATGTTCTAAAAGGCAATATGGTGGTATTTGAGGTTATGATGAATGTAGATTAGAAAGGGTCTTAAAAAAGTTTCTGGACACTTTAAGTGGGCGGGGGGGGATTCGTATGTGTTTCGGAGTACGAGGAATGTAATGAATCCTATATTTTCTTTGATTAAATATATTAATTTAGCTTATTACCAAAATTAATGGTAATGTACAGTCTGATTGAGAGATAGAGGGACCCACTTGCAGCCTCTGAATAGTATCATGTTGCTCATCTAAATAGAAGAGGTGTAAAATGTATCTCTAGTCTAGGAGTGAGGTGGTTCTCTCCGTCTCTCTATCCTCCAATAAATAATAATGTAATACCAACATCAAAGGCAACCACAGGAGTTACACCTATAAATGTATTGTAAATAGCCAAGCAGTGTGGGACAGTCCAGCAGAATAGTCAGGTGTAGAAGAATCATTTGGGCACACACCCAATCCAGGGTTTATTTTGGTAACATACATATGTTTTTTTTGCATAATTGGGCTCAGTTGGAGCTGTACGATGTCAACAATAGAATCCTTCCTTTTGTTAAAGGACAGGCACATCACTTATGGAGGGTAATATACATAGTTAACTTTTAGGCTTATCCATCTTAATATTAATTTAAATTTAAGCTGCAACATAGTGGTTCCAAAACTGGGTGCCTCAGGGATTAATTATGGTCCACCTGATAGGCTATTATTAGCAAGCACTGGTTTTGCCTATTAGGACAAACAGAGAAACAACCCTAAACACCACCACATTACTGAACCCAAGGATGACATACAAGCACAATTTACTATATTAAACAATATTTTTCAGAATTTCTCAAAAAGAAACTTTTGGCCTAGGGGTGCTGTGAAAAAAAAATGTTGATGGGGCCGTGATTCAAGAAATTTTGGGAACCACTTATGTAAACTTGTTCATATATTTGTAATTAGTAAAGAATGTCATAATAAGAGTGACGAATCCATGCTAGTAGATGTATTTTCAATCAATCAGGATGATTTTTTTTTCCTCCAGGTGAGGTTACATTGTCTGTTACCCTTTTAAAGGTTTTTGCTTCAAAAATTCCATTTAATATGAAGATTTAATTATGAATGGTACCAATAGACTGTGCACTGTTCCCCATCTCAGATAAATACCACCTCAACATTTATACCTTCCCAACTGCCTGCGCAGGCTTCGTGACAGACGACTGGCCAATCATTGGTGCTCCACTCCACGAGGATCCAACAATCCACCACCTTCCAACCTTGTCCGCTTCCAAGATATTCTCCAGGGATACACGGAGACGAGTGTCACTGCCAGACACGCTGCTATGGACCTTCACAAATAGAACAGCACGTCAAGACCTCACCACATCAATAGTCTTTGGGGCAGATTCAGCATTGCACACTAGTGATTATTGGGAATCTGCACGTGCGCAGGACCCAATCTGCTCATGTGCAGAACGGGTCCCGAGGGATCGCACGCAGCCCCTGCTATGCTTCTGCCTGATTGATAGGCAGAGGAATTTAAGGGGTGGTGCTGGGGAGGAGACGGCTGGCGTTACAGGAAACAGGGGGCAGGTCTCCCCCGTTTTCCGAGCATGGCGAGGCCAGGATCTGTGTCCACGGACACAGTTTGCTGGCATTGCAAGCCGGCCAGCTTGCGTAAGCTGTGGCTTACTCAGCTGGCCTGCGCCATCTCCATCGCGACCGTCCACCATTGCGATGGCTATCCCAGCCTGCAACCTCAGTCACAGTGCTGGGATAGCAAATGCAGCAGACACCTCTCGCTGCATTTGCAAGGACAGAATTGCAAAGCTGCATTCTCTATTCCTCCCGATTCTCATTTACAGCGCTGCATTTAATTTATTCCTTCATTTTTCTTTATCCGGCAGCACTTGTCACCAAGCCTTTACTACCAGCCAGGTAAATGTGCTTGACCTATGACCCTTGGATTGGAGAGAGCCGCGCTTTGTGCATTTGACAAATGTCTTTACCCCAGAGTCGTAAGCTCTAGTGTGGTCTAGTGCATGAATAAGAAATCAAATCTGCCTGTGGTTGTCATAACCACAGGCAATGTAAAATACACACCGTTACATGGAATATATAGGCATTTGCGGAACAATATACAAAAGAAAGAAACCTAATCCATACACATCACTTTGTAATTCAAATGAAAGTGCACTCTCCCGCTTGGTGCGCCTCAGTAACCTGTTCTTTCATCATTACTGCTGGATTATTGTTATATTTATTTTATTACCAGAGAGCGCTGTAGTTTACGCAGTTTCTCCACTGGTTCAGGGTCATAACCGGGTATCTTGCGCATATCATTGTTCTTTAACGCAAGCATGGTCTCCAACATAAACCGAACCTAGGGATGGAAACAAACCAAATAAAAACTCCACAAAGGGCAACTATTGCAGAGTCACTTCTCTTAAAATGTTAGTTGATTCAGTATAAAAGATATATTTTGTAACATTCACAAACGTGTGCATATACAGCTAGAGGCTAGAGCAGTCCCTGAGAGTGCACAAGGAAGAGCCAGACCTATGGGTGGGACTAAATTATCCACATTTTCCAATACTAGTAAAGGGGCCTGGCATATGTTGGGTCACCTCAGTCTGCCCTCGTCTTTGCCCGCTCCCTACTGTGTCAAGCCCCCTCTCTGCTGCTCTATTCCGTCTCCCTCCTGTACCTCCCCTCCCCCATACTTACCCTGATCCCGACGGCTGGCCTGGTCCTCCTCCTAGGCTGTGTGTCTCGTCTCCCTAGCAGTGGGAGAAGTTGGGGCGCACGCCTTGGCTCCCACTGCGGATGCATGTTGGAGACGGGACAGATCTTAGAAAATTATTATATAGATTTCATTTGATTTTGAACACTAACAAAACTCTTTGGGGACATTTTACTGAAAGCTAAAATGTTTTTAGAAGTCAGAGATCCATTAGGATTAACATAGTAAATTATAAAAAAAAAAAAAAATTTTAATATTGGCATTGATTGTAAAATACTCATTTACAGGGTTAGACTTTAATGACAACGTTGGTGACCAGGTAATTTAAGAAGTCTGAAATTGTCTCTTACTCGAGTCTGATCCTGAAGTTTCTTATCCACAGCATTAGCTTTGGTTTGAGCCTCACAGATCAGTTCCTTCAGGGCCACAGCATCATCTTTCCTCAGGGAGAAGCCAACGTTCTTCAGCAGCAGAAGCATTAGCTCTAGGTCTCTCTCTGTGAACGTGGACACAAACATCCTCAGGATGTCAAACACCAGGCTGGAACCAATGACGTGGAAGTTGTACAGGTGTCCGACGAAGGTGATCAAGTTATCACACTCTTTACTTTCAGCACCGTTTCCATGGAGGTCATGGAACTGCTTCACCACTAACTCCAGGATGTGTGCCCCCACCTGGTGAAAAACAAGATGAAGACTGAATTAGTAGGAAAAAAAAAAAAAATAAATAAATCAGACTAATAGCCTAAAACTACTAGGGGTAAGTTAACTAAAGAGAGTTTTTAGAAGAAGTGAGTTTTAGAAGAGATGTTGCCCATAGCAACCAGATTCCTGCTATTATCTTCTAGAAGGTGCTGGTTAAATGTTAAGTCGAATCTGCCTGGTTGCTATGGGCAACATCTCTTAAAACTCACTTCTAAAAACTCTCACTTTAGTAAATTTACCCCCTAAGGTGTATTAAGGAGCAATTGCAAGAAGCTTGTTTTAGTGCTGGTCTCATACGAAAGTGATTTGGGTATAATCTGAGGGTCATTGTGAACTTAATATGGTACGTATAATATAAATTATCTATAATTAAATTACTATAATCACTTATTTACACTGCAGTGGGATCAGAGGGGAGAATTACCCAGTGGCATAAAACAAATAGCGCTTTTACTGGAATTTCTTGTAAACTGGTATGGGAATGGAACTTATTGGTTCCAGTTGGTTTTAAATGACCCTATACTCACTTGGACTTATGGTTAGGAGAGGAAGCAGACAACGCATTTTAGTGGACACTGCCTGTTCCATTTACTTGAGTACACTAGCTCTCCACTGACTCCAGTATCGCCCTGACAGCAAGTACTGGTTTCCAACATGACAAACACAATAGCATTTTACATGTAGTGTCTTTGACAGTTTTTGGAACACCGGTGGATAACTGTCCTTAAGCAAAGTATTTTTTGTTATATAATATTTTTTGTACCGCAAGCTACATGTCACTTTACACATTACAGGCTCTTTACTTCTGCACAAATATCGCAAAGCTTGGGTGTTACTGTTCTGTAAGAAGCAGAACGACCCGTAAAACATCAATTGATATACACACACACACACACAATTTTAGAGTGATAAAAATAAATTGTCAGTTCTATATTGCAGTACTGGAAGAGTCCCAAGAAAAAGACAGCATGGACCAGCCTCTGGGGCTCCAGCTAGGGTATGAAGTTTATGAAGAGGTAGTGCAGCACTAAGGACAGGTCACACACCACTAAATTAGTCTTTCTCCAGTGTGTCCATACTACCATGACAATAAAGAGGATTCTCATTACCTCAATCCCCACAGTGTTGTGCAGTACACTGATTAGGAGCACATGTTCCATCATCAGCCGGTCTGGCATTTTTGCGGCGGTGATGCAGGCGTTCAGAACTACACTGGCTACAGTTTCATTCATGTCATTTCTGCTGTTGGCCATGTACAGTTCCTCAAGTTGTCCACTGATAGATGCCATGTTTGGTTCACTCAGTCTAGGAAGAAACACATAAGAGGTCAGTACAGTGGGCACACTTCATTTTCATAGGAGTATTAATATTTCTCTGTTTAGAGATTATCACACAGTGGCTCAAAGAACTCAAAGTATTGGTGGTTGGAAAATAATGTAAAATATTACGTCCTTTGTTTTAATTCATCTTATTCCCATATGATAATTCTGGCAAATTACTGATCAGGGACATTTTTCCCTTGGTCTTGAGTTTGGCTTCTACTACAAACAGAGGCCCTCATTCAGAGCCGGACGCTCTGAGCAGAGCGCACGCTCTGAATGAGGGCCGTCCTCCTGGACGCTCGTATAGCTGTGGGTCACCACCCACAGCCTATACGAGCGTGCAGGTTGATGGCCGCGATGGTCTTTCTCAACCGCAAGGCCCGGAGTGATTTTGGCTCTATCAGAGCCAAAATCACTCCCACTGACATCACTAGTGATGTCAGTGGGCCGGCTTCTGACGGTAGGCGTTTCCTTGGGAACGCCCCCGTCTGGGAGGCACGCCCCCAGCACGCCCACCAAAGGGGGCGTGCTGTCAATCAACATCGACAGCACGCCCCCTTTGATCAGACACAACGAGCGAAGTTAAGTCCTTCGCTCGTCGCGTCTGGCACATGCGCACGACGGAGCTCCCGCCGTCATGCGCATGCGCAGTGCACACCATCGACCCACTTGCGAGCGTACAGCCGCTTGCAAGTGGGTCTGAATCAGGGCCAGAGCTCTAAGATATTCTTCCCTGGAATTAACAGGGTTCCACAAAGCACTATGCAGTGACACAGAAAAATAAGAGGCCCTATTTATATTGAATACCTGTCTGCAAAGTGTTTTCATTTTTGGTCTGCCTGTCGAAAAAAAAATGACTACGACAAATGAATCGTTTAAATTAACTTGTTAAGATTTGTTCTCAGATGGACTTTAATAATAAACACAGAGAATAACTCAAAATCCCAATAGAGTATATTGAGAGCTGCAATATATGAAGTACCAACTACAGCAGTGCTACCCTGTTACTAAGCAATGTCTCTTGAACATAGTTACCATGCTGAGAAATCCCTATTCATATGTTCTAAAGCAGTGTTGGCTAACCTTGACACTCCAGCTGTTGTGGAACTATATATCCCAGCATGCCCTGCCACAGTTTTAGCATGCCCTAATAGCAAAACTGTAGCAGTGCATGCTGGGTTATGTAGTTCCATAACAGCTGGAGTGTCAAGGTTAGCCAACACTGTACTAAAGCATGCACAAATGTAGGGGCTGATGCAGAGCTGCATGCAAGACAGCTGCACCGCACGTGCAGAAAATAAATGAGCATGTTTTCCCGTATGCAGACTCACACACATCTGTTGAAGTAGCAGTAATGACCATCAGCACACATTTCTATAGGGCGGTATCTGGTGCAGGAGTTCCATCTGAAACCAGCCAGCAATAGCCCTCAACACTCCTACATCCAAACGTGACATTGCCACACAGTGATGCCCAATCGGCAGCAAGCGGAACTGCTCATGGTCGCATATGCTCAGACATGGAGCATGGGCAGTGTCGCATCAGCCCCACCATGTCTGAAGATCTGCATGTACACATGAACCCACTTTTTTTCCAGAAATATACCAGCAAATGTGCCCTGAACAAGGAGTCAGACATACATGTATATTATACAGTGTGCGAGAGGGATGAAAGCTTGGGAGGAATGAAGAAAAACATCAGAGCAGCTTCATGTAGCAGGAATAACAATGTAATAAACATTCAGTGACATGCAACTGTAGTTAAGGGGGTTCTATGTTCAATCTTATATTTCCCCCTCCATAACTGTGACTCCTGTGCCTCAGTTGTGTTTTTTTGGGGGTGCCTTAAACGCGTACACCTAAAAGAACCTGGGCTGTAACTGCTGATCAGCCAACAGCTCGCAGCCTCCATATACAGTTACAGGTTCCATATAGCTCTCCTGCCTCTGCAATACATTAGAACATCCTATAATTAATGGAACATTATAGGGGAACGCAGCACAAGCCGATAGAACACATTACAGTGCATCATTAACATGGGTCTACAGACCCGTTAAATCATTTCTGATTCTCAGAGCTAGATTCACTGGCAGATGGACTATAAAACAAACAAAAAATAACTAAAATGGGACGGTAAGAATTATTAATTTGATGGGAGAACCCGCTTTAATAAGCATAACCTATACCTATACCAGTTAGAGACAAGGAGACAAGACTAATCCTCTCTCACACTTAACAACGTTGATGGTCTCTGTACGTGGCCCTTTGTAATTTGCCATAAAGCAACTGCTGGTATTCGGTTTGTGTTTCTGCAGCCAAATATGAAGGAAATCAATCAGCAGCTAATTAACATTAAATTACAACAGACAGTATAGCAGTGTATAGTTATACAGCATGTGACTATAATTACATTGGGATATAGCACAAGGTGCGCTAGAAAGACAAATATCAACTTGCACTGGCAAAGGACCCATATATCACAGAGTGACCTGCAGCATCCGCTCAAAACACAAGAGTAAATTAATTAGCTGAAGCATGTGAGTGATTTAAAGTTCATGGAGTTTCATCCTGTCAATTAAAAATATGAACTATAAAATAGTTGATGCACTCCAGGCCTGGAGCCAAGACAGAGCACACAACTCACAGGAAAGGACGCTATTATTTAGGTGGAGGAGTCATGTGATACCTGTTCATCAATCCTTTCACGCTCTTCTTCAGCCTCTCTAGTTCTTCCCTTTTCTTCATATCCACAGCGTCAGAGGATTGTCTCAGCTGTGGTGGGATGTACTTAGTGCCCAGGTCTGAGGCGTGCTAGGAGACAGGAGGAGAGTGCTGCTTTATCCTCATCAGATAAATTGGACACTAGAGGACTTGCATTAATAAAAGTGGTATCAGAAAAACAAACATGCCAACATTAGAAATGCCTTTCACATTAATACAAGACACCGCAACTAGAATGGAACCAAAATGAAAAAGGTCACCTGACATTTTGTGGGGAAAGAATATAAAATAGAATTATAGATCCAGATCAAACAGTGCTCCAATAACAAACCAGGGAGATTACAGTACAAATGGCTATAGTCATGAAGGTGGCAGATTACAGTGGAAGGAAGCGATGGAGGAAAGAGGAAGACACCAAAATTTAAGATGGATTTTTATTTCAGGAGGGAGAGCATGGAAGAAATTATCTACAGTATAGATGCCAGTGTATGTGACAATGTTTGCAAATGATCGCTTCCAATAAATTACACAGATATTGCATTGCGTATGGCTAACAAATCAAAAGTTGGGATAGAATATTTTGTGTTTTTGTATTTGGAAAGACAGAATAGAAGCCTCTCGGGACAACTGTCAGTATCTAACTAACCAATAACATACAGCAGCGTCGGCTGACAGGCAATTCGTGGTGGAAAGCTGTGGGTGTGGGGCCTGGGCATAGGGTGTCTGAACAAACATTCTTTGCAATGATCCCATATATTACATGGTATGGAGGCACAGGCAAGTGCATTTTGATCATATGTGGTGTGATCAGCTGGAACATTATGTACCAGTAGTCACTGAATAATTATAGAGAAAAACGCAGTACACCACCACGCTGGTACTGAGGGGATGGTAGACCAGGGCTGTCAGCAGGGACTTTGAAGCTGTTGCTACATTCACTGGTACTGGTGCTGCCAGCTATGGAGCAGGTATTGGAACAGAATTTACAATCTTGGGATCTGACTGATCTGAAGCTGTGTCTGGTCTGTTTGACAGCTCTTTTCTTAATCTACTTATTTTTGTTTCTGATCAAAAAACTGCACTCTATTCTAGATATACCATGTCCGTCCTGAAACCCAAGTACCTCCTTCCCCATTCCAATGTCCCCCTCCTCTCCTAATCTCCCTACTAACAATTCCATCTTCAATATCACCATCCTGTCCCCCTCATCAATTATATTTATTATAGTTAATTCTTTCCTTAACACGTCACAATTAACACCTCATCTTCATCAATAACGCCTCTTTCCATCATCAATCACTGTTAGAGCAGCAGTCCAACATTGGGCGGAATTCAATTGTTTTCGCGGCCCGCATTTCCCGTCTCAAGTGACAGGAGAGAGCGGGCCGCTATATAATTGTTCCAGATTTTCGTGCTGATCGCGCCCAAAGTGGTCGGGTTTAGCCGCGTAAAGCAGCTAAACCCGACCAAAGTGCTGGGCGCGATCGCGAAAAGTGATGTTTGGGCATCCACACGTCACTTTTCACACATTTCAGCTCTCACCCCCCTGGGGCTGCGAGCTGAAATCTAGCGCTGTCAGCTGATCGTGCCCGACAGGAGCAAGAATTGAATAGCTCCGTTGGGCGCGATGGGGGCAGGAATCAATTGAATTCCGCCCATTGTGTTACTTTTTTTTTTTTTTTTTTTAAATATTAGTTTAAAATTACTTAAGTAATTGGGGGGTTTCTAAGGTATAGTAACGTATGGCTGATTGGGGAGTCAGCTGAATGTAAACAACTGTTTAATTTTTATTTATTTTTTAACGGGAGTGTCTCTGGCAATGGTGAGCACTCAGCTTTGCGCAATAAAGCATAAGGGGCGAGGAGAAATCAGAATAATGTGCCACCCGAGAGTCTGTTTTCCTGCTTAGCGCGGCGCTAACAGCCTCGCGACTGGCACTTCAGTCACGAAACCTAGCATTCTCCAACTAAACACCCACTTCCAGTCAGAGTAAGCATTGCGGTGAGTTGAATAGCTCTGGGAGCTCCCTCCCGGCGCTATTCAACTCCCACTGAATGGAATCGCCCCCAGAGTCTAGTGTACTGATGTCTGTGAAGATGGTTTCCTTTTCTGTGTGGGTTTAATAACTGGTGCACAGATTTTAATAAAACATTTTTAGATTTTATTAGGGAGGAATTCAGTTCCAAGCACACAACATAAAAGAGAAGATACAACAGCAGTAGTAAAGCTCCTACTGTGCCCATGCAGCCTACAATAGGTCTGCAGACTAATCAGGACTTAGAGAGTCTATTTACTAAGCCTTGGATGGAGATAAAGTCAACGGAGGTAAGGTACCAGCCAACCAGCTCCTAACTGCAATGTCACAGGCTGGGTTTGAAAAATGACAGTTAGGAGCTGGTTGGCTGGCACCTTATCGCAACTGACTTTATCTCCATCCAAGGCTTAGTAAATAGATGCCTTGAAGACTAGACCAAATTTTGGAAAAGTGGGGGAGGGGGCACCTTCACCCCTAAATGTATTAACAGAGACTTGAACTGGGAGCATTTCTCTGACACAGGCAAAATAAAAAATCCAACATACTTTTAAGAAGGGCATTAATCCTTTTAATTCTCTCTTTATACTTCTCCTGCACAGACGACTTTTTTTATTTCACCTCCCAACAGTCTAAGGGGTAAATTTACTAAAGTGAGAGTTTTTAGAAGAGGAGGAGAGGTTAAGTAGAATCTGATAAGTTGCCCATAGCAACCTCTCCACTTCTGAAAACCCGCATTTTAGTAATTATACCGCTAAATCTCCTAGGTTTATTTTTTGTGTGTGTTTTTTTTTTTAAATTTCCCATCTCTAACCTTCCTCTCACACCACATGCACAGTTGCATTAATCAGGACGACCCTCCGGTATACAGGCACTCCTATATCTACAGCACAGCTCATTACTGATTTCTCTCAAAAGGGTCCACACCTAGGGCCCCATTCAACGATCCTTATTACCAGCAGCATATTTTGTTTAGTAATGCAGGGATACTAATGAATATGCCATTGGTATTTAACATTACTTACGCCTCTACGCTGTTACTGGCAGCTCATCGCTGCCAGCAATTGGCTGTTGCGAGATGTGCATGAGCTACGGCCAGTCTGCACATGAGCATTACACTTCCACCTGGCAGGGACGCGGCAATACCTGGAAGGCTTCACTGAAGCCGGAAAGGCTGTTGCTAAAAAAGTTTATCAAAATCGGTGCCCCAGTTATAAAACCCACACAGACAGTGATCACGCTGAGCAAAAAAAAATGTGGGTCCTAGGGACCCCTCACTTTTAAAACTTGGGGTCCTACTCCACGGCTTCTGGGTCTCATCACAAATTATGGGGGGTCAGAGTAGGCAGCAGTTGGGACAGTGCTGGGGCAAGTAGCAGTTGGGGTAGAGGGGATTAAGGGCAAGCAGTAGTTGAGGTAGAGCTGGCGGTATACGCAGGGAGAGGTTGGGTTAGAGCTATGGCTAGAGGCGAGTAAGGGCAGGCAGTGCCACGGGTAGGGGGCCAGATGTACTAAGCTCTGAAAAGTGATAAACTGGAGAGTGATAAACCACCAGCCACTCAGCTCCCAACTGTAATTTTTCAAACACAGCCTGTAACATGACAGTTGGGAGCTGAGTGGCTGGTCATTTATCACTTTTCAGAGCTTAGTACATCTCCCCCAGGGATAGGTAAGTGAAGACAGCAGTTGTGACAGTGCTGGGGGGCAAGGAGGGAGCTAGGGCAGGCAGTGCTGGGAGTAGGGAGGGGCGGCAAGGGAATATAGCAGCTGGTGCAGTACTGGGGGCAAGGAGGGGGTTAGGGACAGCCATTCTGGGGGTAGGGAGGGGTAAGGGTGTATAGCAGCTGGGGCAGTACAGGGGGCAAGAAAGAGGCTAGGGGCAAGCAGTACTGTGGGGACAAGAAGGGAGTTAAGGGCAAGCAATATTGGGGCAGTGCTGGGGGTAGGGAGGGGGTCAGGATACAGCTGGGGCAGCACTGGGGGTAGGGAGGGGGTTAAGAGATAGCAGTTGGGACTGTTACCTCCTTCCTCAGAGTGGCCTCCTGCATGTAGTGAGCTGAGATGGAGCACAGGCAGCGCTGCTGCAGCCAACCAAGGGGGTCCGCCAGCACCAATGTCAGAAAGGACAGAGTACGCTGGCAGGCAGGGAGGGAAGGACGTGCTCCGAGGTGGTCTCTGGTCAGTGATGGATGACACGTTGCGAGAGCAGGCCTGCAGCAACCAATCACTGTCGGCAGCGTCTCCCAAACCAATCGTTGCTGGCAGCATTTGGCTGGGGAGACGCTGCCAGCGGCAATTGGCTGCTATGGACACAGAACATACACAGCGCGTCTTCAATGACCCGCTCGGTTTTACAAAACGGGTCCTCAACTGCCTGTATCGCATAAATACGCGCTATAGCATGTATTTCGCAATCACTGACAGAAAAGGAGACCGTCTTCACGGACATCAGTACACTAGACTATGCGGGCCGATTCAATTCAGTGGGAGTTGAATAGCGCCATGAGGGATATCCTGGAGCTATTCAACGCACCGCCGGCAATGGTGACCATAGCGCTATCATCACCTATAGATGGCAAAAGCGATACAGTGAGAAAGGGAGGTAAGATAAGCTTACTGCTGTTTGTTGAATGCTGAAAAGAGGACTCTCTTGCTAAAGGGATTATGACTTGTTAAATGGGGCCCCTAGTGTATGAAATGCATATCTAATTGCCACAAGTGTAGAACAACAATTATACCAGCTAAAGAAAAGCATCAAACGTCTATCGTCCTTGTTTTCCTCTTGTATATAAGAGCGTAACCGCACAGCACTAAGAAATTAACTTTAACAATTTTGAGGAACAGCAGATAAGATATTCAAATATGCTCTTGTTCTGCACTCAAAGAGCTATAGATATACACTGAGCAAATAGAAATGAGCCAATTCAATCAGCAGGATGTTGAGGTAATAATCTTTGCTCATTTTCCTTGCACCTCTAATGGAAAATGTTTTTAAGTTACATACATATAGACTAGAATGGCATATGGTCTATAATTCTACAGCGGAGAATATTCTATGAAAAAAATGCATACTTACAGCTAACTAGGCCTTTTACAAATGATTATCTCCTTTTCAAAACCTCTCTGGAGGAAAAACACGCAAGGCTACCAGACACAGTCAGTGCATGGTCACTGTAGTGAGGAGGACAAAAATGCCCTGATGCGTGTAGGGCACCCCTGGATTTACGCACAGTGCCAGCCCTTTTGTAGGGTAATTGAAAAACTTTAAATAAGAAGAAATATAGAATAAAACAACATACTGAAAAAAACATACCTTGTTAATGACAGATGAATCGGCCACAACTTCATTGTCTGAACCATCAGAGACATCTTCTGATTCCTGCCCAGAGTAATCGGATTCCTGCTCCATATCCTTATCTTTCTCAGACAGAGAATTATCAACATCATCACTGTCAACTCCAACATCATCCTCCATCTCCTCTTCTCGGCTACTGTCCTCCCCATCATCCGCCATCTCATCATCCTTATCCATCACCTCCTCTTCTCGGTCACTGTCCTCCCCATCATCCTCTTCTTCTCGGTCACTGTCCTCCCCATCATCCTCTTCTTCTTGGTCACTGTCCTCCCCATCGAATGCTTTCTCTGACAATTTCTGCAGCTTCTCAGCTGTGTTTGCCTCCTCCTCCTCCTGGTCATAGAGACCAGACACAGAGCCTCCCGGCTCCAAGATCCCCAGGATGTAATCCAGCCCATCTTGTGTGAACGCCTGGGGCAGAGAGCTCTTATTTTTCCGTTTATTCATTCTGAGGCTCTTTTCCAGCCTCTTAATCTCCTTCTCCTCCTTCTCATTGGCCTCTAGGAGAGCTTTATTCCTGGCTTCCCCTCTGCTCATCTTCTTCTTGCTGGTCCCCTGTACATCTCCACATGCTCTCTGCTCAGCCAACTTCACTGGGGGAACATCTCTGTGCCCCTGTTTATCTGTAGCTGCCCTCTTCTCTGCCAGTTGACCATCTCTGTGCCCCTGCCCACCTACTGCTGCCCTTTTCTTAGCCTTTACCGCTGTGTGACCGGGCCCCTTCAGTTCCTGCTGTGGCCCTGAGCACCCCCGACTATAATACTCTTTCTTCCTACTCTTTTTAGACAGACGCTTCTCCTTCCTCAGCTCCCTGCGGCTCATCACTCTGCCTCCATCCCCGGACACTAGGGTGACAGCTGCCGAGCTACCCCCGCCCTCCGCTTTCTCTACAAATTCCTGTACCGACAGCTGCAGCTTCTTCATCTGCACTGGTCCGTCCCGGACCGGGCCCCTCCGCTTCATCCTGCTACTCACACGCAGCCCTGTCTGTACTAGCCCGTACCGGCTCATCACACGCTGCCCACGGGCGCCGCCATTTTGCGGGAGACAAGCAACTTCCGGCATGTAGAGAAGCCTGAGACCAACCTGAAGGAAACATTTTCCTTCACAGCACCCCCTGCTGTCCAATACCAGTACATGGCCGGGTTCTATTGGGCCACTTGCTGTTGAGCATGTAAACCTAAGTACACATAAGGCTTTATTTATTAACATTATTTTTACTAAAATAAAGTGAAAAAGGGTGTTTTCACACCCTTTTCACATTATTTTAGTATCACCTGAAGTTATTACAGGGCAATTGGAGTAGAATTCGTAAAATTCTACTCCAAGCCCTACGTATCACTTATTTTTAGTAATCAGATCGCATTTCCCATAATTGTAATAGGAAATGTGATCCGACCAGAGTTACTAAAAATAAAATGTAAAAAAATATCGGGGAAAGCCCTGTGATAATAACGCCTCCTGGAGGTGGCGTTATCCAGGGTCTCCCCCGGTTACCGGGCTCCTGCTCCGCTCTAATCGGGAGAGCAGAGCCGGGAGTTGGCCCCAGTAATCAGCTGGGTGGTCTAAACAGACCACAAGCTGAGTACTGTAAAAAAAAAAAAAAAAAAAAAAAAAAATTGTCAAAAATTTATTTTACTTACCTGATTCAAGGGACCAGTGATCGGGCCTCTGGTGATGTTCTCCCTCCGGTCAGCTGGTCTCCCATAGTGCACTGCGGCCGGGTCATCAGGTGATCTGGTCCCAGTGCAGTATGTGATATTAGCTGACCGAAGGCATGCAGGTAAGTGTAATTAAGGGAGAGGGAGGGGGGTCCGCGATCGTGGGGGGTGGGGCTTAGCGCCGGGGGGTAGCAGCGGCGGCCGGTCGGCGCATGCACTTTGTCACAGTATTGTTTGAGAAAATACCGTGACTAGTGTGCGGAAGGGATTCGCAGGGACAGAGCTTTGTCGCAAGCTCTGTCCCTGCAAGGGATTTGTAGTTAATCCCTGTGATATTGCCTGAATTCGCAATGCAAATTCAGTCGATAATATCACACTACAATCTGCATTCAATATGCGGATTGTAGTAAATAGAGCCCATATACACTCCAACATAACGCCTTCCACCAGGTACAAAGTGCCCTGCTCCTGGACTTTCCACCTAGTTTACGATTGCAGTCACCTGTGTTGAACTAGTTAATTGATGAGATGGGTATTTCAACAAAGGTGGCTGCAATTATTTAACAGGAGGGAAGTCCAGGAGCAGAGAATTTTGTTCCTGATGGAAGGGTCATACTGGAGAATCTGAGCACGCTTTGCAAAGTGTAACTTACCGGAGTTTGGCGTTGCCTAAAAAGGCCTATTAGCTTCTTTTTGCAAAACAGTGCAGAGGGATCCAAAGGCTCATAAACCCAGAAGTCTTTTCATCGCATGGACAGCACATTATTGGAAGTGCTGTTCCGGCTGTTATGTGTTATGTGATCCTACAGTACATACCGGCGATAAAAAATGCGGGTGAATAGGGTTGGGATTTATTGCAATCTAATTATGATAATTTAATCAGCCCACCCATTGTCTTAAGATTTCACAGTCTCTTGTACAGTTGACCATCGCCGATTAGCAACCATCAATGGTTTGATGGCGATGGTAACTACAATCGATGGGATGCCACCAATACTGTACATTGGTGGCGGTGTGCTGGTGGCTAATGCTGGCCATAATCTACATTTGTTGTGCAGTGTGTGTGCCTCATGGGGCGGAATTCAATTCAGCGCGATGCTGAATAGCCCTGGGAGGGAGCTCCTGGAGCTATTCAATTCAGCGCGTTGTTTGGGCTGACTAAAGGATTTGTTCTCGCACACTCCTGAAGGTGCAAGAAGAAATCCGACTAAAGTGCCAGTGCCGCAGCTGTTTGCCGACTTAGCGAGCCTCACGGCTAGCACTTTAATCGGAGAATGCCAGTTCTCGCGACTAAACACCCAGGTTAAATCGCGAGAACCGGCATTCTCTGACCTAACAGCTTCCCGACAAAGTGAACAGCGAGCTGAATTGAATAGCTCCGGAAGCTCCCTCCCAGGGCTGTTCAGCATTGCACTGAATTAAATTCTCCCCATGGAGGTGGCTGTGGTAATGCCCTACACTAGCAGTTCACTTCTGTGAAAGACTTCTCTTAAATGCCGGGGCTATAACTCGCGGGGACAGCGGTTACCACAACCATTGTCCCTGCGAGTTCTCAATTGTACATAGCCGGGATATTTTTATTAAAAATTAAAATATCTCCGGCGAGTTGGATCATTAATAATCGCGGTAGTACCGTGATTATTAGTACACAGATGCCTAAGTTTGATTTACATGAGGCTACAACCCCTTTGACCACCAGAGATTGGGATATTGGCAATTATGAATAACCTGAGCATTATTAGTTAATTGATGTGAAAACATAGGGCCTGATTCAGACCCACTCGCGAGCGGCTGAGAAAATCAACCGCAGGCTTCGGCTCGCAGTGGCGATGGTCGCGATGGTCAAGACCATCGCGACCATCATCCTGCACGCTCGTATATGCTGTGGGTGGTGACCCACAGCTATACGAGATTCCAGGAGGACGCTCCATAATTATGGAGGTGGGCCCTGATTCAGAGCGAACGGCTCTGAATCAGGGCCTTAGTTGTCTGTTCTGCCAGATTGTCCAGAAGACACTGCCCTTGATGCGAATACTGTTGTTATGTTGCACTCACCTCTTCTTTCCATACCTCCCCCTCACATCTCCTGTATGGCAGGTATGACAAGTATGCAAATATTGTAAGTGTTATAGGTAGCAGACTATAAATACACAGATACAATGGGAGAACAGATTCAGATTCCCTTTAATGAGTTTTATCAAACCTCTTAAAGAGGACAAGTGGAGATATTGCCCATAGTAACCAATCAGTTGCTAGCTATCATTTACCTAGTACATTCTACAAAATCAGAGCTAAAATCTGATTGGTTGCTATGGGCAAAACCTCAAATTTTCCTCTTTATACAATTTGATCAATCTCCCTCAAAGGGCTCTATTTATTAACATTATTTGTACTAAAATAAAGTGAAAAAGGGTGTTTTCACACCATTTTCACATTATTTTAGTTTCACCTAAGTTTACTAAAGTGCAATTGGAGTAGAATTCGTAAAATTCTACTCCAAGCCCTAATTATCACATATTTTTAGTAATCAGATCGCATTTTCCAGAATTGTAATGGCCTGGGATTTACGAAAAATAAATTGTGAAAAAATACCGGGGAAAACCCTGTGATAATAACGCCACCTGGATGTGGCATTATCCAGGGTCTCCTCCGCTTACTGGACTCCTGTTCTGCTCTAACAGGCAGAGCAGAGCCGGGAGCTGGGTCCCAGTGATCAGCTGCGTGGTCCGGTAAGCTGGTTTCCCATCCTGCACTGTAACCCGGTCAGCTGCTGCATAGAACAGCTGACCGGGTCACAGTGCAGGATGGGAGACCAGCTGACCGGTGCCACGGAGGACATCACCGAAGCACCTCGTTACTGCATTTTTTCTGAAAAATACAGTGATAAGGCTGTGGAGGGGATTTGCAGGGACAGAGCTTTATCGCAAGCTCTGTCCCTGCATGGGATTTTTAATAAATCCCTGTGATATTCAGTCAGTAATATCACACTACAACCGCATTTTAAATGCGAATTGTAGTAAATAGAGCCCCTAGTCTTTAAATATCTACCAAGCACCTCATGTTTATAAATATTTTCCCATTAGTCTATTATGTCCAGGGCTGGTTCGAGGAGGAGCCGCGCCCTGTGCAGAGAGGGACTCCGACGCCCCCTTACCCTGCAAGACAGGGCGTGGCCTAATTAACATAGAACATGCCCCCTAAATGACGCTAATTGGGGGCGTGCCCGTAAGGCACGCTTCCCATTTAACGTCAGGCTGGGGGCAAGCTCAGCACTCCTTCAGTAGCTGGGCTGCACCCAGCCCTCTCCCTGCACTGAATGGATGCTGCGCGCATGCGCTCGGCATCCATTCCTCTTCTCCGGGGCCGGCACCGCTGCATAGCTGCGGCGGTGAGGGTGCCTAACCTCACGACCACCGGTGGGACGCTTCGGCCCGCAGGTGGAACAGCGGGCAGTGTCCAAAAGACGGGACTGTCCCGCTGAAAATTGGGATGGTTGGGAGGGGTGTGCCCTCTATGTGGTGGCACCCCTGTTCGACCGCACTGGTCAAACATGCCTCGAGCTGGCCCTGCTTATGTCTATGGTGGTAACTAGGGGTGAACAGTGCCACTGCCCAGGGCGCAGCACCCTGCAGCCCAGAGAGACACCGCCTGGGGCATTCTTAGGATGCTACGGGCGTACAGCTTCTCCCTTGTAGGCTGCCATCTGGATCCTACATAGGATGCTCAACTTCTCCCTGGTCTTGGCGGCAAGCTTCCGTAGAACCGCTAGAGCATCCTTTGGGCATTCAGCTGCTCCTGAGACCTGCCCCTTAATGTGACATTGTCACATGTTCGGGGACAACACATTTTCACCCTGCTACAGACCTGGTTATGCCTGAATATATTAAAGATTTTAGCAGTTACCTCCTTTAAGTCTGTAAGGGTGAGGGGGGGGACTCTTTTTTTTATAAAAAAATGGCTGCATGGTGCCTTTGTATTGGTTGGGCAAAGGCAGATTGTGACCAGTATCTTTGTTATCTTCAGCAAAGATTTTCTTTCGTAATAGATGTTCGCAGCTGGACATTATGATGATTTCCGGCAGTTCATCAGTATCAATTGAATTACTCCTAAAATGTTTAAATAACACCCTCTCCAAAATTGTCATTTCTGATTTAATATTATTATTATTAATATTATTATTAATATTACAACTACTACTACTACTACTACTACAGTAAATCTACCTAAACATAATTGCTATATGTTCCTTTATTCTCTGAATTAGACTACAGAACTACAGTAGGGGAGTTAAACTGAGACAACTGAGAGTCCTTCAAATCAATTCAAGGGAGTCAGCAGCTTTCTGCCCCAATCTAATGTAACATTGGAAGGAAGATATTTTTAAACTGAGACAACCGAGAGTCCTTCAGATCAATTTAAGGGAGTCAGTAGATATTTTTTACAATTTGACATAACCCAAAGGAATGAAATTTCAAGACAAAATGCAATGTAGCAATAAATAAGGAGATTACATGAAAATGGCAAATGTTAGGAGTTTAGCAGAATAGAGCCATAAATAAGCCATGGAACATGAATCTGCCAGTGGGGATGTGAGTAGAGCAACAGGCAAAGTTGTGAAAAAAAATGGAAACTTATTTTGCGCGTCCTTGATTAACATTGAGCCTTTCAGCTGATTCTGCACTGAGCCAATCCATTCATTACAGTTAATGAGACAGCATGAGAATGTATAGATTAAAAAATGCTGGTCATCAGACTTTATTAGTCACCTGCTATAATTATTGACAGGGATCAAGGATATTAAGCTCCTAAGAGGACCACTTATTATATTAACGCTCTGGAGAGGTATAAAATACATTTAAATTTAATTAGAACAGAACATTCATGATTTAAAAATAAATCTTTCATGTAATTTTTTTTTTTACATATTCATTTGATTTATCTGTTTTTTGTGTTTCAAATATTTTTTGGTGAGAAGTCCTTCATAAACTGCTGCGACTAGAAAGTGAATGGGACTTATATCATTCAGCTGGTCAAGTGGTCTGTGCATGGAATATGTACACAGAGCCGTAACTAGACTTTTTGGTACCCTGTGCCAGAAAGAGCATTGGTGCCCCCCTCATTTTTCAAAGGGACATAATGCACCCAAAAAGGGCCATGGCTTAATGGGGAAGGGCCAGAGAAGAGATAGGAGAGGCCAGGAGATGCTGGGGATGAAATAAGAGGAAGCTACAAGCAAGAATGATAATAAACAGAAATTTGACAGGCCCAAACAGCACCTCCTGACCTGTGGTGCCCTGTGCGATGGCACCGGTCGCACTACCCTAGCTACGGCCCTGTATGTACATATGATCTATGGTTGTAAGGGATTTACCTGCCTGAACAGGGACATAAGGCAGGTAAATCTAACCTAAGGCATAGTGGGGTATCGTACTATACATCTTCACTTCATCTCAATTGCAGAGACTTCCTTAGCTCTTTTGCTTTCATGAATTTGGTCTATGTCTTTCATGCAGTTATGAGATACATTTAGTAAACGTTTTAAAGATGCACTTATCTATCTGTCCTTGAAGGTGTAACAGTGGGCCTGATGCAGACCCGGTCGCTGCCGCTAGGCGTTCCGCAGGGAGTGTGGACGTTTTTTTTTTTTTTTTTCCTCCCGCCGCTCGCAAAGCTGTGGGAGACCACCCTCAGCTTGTGCGAGCGACTAGATCATCGCGATAATCACAACCATCGGTCTTGCGACTAGAGACCCTATGGCAGGGTCTAGGCTGCCGCAAGGCCGACTGGACTTCCTGCTCTAATAGAGCAGGAAGTCCACTACTGACATCAGTAGTGATGTCAGTTTGCCCTCCCTACAAACGCCAGGCGTTCTTAAGGGAACGCCTGCGTTTGTCCAGCCACCACCCCTACCCGCCCACAAAACGGGGCAAGCTGTCACTCACCATCGACAGCCGCCCCGTCAGTCGCTCGGTGGGGCTCGCGCACGCCGGATGCGGCGCCTGCGCAGTGCCTCAACATCGGGCCGCTTATGAGCGGCTCTGAATCAGGCCCAGTGAGTGCACATACTGTGGTTGAGGCCCTCTGTCTGGGTTCCCAAGTACAGGTGCTGGTATACACTGGAGTGCACCCGGTTGATTCGCTGTATAGCGTTAAGAAGCGTAGTCGATAGGCCAAGCCAGAACCAAACGGACAGCTATGTACCAGAGATGAAATGGATTCAGGTCACTAGACTAGCCAAGGTCAAACCAGAAGTTACCAGGCACAGAGCCAAGAAGGAGACGGAATCAGGTCACAAGGATAGCCGAGGTCAGGAACAAGTATCAGAATGTGCAAGGAATACAAATGCTGGAACTAGGTGAGCCTATACTCTAGCATTGAAAAGTGCTCAGAGCCAACCTTATATAGGGAGAATTTTCAAACTTGGCTCCTAAGTGACATCACACTAAGCATGCCTGGCCCTTTAAATTAATTACAGTTCCCTATGGTAGCTCTGGCCACAGTTACAGCAGCCGCCATTAGGGACCTCTCCCTGCTACCCTAACTCAAGTAGGGCCGGCATCAGAAATCATGGAGCCTGGTACACCCATTCTTTAGGGGTCCCCCATTCCAGGGTCCCTGGCAGAAACAGGCCAGTTGCTTGAGTCTGCCCTCCCAGACAGTGAAGAGATGCCGTGCACATGGCATCTATTCACCGCTGCTCTGCACAACGGTGAAATAGATTTTTCCCAACTCCCACCCACCGCGGGACACTGCGGCCCGCGGGTGGGACGGCGGAACAGTACCTTAATAGCGGGACTGTCCCACCAGAAGCAGGACAGTTGGGGGGTATGGTTATATGTGGTTTTTCTGGGGAACCTCTGAGCCCCCACAGTTTCCCTCCATGTTCCACCTTACCTTATTCTATATATGCCTGCCGCAGCGTCTCTACTTGTGTGTCTTTTCCTCATCTTGCCATGTGCCGGATCCTCTCCTCTCTCGGTGCTGGCTTGACTCCGCCGGCTACTTGATTCTCGTAGGACATAACCTAAGCAGCATAGGGACTGGTATTAGCTCCTTTGCATAAGCATATATATATATATATATATTGTGATAGGATCACTGGTAAAGTGGTCTGTGGCAGGGACATTTATCCCAGATTCCTGTCCTATGTGTTTAAAATCCCCAGGAGAAAGTCTGCAGTGTAGCAGGCTTGAGTCTCGGCTTTTTGAAAAGCCGGTTTGGGACCTGGGGGTTGTGGGTGAGAGGAGAGGGAGGGCTCCACCCACGGCCACTCCAGGTTTTGGTTCTCTTAGCCTGGTAACAGGCTTGTTAGGGTTTCCACCTGAGAGTGGCCAATATAAGCCTAGTGTGTTGAGGGCTGATTGTCTCACCTGGGAGAGCAGACAGGGAGTTTGCTCAGAGACACTTGAAAACCTAACTGTAAGTGTTGTGCTGTGCTTTTGTTGCTGGTGAGGGCATTAGGCCCTGCCAGGTTTTGGTAGTGAGGGAACTACCTGTGAAGTTAGTGCCCCGACAGGGCTAGGATTTACGTTTATGTTTTCTTTGTGTTATTTCTGACATTGCACAATAAAGACTGGCGCCGACCAGCTTGTACTTGCATCCAGTCTGGCGTACTGTTTCCCAGCTGCTGTGTGTGAAAGGAAGGAGTCCTCTACCCAGGAGAGGGACCCCCTAACCTAACTGTGTCACAATATATATATATAGAAATATGTGCTCTCCCATTTGCAGGTAATGTCTCCCGGCCAGGTGGCAGACAGCACCCTGCTCCCCCCCCCCTCCCCGGCACCCACTGGACTTGCTGCTGCAGTGATCAGCAGGGGCCCCGTACACAGAGCGTAACTAGACTTTTTGGTGCCCTGTGCCAGAAAGAGCATTAGCGCCCCCTCATTTTTCAAAGGGACATAATGCACCCAAAAGAGGGCCAGGGCTTCATGGGGAAGGGCCAGGGAAGACATAGGAGAGGCCAGGAGATGCTGGGTATGAAATAAGAGGAAGCTGCAAGCAAGAATGATAATAAACAGAAATTTGACAGGCCCAAACAGCACCCCTTGACCTGTGGTGCCCTGTGCGATGGCACCGGCCCCACTACTCTAGCTACGGCCCTGCCCGTACATGCCTGCACCCTGCTGATCACTGCAGCAGCAGTGCAGGCAGCAGTACAATTCGGGGCCCCCTAGGACCTCGGGGCCGGGTACAGTTGTCACCGGCCCTGAATTCAAGCCAGGAATCGGTCTTATGTACTGTAGTCAGAGTACAACTTGCGGAAGCTGTCATTTTGGTACAGCTCTGAAGTAAGACCTGAAACCAGCAAGGAACTCAGTAACTGAAAGTTAGGATAGGTAATACAGCTTACTGGACACCGCAGTATACAGACCGTATACTGCACACTGGGCATATGCAGATCGGGTCTGCGACCAGCAAGTAAACTGGCAGCAGACTGTCAGTGATTGACAGTCCGCTGCCATTTGGGGGGCGGGGAGGGAGCAGTGATGGCATCCGTTTCCTGAAATGGAAGTGTGTCACCGCCAGTGGGGGGGAGGGAAGAGGCCAGGATCTCCTGGCCTCTTACTCGCAGCTGTGACAGCCAGCTGCGTGACCCCATGGGTCACCTTATCTGGCCGATGGTCCGCAGAGTATGCGATGCTGTGTTGGACAATGCAGCTCGGATATGTAATGCAGCAGAAGGCCTCCTGCTGCATTACCATATCAGCACAGACGGAATAGCTAAGATGCTTGCGAGCAGCTTAGATATTCTATCTGAAGCTGAATCAGGGCCACTGAACCCTAGCCCTGGAACCATCACCCTTCTCTGTACCAGCCCAAGAAAATAGAACACAGTGCAAGAAACCAGTACAAGGTCAACACAATAGTATAACTTGATAACCTGGACAACCACTGAGCATAGATTAAAACACCATAAGTAACTTGCATGCACTGTCCCAGTGGTATGATGGAATGAAGGCCACGGCTGAACTTGCCGGGTCTGTACTGAGGAGTAACAAGTTGGTATGCAGCGTGCAAGCTATTGGTGATGGTAACAGCGGTAGATGGAAAGCGGTATACTTGCTGGCTGACAAGTAGTGGTTGGAGCAGGTCTGTATGCAGCGTGGGCACAGCTTCACTGATAGGTAACAGAGCACAGCGGCATATGGAATGCAGGTCTGTATGCAGCGTGGAAGCTGCAGTGCTGATAAGTGACGCTACACACTGCAGATGAGATTCCAAGAAAGTAGCAGATAGAGTCACAAAGAACGCGATCACAGGATACAGGAGTAAGCCTGGAGCCTAGAACTATCCTGGATAGGAACATGTTCAGGCAATGAGTTGCTCACATGAACTGGTTTAAATGGGAGGTGGTCAATAGCCATTGGTTTAGCTGACCAGGTGAGCACACAGGTGCATTAGTTAATCACAGGGAGGCATCCCTGGGAAGTCTTGGAAACTGAAATAAATGAATGTCTGAGTCTGTAATGAATGCTAAGACCCCAATTTGTGACAGTACGGTTATTCTGGAGTCACGACAGTACCTCACAAACATGACTCGCTACATCCTCTGAGAATATTAGGATGCCATCCAAATACACTACCACGTACTTAAATAACAGGTCTCGGAAGATGTTATTCATCTACTTTTGGAAAACAGCAGGTGTATTGCTTAATCCAAAAGGCATGACCAGGTACTCCTAGTGGCCATCATGAGTGTTGAAGGCCCCGCTAAAATCTAACTTGGACAAAGATTTTGCCCCTCTTAAGCTGGGTACACACTGACAGATACATTGGCCGATCAATTGATCGGCCAATGTATCTGCTGCCCGTCGGGAAGTGTGTACTCGCGACATCACATTGGCTATGCTGGGACATGCCCCAAACATGCCCCTTGGTCGCCGGGACCCGCAGCAAGACACAGATGATGGCCGTTCAGTGTATATGATCTGCATACACACTGAACTCGATCTGCAGATATATCTGTCAGGTGTGTACCCACCTTTATTCAATTGAACAGTTCTGAGATCAGAGGTAGAGGTTACCTTGATGATGATGGTGTTCAAAACCCGGTAATCGACGCAAAGTCTTAACCCTCCATCCTTCTTCTTAACGAAGAAAAGACTGACTCCTATGGGTGATTTGGACTCTTTTATACACCTGCGTTCCAAATTCTCCTTGATTTAGTCAGACACTGTCTGGGTTTTTGTAAGCAAGAGAGGGAAGACTCTTCCGCGAGGATGCATTTTCCCAGGTAATAGATCTATAGCACAGTCCCACTCTCGATAAGGTGGCAGAGTCTCAGCGGCTTTCTTGCTGGACACATCCCTGAAGGACTGATACGGAGCAGGAACAGGATCATCTGGGGAGATGATGGTCGAACTCTGGATTACATGATGTGGATGTCGACAAGCACTTCTGATAGCACTGAGATCCCCATGACAAAATTTGGGGTTCATTCCAGTCTAACGTGTGTAACAACGGAAGACCCAGGATGATCAGACTCTCTGCTGATGGGAGTATATAGAAGGAAATTAATTCCCTATGATGAATGTCCACTTGCATGGTGATTTCTGCAGTTCGAGAGTGGTTGGTAGCTGCAGGAAGTTTATTCTGATCCACTCCAATGATAAAAAGTGAAGACTGCAAAGGCACACTGGGAATTCCTAATTCATGGACTTTCTAGGCTGTAACAAAGTTGCCACTGGCACCAGAATCCAAGAAGACCTTGAGAGTTCCTGATTACTCCTTGAATAGCAGAGACACTGATCTGCATGGGCTCCTCAGGAGTATCAGTCGGAGCCGTTAAATGAGGAGCAAGTTTGAAGCTGAAGCGACAAGACTGTTCCCTCATACAGAGATCTTGGCAGTTCCTTGGATGCCAATATACCCTTAATTTGTTTTGAAAGTCCTTGCATAATTGCAAAAAACAAAGCCATCGTTGTTCCACCCCAACTCAGAAGCAAGGGTTCGGAACTGCACTGCATACTGTCCAGCAGTCAGATTGTTTTGCTTCAGTTGCAGAATACCCGGTGCTGCGGAGAATGCACAATTCTTCTATGAATTCAGAGCTGTTATTGACCATAGAGTAATTTCTCTCCCACAATGGGGAAGCCCATGCTAGTTCCTGTCTGGATAGCAGTGAGATGATGTAAGCCACCTTCGTCCTCTCGGATGAGAAATTTGCAGCATGGGCCTCAAACTGAATCGAGCGCTGGTTCAGAAAGCCCCGACACCTTTTGGGATGACCATCAATTTTGAGAGGTTCAGGATCTGTAGTGGTGTGGAAGCACCTGCAGTGTGAATGACTGCTACAGGAGGTGGTGCTGGTTGTACTGGAGGTGGCTGGGTGATACCGTCTCAGTGCATGAGTGTCTGTAGGCACTGCATAATTTGGGCCTGGTCTTGTTTCTTGACTTTGGCGACAAGCTTCCCAAGCAAATCTAGTGGCGAGAGATTACCAGCGGCATCCAACTTTGTGTGGCCAAAGTATTCCGTCACAACTCATGGATAGATAGTGGATGCTTGTCTGTACTTTGGGACTGGTTAAGACCCAGTACAGAGGCGCAGATTCTAACGTGTCGGTGGTATTCACCAGGGAGCCCCACAAGGAGGTTTGGACTTAGCTGCGCCCGACACGCAGGTCACGGCCCTCTGATAATGTTTCTTTGTACAGTTGCTGGTGAACATAGAAAGCATACAAATCATTGTGGACAAGCTGGGTCAGAACCAAATGGATGATATGGTACCTGGGATCAGACAGAAACAGGTCACTGAGAATAACCAAGGTCAATCCAGAATTACCAAGCGCAGTACCAGGGAGGAGATGCAATCGGATCAGGCGTAAAGTCAAGGCCAGGAACGAGCAGCAGGAATCACTAGTGATAGGAATGCTGGAGTATGGTTTGGGAGCCTATACTCTGGCACCGAGTAGTGCTCAGAGATACCTTTTTATAGGAAGGGACTTCAAATTAGACATCAGTGTGATGTCACACTTGGTGTACCTGGCCCTTTAAATTACACTCACAGCGGTGCATGCTCCCCTATGAGAGCTATGGCTGCCTGATCCCTGAAGCCGGCAAGAAATACTAGTGGCAGTAGCCACCGGGGCACCCTGTCTGTTACCCCGCCACCGGCAACAAGGAGGTCACAACAGCGGACGCTGACGGACCCACGCACACCGAGGTATCACAGACCCAGCGCTGAAACAACCGGTAAGAGGGATCGTGAACCCAGCACGCTGTGACACAGGGTTCAGAATAGGCGTATCCTCTCAAACTTCGTTTTTTGTTTGGGGTGTGCTGAAATGCACCTAATCTGACCACCTCTCGATCAGTTAGGCCCTCTCATTTCCCGGGCATTTAGGACAGCAAGTGAACATAGAGTATATACAAGCCAGCTGCAGGCAAAAGACCTCCATATTATCTATAAAATACATGTTACGAATTCAAGACATTGTTACACAACTTGTTATCTAATGGTGCGTACATACGGTCAGATTTTACAGGATGATAAGAACGATAATGATATCGATATATCGTTATTGATCATATCGTCCTGTTTTTGGGCCCTTCCAACCCCCAAACGATGGTCGATGCGCGGGCACGAATGGTCGATATCGACCATCGCCCGTGCATGCAGGCCAACCTGGTTGATATCAACCAGGTTAGCCTGGTTACTATAGGGACCTGCGATCATCGATCACGGGTCGTTATAGTTGTTTGGGGGTTGGTGCATGTGCTGTATGTTTGATCTTGAACATCCAGCACATGCAGGACGATCAGACAACGATATCTGATCATTGTCTGATTGCTCCGTGTGTACAGAGCTTAAACTCAGCAAATTTGTGGAAATATTTTATCAGTTATATTTAAGCAGAACTTGAATATTATCCTGGAGTTTTATTCCCAATTTTCTTGAACTCATATATAAAATATGGACAGTTTTTATCTGGCAATATGATGTGTTTTTTTAATTATAATTATCTATATGCTATTAGATATTTAGCATTTATTTTACTCATGGCATCAGTATTGAATGTTATTTAATTTTTTAGACAGTATCATTGTAACGGTTAGAATTACATGTGAAGGCAGTGGTGGGAGACAGAAAGGGAGAACTTTAAAGTACACAGATCAGACAGTACTGACAGGGGCATTTCAAAGCTGTGTGACTGTGGTTGCCATGGCAGTCCTTGACACTGTGCTGAATTGTAATGCATAATAGTAGCCAGAATAAGCCTACCAAAGAAATATGTTAATTTCCAAGATTCTTCCTATAGCCTACCCAGCAATTTGTTAAAACATTTAATTTTACGTCAGATATTTTGATATTAATAACTTGTAAAAAATAAAGAATAAGCAAATGACACTATACAGTACTAGCTAAATGCAACAAAAATACTAAACACACATCTCCCAATTATTTGTGTCTATGCTCACTGTGTGCTTTATGAGTTTGTTTTCAAAACTAATTTTATCTTTACCATGTTCACTTTATAGAAGTGTGAAGACAGTGACACAATTTGTGTTTTTGTTTATGTAACATATACTGTATGCACTGCTTCCTCTCTCCCTACAAAACCATATACATAGGTACTGGAAGCATTTTAAAGGTGTGAGTGGAGCAGGGGCCGAGGACGGTCAGGGGCTCTGCTTTATAGCAATAGGCTGCACAGCCCCTGCACTGCACAAAGGTGTAATGTGTGGTTTTTAAGTTAAAAGACCACACATTACACCTCCTCCGTACAGTGCAGAATCTGTGCAGCCTAATGCTATAAAGCACAGCCCCTGACCGTCCGCGGCTCCAGTCCCTACCACCCGCTGCTCCACTATGGTGCTCCAGCGCCTATGCCCAGCAACAGGTAAGTGGGGGGTAGGGGGGCGCCAAAATTAAATTATATATTGACCCCCAACATAATTTTTTTTTGATGCCCCTGCATGTATGTGTGTATATAGAGGAAGGTGCATAAATATTGGGACATTGGCAGAATTTTCATATTTTGGCCTCTATTCACCACCACAATGGCTTTGAAATTAAACAAACAAGATGTGCTTTAACTGCAGACTTTCAGATTTAATTTGAGGGTAATTACATCCAAATCAGGTGAACGGTGTAGGAATTACAACAGTTTCTATGTGTGCCTCCCACGTTTTAAGGGGCCAAAAGTAATGGGACAAACTAAACAATCCTAAATCTAACTTTCACTTTTTAATACTTTGTTGCAAATCCTTTGCAGGCAATTACAGCCTCAAGTCTGAAACGCATAGACATCACCAGACGCTGGGTTTCATCCCTGGTGATGCTCTGCCAGGCCTCTACTGCAAATGTCTCCAGTTCCTACTTGTTCTTGGGGTATTTGTCCTTCAGTTTTGTCTTCATCAAGTGAAATGCATGCTCAATCGGATTCAGGTCTGGGAATTGACTTGGCCATTGCATAACATTCCACTTTTTAGCCTTAAAAAACTCTTTAGTTGCTTTTGCAGTATGCTTCAGGTCATTGTCCATGCACTGTGAAGCGCCGTCCAATGAGTTCTGAAGCATTTGACTGAATATGAGCATATAATATTGCCCGAAACACTTCAGAATTCATTCTGCTGCTTTTGCCAGCAGTCACATCATCAATAAATACAAGGGAACCAGTTCCATTGGCAGCCATACATGCCCATGCCATGACACTTCCACCACCATGCTTCACTGATGAGGTGGTATGTTTTGGATCATGAGCAGTTCCTTTCCTTCTCCATACTCTTCTCTTCCCATCACTCTGGTACAAGTTGATCTTTGTCTCATCTGTCCATAGGATGTTGTTCCAGAACTGTAATGGCTTTTTTAGATGTTGTTTGGCAAACTCTAATCTGGTCTTCCTGTTGTAATTCTTTTGTCATCCACCACAGTTGTTTTCCGTGGTCTCCCGGTTTTTTTTTGATGTTGCTGAGCTCTCCGGTGCGTTCTTTCTTTTTAAGAATGTTCCAAACAGTTGATTTGGCCACACCTAATGTTTTTGCTATCTCTCTGATGGGTTTGTTTTTATTTTTCAGCCTAATGATGGCTTGCTTCACTGATAGTGACAGCTCTTTGGATCTCATATTGAGAGTCGACAGTAACTGATTCCAAATGCAAATGTCACACCTAGAATCAACTCCAGACCTTTTACCTGCTTAATTGATAATGAAATAATGAGGGAATAGCCCACACCTGTCCATGAAATAACTTTTGAGTTGATAGTCCCATTACTTTTGGCCCCTTAAAAAGTGGGAGGCACATATAGAAACCGTTGTAATTCCTACACCGTTCACCTGATTTGGATGTAATTACCCTCAAATTAAATCTGAAAGACTGCAGTTAAAGCACATCTTGTTTGTTTAATTTCAAAGCCATTGTGACTGTATATATATATATATATATATATAAATATATATATATATATATATATATATATATATATGGATGTGAAGAAAAGAGGGCACTCAGCAGGACTCAGCAGCGTAATCAAAATAACAGATCAGATGGAGCCAGTAAGTAGTGTCAACGTTTCAGCGTGTTAGCACTTTTATCAAGACATACCAATAATATACAGAACAAAACTTATATAGACATTTACTCACCCAGTGTCCATCACCTCCACGAGCTCTCCAGCCGCTGCGCATGCCGATGACGTCACAAACAAATGACCCACCAGCACTCGAGACAGCCGGGGGGAGGAGGGCCGTGGTCAGAAACCCGTCCCATCACTATGACAACAAACTATACAAATGAAACAACATGACACGGATGTAGGGAAAGCTACGCTATGCATATCTATACTGAAATAGCATGTAGTAGGAACAATGTAATCCTGATACAATCATAGGAAAACACAAACATACATAAATAAATATTGTACTATGACCCAAAATGTCTATGCAATAGCTGAGACTGAACCTCATGATAAATAACGGAATATGGACATTATAAAAAGCAGGTTAGTGACAAATTCTCATTCAGACCAGAGGGCTGTACAGTCTGAAGTATATGGATCCATTTCGCCTCCTTCTGGAGAAGGATGCGTCCTCTGTCACCACCCCTGATATTCGGGGAACCCAATCTATCATCTTATATGTAATGCTCGATAAATTGTGTTGTTATTTTAGAAAATGTCTAGCCACAGGTTGGTCACCACCTTTACCCTCTAGGGCCGCTTCTGATGCTGGAGCGATGTAGCGCCATACGCTCCTTTAATTGACAGGTAGTTTTACCAATGTAGAGCATTCCGCAAGGGCATCTGATGTAATATACTACAAATTTACTGGAGCAGGTTAATGTAAACTTAATGGGGAATTTTTAACCAGATCTCGGGTGTACAAAAGTATCACCTATCTCTAAAAAACTACACGTGATGCATCCCGTGCACTTATAATTACCGGGTTTACGTGCCAAACAATGGCTGGGCATGGCATTAGAGAAATGGCTAATGTCATTGTGTACTACGATATCTCTAATATTTCTCCCTCTTTTAAATGATGGGAGAATAGAGGATCCCAGAAGGGCTGGTAACTGTTTGGCTGTAGATACTATAGGCCACGCTGTTTTAGCAATCTTCATAAGTTCACTACTCCCAGACGAGTAAACTTGTGTCCAAACTAACTTGTTCTGAGAAATCTTCTGTGAAGAAGCCTGAAGTGCATCTGTGCGACTTATAGCCAATGCTTGATCATGTGCATTGATGAGTGATTTGTAATGATATCCCCTTTTAAGGAATTTGACCATCATGTTCTGAATTTGTAGCTTTGCTTCATTCTGATCACTACATATCCTCACCACTCTCAAAAATTGTGTGAAGGGAAGTCCACATTTTAAAGTTTCAGGATGTTGGGTATCTGAAGCAAGCAGAGTATTTCTATCTGTATCCTTGTAGTACATAGAGGTCTGAATAATGCCGTCTTGCTGGAGATTGATGGAAACATCCAAAAAGTGGATACAGGTATAGCTGCTTTCTGAGGTTAATTTAATAGGGCAATCCTGTTGATTGATGTTGTCTATCAGGTTGTCAAAATCATCATGTGTGCCCTTCCAGAGCAGGAAAATGTCATCTATATACACCTACAGTATCCATCTATAGATTGTGTGATAGTTGGATCTGAAAAGTAAAATTGTTCTTCAATGGCAAACATAAATATATTCGCCAAGCTCGGGGATACGCCTGATCCCCGAGCGTTGAATAAAGATCTTTTTATCAAAAATGAAGTAGTTCCTCGTCAATGTCCATGTTAATAATTGAATAAAAAAATCAATCTAAGGACCTTTGTATTCCGGTTTGCCTGAAATGCATTTACAAATAGCTTCTATACCCTGTGCTTAGGGAATGCTCAGTAGCGGCATCAGGCACGGGCAAGCCGGTCCGTCGCCTGGAGCGCTACTGTTTCCGGAGGGCGCAGGAAACGCCCACATCCCCCTCCCAGCGCTATAGGAGATATTTAAGCTCAGGGGGAGGGAGCGGAGGAGGGAAGGGGTGGCAACACAGGACGGCGCTGGGCGCAGCACAGCCTAGCGCCGGCCCTGGGAATGCTAGTGTATAGACTGGCTACGTCAATGGTACACATCAAATGAGGTTCCACAAGGGGTGATAAAGCCTGCAGTTTTAAGATAAATGATGTGGTGTCCTTGAGGAAAGATGTTTCTTTCTGAATCAGAGGTTGCAGCAAATGGTCCAAATATTTTTAAATACTATAGAATAATGAGTCCCGTGCTGCTATAATGGGTGGGCCAGGTGGGGATATGGCATCTTTGTGTAATTTGGGGATGGTGTATAACACTGGAATTTTAGGATTTGCTTGCGTAAGTGCATCTCTAGTGTAATGACTAATGTTGCTATCCTGAACAGATAGTATTTTGTCAAGTTCTTTCTTAAATAGCATGGTGGTATCTGCTGATAATAACTCATATATCCTAGTCTTGTTCAATTGGTTGTAGATCTCTGCTTTGTAAGAAGCTAGATCCTGTACCACGATGCCACCCCCCTTATCAGCAGGACGGATGGTAATGTCCTGCTATGAGCCTACATTTTTTAATGCCTGTCTTTCAAGATAAGTCAGATTGGAGATCTTGCTGTCTGAACTGTGATGGTCATTTTGAATAATGTCCATGTAGTTGGTGAAACATTTGATGTTCATATTTGACGAGAGAGGGATAAAGGTAGACGTTTTCTGTATAGGATCAGGTTCCAAAATGCTCTTTTAATTTCATGCGACGATCGAATTTAAACAAATCAATCTTATTTTGGAAAACATCCAGTTGTTTGATAGGAACAAAAGACAATGCTTTGTTGAGTACTTTTAATTCTGTTTCCGTGAGTGTTCTTGAAGATAAATTGAAGACTACCGTCTCCGATTGTACATCATTTTTAGCCTGTCTTGCCCACTGACCTCCGCACCGGGTGTGGGTTCTCTGGTGAGAACTAGAGTGGCTCTTGTAGCTACCCCTAAAGGGGGCCTGCTGCTGGAGGAGGTAGTGGCTATATCGGCACATTCTGGCTCACTAGACGAAGCTGCCCCAATGGACTGTTCAGTTTCCAAAGGGAATCTTTTCAGTTTGCGGAATTTTGTTCGTTTATCGTGGTTGGGTCCGCTGTTATAGGCCCAGCTGTATACACGCAGCTCCGCGTAGTCACAGATGATTGTTTGCAGTTTAGACTTTTTAAATTGAACCAACTCGACTCTATATTTATCAATTTGATCCTGTAATTTCTTACACCAATCTTGGGAACAATCTGCCTTGATATTGGTGAGATTTTTTTTTTTTCAAAAGTGTCAATCTTTTCTTTAACTGTAGTCAATTCTCTCCGTGATTCCCCTATGACTAATAATATTAAATCATAGGAGCATTTATTCAAAACTGCCGCCCACCGACGACAGAATTCAGGATCGTGCCGACCGATAGTCGGAATATTGCATATCTTAAACCCACGCGGTATCCTTTTATCTCTATAATAGTCTGATAAAGAAACACCATGGAGATAGTAATCGATTTCGCATTTTTTTCAATCTGGCCAGTTGTGCCACCAATTGTTCCACCAAATCTACATTAGATGAATCCTGTAATTTATCTTTAAATAGTATGCCATCTGCATCTGAGTCAGTCAGACATAACTGTTCTCCTGGAGGTAAAGATATGTCCCTAAATCCTGTGGTGTCATCCGTAGCGGACATCCCATGGGACTATACAGATGTGAGATAAGTGAACACGCAGTGAATGAGCAAAAATCGTCTGATAAACAAAAAAAAAAGAGGGTGCCTTGACAAGAATCCGTAATGCACCACTGCAAAGTGGCCAATCTGGAAACAAATATAACAAAGCAAATAGGTCCGGCGCTCCCAAATAAACTACTCTAATGTGCCTGGGTGCCAGTCCATGGGTAAATGCAAGGATGTGAAGAAAGGAGGGCACTCGGCAGGATTCAGCAGCGTAATCAAAATAACAGACCAGACGGAGCCGGTAAGTAGTGTCAAACTTTCAGCGTGTTAGTGCTTTTATCAAGACATGCCAATAATATACAGAACAAAACTTATATAGACATTTACTCACCCAGTGTCCATCACCTCCACGAGCTCCCCAGCCGCTGCGCCTGCAGATGACGTCGCAAACAAAGGACCCACCAGCGCTAGAGACAGCCGGGGGGGGGGGGGCCCGGGTGTCTGGTCTGTTATTTTGAGCCCTCCTTCTGAAGAAACCGGGAGTGCTGTCCCAGAGAAACGCGTTAAGGCTTTTTTTGGGCTGTACACAGCCGTTTATACACCTGCTTATTTACTGTCCATTCCTGACTTGGAGAGCCCCAGCCGAGAGGAGACTTTCTGATACCACGCCGGCCCGAGCTACAACAACAGCAGTTGTAAATATACAAGTTTTACTGACGGCTGGACGAGCCCTCTGCTCACAGGCTGAGCACTCACCGTGGGGATTTCTCCATTTACCATTCTTCCGAGCTGGGCCCCCGCATACACTGTCAGCGGCCGTGACTTCCAGCTCTCTCCACAGGAGCTGTGGTCAGTGTGCACGGACTGAGTGCATACAGCGGATGTCCTCGCGTCAGAGACCGATTCAAGTACAGACACCGGGGACCATGCACACGGACTGAGTGTACTTATTGAAGATTTGGACACATATCCAGGCAAAGGTGAGCCCCTTATCCATCTCATTTTATGTCTCTCATTTCATCAGCCTTTTTGGAGATTTATTCAATCAGCCTGTTGATTGGTCTATATACTCTAATCAGTTCTTATTCTATCAGTGGATATTACCATTGGACTTTTTGAGTGACATTGGCTTTTATATTTATATATTCATCCTTTAGAGAGATCATCCATCTCCAACACACCTCCATCTCTGAGGGATTGCAGTGTACTTTTATATTGTTACATACATATTGCTTTATTGATTGCAACATTATCATTAAATTGTTTGTATTTTTGTTCTACAAGCGCTACTTTGTTTCCTTTTTCCACAGATAGAAATACTCTGCTTGCTTCAGATAGCCAACATCCTGAAACTTTAAAATTTGGACTTCCCTTCACACAATTTTTGAGAGTGGTGAGGATATGTAGTGATCAGAATGAAGCAAAGCTACAAATTCAGAACATGATGGTCAAATTCCTTAAAAGGGGATATCATTACAAATCACTCATCAATGCACGTGATCAAGCATTGGCTATAAGTTGCACAGATGCACTTCAGGCTTCTTCACAAAAGATTTCTCAGAACCAGTTAGTTTGGACACAAGTTTACTCGTCTGGGAGTAGTGAACTTATGAAGATTGCTAAAACAGCGTGGCCTATAGTATCTACAGACAAACAGATCCCAGCCCTTCTGGGATCCTCTATTCTCCCATCATTTAAAAGAGGGAGAAATATTAGAGATATTGTAGTACACAATGACATTAGCCATTTCTCTAATACCACGCCCAGCCATTTTTTGGCACGTAAACCTGGTAATTATAAGTGCACGGGATGCATCACGTGTAGTTTTTTAGAGTTAGGTGATACTTTTGTACACCCGAGATCTGGTAAAAAGTTCCCCATGAAGTTTACATTAACCTCCTCCAGTAAATTTGTAGTATATTACATCATATGCCCTTGCGGAATGCTCTACATTGGTGAAACTACCCGTCAATTAAAGGAGCGTATGGCGCTACATCGCTCCAGCATCAGAAGCGGCTCTAGAGGGTAAGGGTGGTGCCCAACCTGTGGCAAGGCATTTTCATCAATACCAAACCCCCCCCTCCCCCGGCTGTCTCAGCTGGTCCTTTTGTGGCAGGACTGAAATGCAGTGGAAATGTTGCCTTTGGGATTAAGGGTCTGATTCAGACCCGCTCGCTGCCGGAGGCAGCTCGCAGGTCTGATGGGTGTTTTTTTTCTTTCTTCAGGCTGCTTGCAAAGCTGTGGGTGACCACCCACAGCTTTTGCGAGTGGCCTGGAGCCCATCGCGATTATCGCAACCATCGGGCTAGCGAGGAGACCCTGTGGTAGGGTCTCAGCTCTCGCAAGCACGAGTGGACACTAGTGATGTCAGTAGGGCCGCCCACAAATGCCAGGCGTTCCTAAGGGAATGCCTGCGTTTGTGCAGCCACCCCCCCTCCCCACCTACAAAACGGGGCGAGCTGTCAATCAACATTGACAGCCGCCCCGTCTTGAAGCAAGACCCGTAGTGACGGAGTAGCCGTCGCTGGACGGGTCTTGCGCATGCGTACGCCAGAGGCAGCACATGCGCAGTGGGGGACCATCGACCCGCTTGCGAGCACTGTGCGCTTGCGAGCGGGTCTGAATCAGGCCCTAAGTTCATTGTCATGGCAAAGAGGGACTTTGCAATTAATTGCAATTCATCTGATCACCGCCGGTCCTGGTTGTGAAAATACAGAGGACAAATGACGTAGGGGTCCCCTGTATTAAGCACAACCAGCACCAGGCTTTTTAGAACCAGCCCTGGTTGCCAAAATACAGGGGACAAATGACGTAGGGGTCCCCCGTATTCAGCTTAACCAGCACTGGTCCTGGTTCTGAAAATACAGGAGAAAAAATTTGTAGGGTTCCCCTGTATTTACCAGAACCAGCACTGGACTTTTTCTAGAGCGGGGCTGATGCCACAGCCAGGGGAGCACTTTCACTGGGCCCCCCAGCCGAAGCATTAACCCTGACTGCTATTCAGCCCAGGCCGGGGATCCCTGGTGAGCTGGGGACCCTCCCAATAAAGGTGTCCCCCTCTCCAGGACACCCCAGGCCTCTGGAGCAGTGGGTGCCAGGTCTATAGTGTAATGTGGTGTAAAAAAATAGAAGTATAATATTGTCTTTTGCAGTAGTACTACAGGCCGCAGCAAGCCTCCCCCTCATGCTGGTACTTGGAGAACCACAAGAATGAGTAAGCGGGGCACTAACAGCCCGCAGGTACCTATAGTACCCTTGTAAAAGAAATATTTTTTTAAAAAAACAGACACCGTTTGTTTTATTATTTTATTGTTCTGCACCTTCACCTGGGGGCGGCAGCCTTTAAGCTCTTTTTAATGGCTGCAGCATGCCCCAGCACTTCCACGGTGACTTCACCTGGAGGGCGCCGCCCATCAAGGACTTCATGCTGGCTTTATATAAGACAGCCAAGGGGGCGGGGCGATGACGTCGCGAGCCATGAATGGCTCGCAGCAGCCATCTTTAAATTTAATAAATGGCGCTGAGGTGCCATTTTTGAAATGGGCACACAGTGTTTTCACCATATAAGTCAATGGTGAGAGCAGCTTGTTGGCTGAGAGGCGGAAGGCTTACCTTGCCTGGTTTTTTTTTTTTTTTTCTTTACAAGACCCTGGATTGCCTACATGGAACGAAGAGGACCGATCCACGCATAGGTGAGGTGAGTATGGATTTTTTATTACAGGTACACCATTGGATTATCTACATTGAGAAGAAAACCGATGGGCTACAGCAGGGATGGGGAACCTCAGGCTCGGGGGCCGTATAAGGCCCTCTGACTCATTTGGTCTGGCCCTCTGAGCTTTTTTCTGCTAGTCTCAACTGGCTAGCAAGGTGCCTAGAATGGCACCCTGCAGCCAGAATCTATGCAGCAGTGCCACCTGGAGCATCCTTAGGACGTTACAGACGGTCACACTGCTGCCTTTACAGGTGAAGGTCGTGATCATCGGGCTTGCGACGAGACCCTTGTGGTAGGGTCTTGTCCATCGCAAGCCCCAGTGAGCTTCTGGCTCTAATAGAGCCGGAAGCTCACTACTGAGGCCGCCCCCAAAAGGCAGGCGTTCCTTCGGGAACGCCTCCGTTTGGCCAGCCATCCCCCCCTGCCCGCCTCCAAAACGGGGCGAGCTGTCATTCACAATCGACATCCGCCCCTTTTTGGTGTGAGCTGGCCAGGTATCGTGAATGCGCACGCCGGAGCCGGCTCCAGCGTGCGCATGCGCAGTGGGGGACCATTGACCCGCTTGCGAGTCTGAATCAGGCCCTTTAATCCCAAAAGCAACATTTCCACTGCATTTCAACCCTGCCACAAAGGACCACCTGACATCATGTCAATGATTCTATCGTTAACACAGGTGAGAGTGTTAACGAGGACAAGGCTGAAGATCACTCTGTCCTGCTGATTGAGTTAGAATAACAGACTGTAAACTTTAAAAGGGAGTTGGAGCTTGAAATCATTGTTCTTCCTCTGTTAGACATGGTTACCTGCAAGGAAACACGTACAGTCATCATTGCTTTGCACAAAAAGGGCTTCACAGGCAAGGATATTGCTGCTAGTAAGATTGCACCTAAATCAACCATTTATCGGATCATCAAGAACTTCAATGAGAGAGGTTCAATAGTTGTAAAGAAGGCTTCAGGGTGCCCAAGAATGTCCAGCAAGCGCCAGGACCGATTCCTTAAGTTGATTCAGCTGCGGGATCGGGGAACCACCAATGCAGAGCTTGCTCAGGAATGGCAGCAGGCAGGTGTGAGTGCATCTTCATGCACAGTGAAGCAAAGACTTTTGGAGGATGGCCTGGTGTCAAGAAGGGCAGCAAAGAAGCCACTTCTCTCCAGGAAAAAAATCAGGGACAGACTGATATTCTGCAAAAGGTACAGGGATTGTACTGCTGAGGACTGGGGTAAAGTAATTTTCTCTGATGAATTCCCTTTCAGATTGTTTGGGGCATCTGGAAAAATGCTTGTCCGGAGAAGGAAAGGTGAGCGCTACCATCAGTCCTGTATCATGCCAACAGTAAAGCATCCTGAGACCATTCCTGTGTGGGGTTGCTTCTCAGCCAAGGGAATGGGCTCACTCACAATTTTGTCTAAGAACACAGCCATGAATAAAGAATGGTACCAAAACATCCTCCAAGAGCAACTTCTCCCAACCATCCAAGAACAGTTTGGTGATGAACAATGCCTTTTCCAGCATGATGGAGCACCTTGCTATAAGGCAAAAGTGGTAACTAAGTGGCTTGGGGAACAAAACATTGACATTTTGGGTCCATAGCCAGGAAACTCCCCAGACCTTAATCCCATTGAGAATTTGTGGTCAATCCTCAAGAGGCGGGTGGACAAACAAAAACCCACAAATTCTGACAAACTCCAAGCATTGATTAGGCAAGACTGGACGGCCATCGGTCAGTACGTGGCCCAGAAGTTGATTGACAGCATGCCAGGGCGAATTGCAGAGGTCTTGAAAAAGAAGGTTCAACACTACAAATATTGACTCTTTGCATAAACTTAATGTAATTGTCAATAAAAACATTTGACACTTATGAAATGCTTGTAATTTTACTTCAGTATACCATAGTAACATCTGACAAAAAGGTCTAAAAACACTGAAGCAGCAAACTTTGTGAAAACCAATACTTGTGTCATTCTCAAAACATTTGGCCATGGCTGTATGTTTGAATAAAATTTTACTTTCTACGGTGTGTGTGTTCTGTGGTTTTTTAATATTGCTTTTGCTGTGGAACTACAGGTACCAGCAGGCCTGTAATGCCCCACATGCTGGTACTTGTGGTTCTCCAAGTACCAGCATGTGGGGTAGGCTTGCTGGGAACTGTAGTTCCACAGCAAAAGACAATGGGCTTCATTCAGAGCCGCTCGTAAGCGGCCGTTCGCTCGTTCCGAGCGATGTTCACACATCTGCGCATGCGTACGGTTTGTAATACGCATGCGCGAACCAGTCAGTGTGGCCGAGAATCGTTTGTTCGCTATATAGCGAGTGCCTGCTATTTTGAGTGACAGAAGGAGGCGTATGTGGGTGGTAACAGGGGAAGGTGCTTCAAAACGGGGAGTGGAGATCAGAACGCAGGCGTGCTTAAAGGTCAAAGCGGGCGTTTTATGGGTGTGCATAATACAGCAGCGTCATTGACCACGTCACTGGGTTGTTTTATACTCTGAACTGCTCGCAATATAGTGGTTGAAAAAACCAACCACAAAAATAGCGAGCAGTTCATACGCTGAACGATGTACTCGATTAATCAAATAGCGGACATGACGTATGATGCGAGCGGCAAGGGGGCGTTTTGGTCAAAATTACAACCGCAAGTTTTGCTCGCTCGTTCAGACTTAGAGGCGTGAATAGACCGCAATGAGCGAACGGATCATTTGAATAGCCACCCCTTGTTTTTGAACGAACGACCGCAAATAGCGAGCGGCTCTGAATGAGGGCCAATATTTTAACTCTTTACTTGCAACACAATTTATATAATCAACCCGGCACCCACCGGCCAGGGGTGCCAGGGGTTGCCCCGGGCTATTAGCCTGGGGTGCCCTGGAGAGGGAGACCCCTTTATTGGGGGGGGTCCCCAGCTCCCCCCGGCCTGGGCTGACTAGTGGTCAGGGGTGATGCTTCAGCTGGGGGGCCCGGTGAAAGGGCACCCCTGGCTGTTGCATCACCCCCCCTGCTAGAAAGGGTCTGGTGCTGGTAAATACAGGGGGACCCTACACATTTTCCCCCTATATTTCCAGAACCAGGTCAGGCTCAGAGCCCAGTGCTGGTTGCGCTGAATACGGGGGACCCCTACATCATTTGTCCCCTGTATTTTGGCAACCAGGACTGGTTCTGAAAAGCCTGGCGCTGAATGTGCTCAATACGGGGAACCCCTACGTCATTTGTCCCCTGTATTTATCACAACCAGTACTGGGTCTCCAAAGCCCGACGCTGGGTGTTTTTGTCGGGGGGGCACACAATTTTTTTTTTTTTTACATAATTACTTTGTTTTAAACACAGAAGCACAGATGGGTCTCACTGACCCATCCCTGCTTCTGTGTTTGTTTATTTAAACACAGATGCAGGTATCATGGATCTTTCAGATCCGAGCCTGCATCTGTCTGCTGCTACCTCCCCCGGGTCCTGCCACCTGCAACCGCACTCCCGCAGCTAATGCCTGCTACCTCCCCTACCCCAGCCGCAGCTGATGACCGATTTCTTCCCTGAGCCCACCACCGCTACTGCTCGCAGAGGACAGCCATCTTGGTGCACCCAAGTGAAGTCACAGTGAGTACACCTGCTGGAGGCTCCTACTGAGGCTGCACAAGGAATTGAATCTTCCTTTCTCTATAATGGCGCAGTTGTAAGGTAATCATTTTAAAACTGTAACTTTCTCAATTACCTGAACCCCAAAAGACCCTACCCTGGAACAATAGCTACCTAATAAAATAAACCCCAAGTCTAAATTTGCCTCCTACCCTTAGTTTTGCCTTCCCAAAAATCCCCCATGGAGAACACCAGAAAAGTTGTCCTGAGTGCCAGAAAAAAGTGACAGTTGGAAATTTAGATTACTCCCAAATCCTCATATTTTTATGTTTTTTCCCTAAAATTTGGCATGCAGCACCGAGCAACAGCTCTACCCGCCCGTGCCAAATTTCAGCCTGGTACCTCCAACAGCTTTTGAGGTGTAGCCCCTTAAACACCTTGCCCCCCCCCCCTCCGGAATTCTCTATGGAGATTCCCGTTTTTTTCGATTCAGCCCTTATAATCTAGATTTATATATATATGTAGATATATATAAAGGAAAGAAACATATCTGTCACCCACTGTAAGTAGTGGTTACTTTCCTCCGTTGGCCTCTGTAATAAGCGCTGTATATATATCGCTTTACCATAATATCCCTTTAAACGGGGACACTCATGAATTACGCAGCTTCTGTAGCTAATTAAAACCAGCTAAGATGCAGTCAGCCAGCCACACAGCCTGTGTAATTCATCTGTACAGTATCTCGGTTTGATAGTATAAGATCCACCACAGCAGCCAGCCCAGTGCCAGTAAACACGTGATTATAGCCCCGCCTCCTGTCCCCCTTTAGCACCTGCCTGCCAGCCCCCCACACTGCAGCACACGCACACTGCCTGACAGGAAAGGAGGAGGCGGGAGCCAAACACGCAGCTCGCCCAATCACAAATGCAGACACGAGCAGACGCAACGGCTGCACGGCCTCAGCACCAATGAGCGGCCGCATTACATCTGGGCAGCGTGTGTTTCAGTATTTTGGGCAGAGTTTCTCTGGGGGGGTGGAGGAAGGAACAAGCCCAGGAGTAGTATATACTATAACTATACTATAGTCTCAGTGCTGGTTACTGCTGCAGCCCGGGCACAGGGGAGGCCGCTCCTTTGTTATTGCTCAGCCTCCACTGGGGAGGGGATGCTCTTCTGGGTAAGCTGCACAAGTCCAAAACACTGGGCTCCAGCAATATGAAGGATGGAAGAAGACGAGGTGACCATCAGGGAGCAGAACTTTCACAGCCAAGTTAGAGAATGGATTGTAAGTATGCTCCGAGCAGTCTGTCTCATGTGTATGTGTGTTAGTACTGTCAGGTGATGATGTTGAACTGTCACTTTGCAGAGGTTGGGACTGTCCCCTGGAAGACACATCAGGTATATGTCCCCCTACGTGACCCTGGATGGGAAATATACTGGGGGGATTATCACATTCTAGTGCCCATCGGGCAAGTAACCACACGAGTGTATGCTGTGGCTTGTATATGTCTATTTGGCATTGTCTGCAATAGTGCCCCATCTAGGTACTGTGGGGTCTATGTACTAAGCATTGGATAGCGATAAAGTGGATGAAAATAAAGTACCAATCAATCGGCTCCTAACTCACTTTACAAGCTGTGTTTGAAAAAATGACAGGAGCTGATTAGTTGGTACTTTATCTCCGTCCACTTTCTCCCTCCCCAAGGCTTAGTACGTAGACTCCTTTATTTGTTCACTTTACACTATGGTCTTCAGGCAATTACTGCTTAACACTACTTTGTAATGAGCTACTTAAATGCTGCTTACTGAGTATAAAAGTACTGGGTACTAATGTGAGGGGGTATATTGTTTTGTGAAAACATCATTTGAACATCAATAAACCAGTTTATTTTGGGCCTGATTTTGTAAGCATCGCAAGTGTGATTGCAATAGCGATTACGCACGCAGTCACTGCCATAGTATGCTAATCCATAGCGATCGCTATGCCGTTGCAGCATTACAAATGGACGCCCACTTTACCTTACACAAACATGTAATGTTTAGCAAGACTGCGAAACCATCAGTAAATCGAGAACCATCGCAGCCTCACGCACACTTGCTCAAGCTCTGACCTTACTTAGGAATTGCTAACTTCATCGCACGATATGATTCCTAAGGCTGCGTATGGCATCGCAGCGGCTAATTTATGCATTCCCCTGCAATGGCGGTCAAACGCACTGGCATGTCTGCGTTTCGCTGACCAGCCCCCACAAATGGCACTTCCTGTCAATCACTCTGCGATGGGTTTGCGTAGTCACTGCTATCGCAGTCCTGATCACAGTAGCCGGTTTGCGTATGCGCACTGCGATGCATGTGCAGAACCCAACAATCGGCTGATTGTGTGCATAATCGAAGTTGCGATTGGTAGTGAATCAGGCCCTTTATGGTTTACTTGCAACACAATTGTATGGAGGTAACTCATAATACAAATGTGTCCACATACATCTAACCCCCATGCGCTACAAGTCGCATTACACACAACACGTGAACGTCATGTGACTTTGCAGCGCTGAACGTTTTTTCGTGCAACTTTTTCTCTTCAATTACGCTTTATTTACACAGAATAGGTAGCACAAGCAGGTTCTGCTGATTAAAATGATATGCAGCATGTCTATATTCTGTGTGCAGCTATGGGTGTACTATAACTGCATTCTACGTGTCAGCGGCTATGACACTGCAACATATCGTTTCTCATGCAGATACACCTGCAGTTGCACACAGAATATAGGCATGCTGCACATCATTTTAATCAGCAGAAGTGGTTTTTGCATCCTATTTTTATCACTGTGTGAAAAAGACGCGTTTGAAGGGAAAAAGTCACACAAAAGAATGCTCAGCGCTACCAAGTCCCGCCACGGCATGGCACGACTGGAAGGGCTGTTTAACACGCAAGGAGGCTAGATGTATGTGGACACATCTGTATCTTCCCTTTAACTTCTGTTGAATCAGAATAGACCATCCCTATAGCACCAACTCACTTTCGTGTTTCTGACTAGCATGCTGATGTACCTCTGTATATGAGCATTTTCACACACACTGGCGTGCAAATGTCGGACACAACAGTGCTGTGAAAAGCATTTATTTCAAGATTTAAAAGTGTGTCCTTTATTTGCATATTGCGTACCTATCCTGTGGTAGGCACTCAGGCATTAAAACTGACATATAGTGGTCGAGTGCTGGATCTCTCTATCTCTATCTATCTATCTATCTATCTATCTATCTATCTATCTATCTATCTATCTATCTATCTATCTATCTATCTATCTATCATCAATAAAAGTAGTTTGGATTTGATGCCAGATAAACCATCACTTCACAGATATCAAAATGTAGGACATATCTACATTTTCCAGACCCCCCAGCAGGTACTACTAGTATTACCAACTGTTCCATTTTTAAGATCCACATGTGACCTGGAAATCGTGAACTCTGTAATTTACTCTGTAATTTCGTTTTCTGTGTAAAATAAATAATGTTTGTCGTGACCGCCAGCCGTTTATGGGCGGCCCCACTGACATCACCAGTGATGTCAGTGGGAGAGCTTTTGGCTCTGTTTGAGCCAGCGGCAACGAGACCCTACCATAAGGGTCTCGTCGCAAGCCTGATGGTCTTGACCATCGCGACCATCATCCTGGCCGCTCGCATTAGCTGTGGGTGGCAACCCACAGCAATGCGAGCGACCAGGAGGCCGCTCCAAAAAATAAATAAAAAAAACGCCCTGATTCAGAGCGAGCGCTCTTTCAGAGCTTCCAGCTCTGAATCAGGGCCGATATACTCTCATAGCTTTTTGTAAAATTTCTTATAAAAGCCCACAAGTCTTAAAATATAAATTGCCACCTATATAAGAGTTGCTAAAATGTGCGAAAGTTTCAGGTTCTTTTAAGAGCCAGATACAGTTTGAGATACACTTGTAATTACAAGGTTAGAATGAATCCAATGCACAGCAGGTAACTTGTATGTAAATCTACTGAAGGTTGCTGTACGTGAGCATTTCTGGCTGAAATGGCTAAAAATGGAAAATAGGGCCAGATTCAGGTTGGATTGCAACTGCACGCAGACTCACTGCGAAGGTATGCTAAACCACTGCAATCGCTATGCCGTCGCAGCACAACATAAGGACGCCCACCTTACCATACACACATCCGTAATACTTGGCTAGACTGTGAAACCATCGGTAATATGGAGCACAATCGGAGCCTCACGCACACTTGCACAAGGTCAGACCTTACTCAGGAATTGCTAGCCTTCCGGTACGCAGTGAGAGCTCAAGCTGCGTATGCCATCACAGTGGATAATTTCTGCACGCCCCTGCAGCGGTGTTCAAACGCCCTGGCACGCATTCGGTTTTTCCGACCACCCCCAAACGATACTTCTGCGATGGGTCTGCGTAGACGCAATCGCACTGAGGCATATGCGCACTGCAATGTATAAACAATCGGCCGATAGCATATGTAATCGCAGCTGCAATTCCAACCTGAATCAGACCCAATAGCTTATAATAATAATATGGGCATCTTAAATTTGCAGTACCTTTGCATAAAAGCATGTATGCCAATGTGTGTGGCCTCTTGAAGCTGGGCTGTGTATCCTGTTGCTTACGACCCCAATGGGAATTGCAGAATTTTATTTTATTTTTTTGAGGTTGCTGCGTACACCTTTACTGTTATCTCTGTGGACAATGACTTACTGGCCGTACAAGTGTTTTGCCTCCATTCAATGATAGACTGTATTGGAGATTATTTAATGGTTTCCATTCATGGTTATAGCCTGTCAGCATGTAAGAGACAGCAATGAGGGATGAACTGACAGGTTAGTTTAACACCTGGGGAAGCATATACAGACAAACATGCATACCACCATATAAATTCCACAATTTTATATTTATTTATAAAATAATAATGTATTTGCCTCTGTGTACTGCCAGCCTGTGTACCCATGGCATGAAGTACCAGCTGGTTTTCCTCCTCCCCATTATGTTGTATATCTCATGGGAACAATTACTAGTTTCTGGCATTGTTTGCGAAACAACATAGTATCATTCTGTGATATTACTGTGATAAGTACTCTCAGATGCTATTCCTATAATGACCTGGTGATTTTGTGACGTATTTGCCTTATAGAAGTGTGACGTCTATGTAATAGTGTGTTTAAGACTTGTAGAAGTTGGTCCCCATTTCTAATAGACAAGACCAGTAGTCGCCTGGCACCAGTCATTAATTCTCACAGGAGGGACTTGTATCAGTCACCAGGGTGCATTATGGTGGAGGCTGGGAATTCATGTGCTGCACTACATGCAAACAAATATTAAGTGTTTTGTGTATTTAACATTAAGTGACATTTGACTAGCCAGAGGAGTGGAAAGATGGATTAAAAGCAAAGGTAAATATATTACTTGCATAATGGCCAAAGAAATTTACTTTGAGGCCTGCATACATATTTCTTTCTTAATTGTGTTGCTTGTTCTCTACATTTGCAGTTAAGGGGGAAATACATTTATTGTGTGTGTGTGTGTGTGTGTGTGTGTGTAACTTCTTGTCGGTTGCAAATTTATCATTGATTGCATATGTAACATGAATTCTAACAAAAACAAAATAATTACGTGCACATGTAAAATTGCTATATGTGTGCTGGTCTGCGCCTGAAGCATATGTACCAGGTTTACGTCCGGAATAGGTAAGATGCACATTTTAAGTTATTATTTTTTTTATTTTAATAGTCTATTAGACATTTGCTTTTAGGTGGAAATAAAATAATATCAAAAAAACTCTTGTAATCAGCAGGCACAATTCTCATGCATGTAAAATGTAATTGTTTGTTTATGCTAAACTACACTTGCAAAATCATATAATATATACACAAGCAATACACAATAGCACCTATCGGCAACAGCTGTGAATTTGCAATCATACAATGAGAAGCGCTTAACTGATACAAATTATTTGGAATTTTGTAGAAGTTTGAAAGTTGTATGGGTACTGTAATATAATTTATATGAAAGTGTTTGATAGAATCCTTTTTTCTTTCTTTTATTACATTTCTTTAGTGAGTAGCAAGTTTTATTCTTAATTCTTGAGCATTTTGTCTCAGCCCTCTAAACAGGTTTTATATTAAAGTTCGGCAGCACGGTGGTGTAGTGGTTAGCATTGCTGCTTCACAGTACTTATTTCTTGAGTTCAATTCCCAACACAGGTCTTATAAGTGTGGAGTTTGTATGTTCTCCCCACGTGGATTTTTTTTCCCACACTCCATAACCTAATGACAAAAAATGTAACCCTAGTGTGCATGTGCATCCATGTGGTAGGCAATATAGATTGTAAGCGCCATTGGAGAATGGACTGGTATGATAGACTAAATATTCTCTGTGAAGCACTGCGTAATAGGTGTATTCTATGTGAATAAATAAAATGCTACGTTCTTATTAGAGTCCAACTCCTGTAGAAAACCCTGACTGTGCCAACATAGCTGTCTAATAGAAATTGCTAGGAAGGATTACAGAGGCCTCATACCAGTTTCACATTTTTGTTTATATCTACTTTGGCAACAAGCTGTATTATACCCCTTTTACTATATTATATGTATTATACACCAGTGACCCGGTGATCCGACCCGGCTAGCTTGCAGGGTTAAGCATGGGTCGTTCCCGTGTCACCCTGGAGTGTAAACGGCGCGTGCTGGGTCACGATGACCTGGGGTCGCGCTACATGCTAGCTGATTGGCCGCCTTCAGTGGTTCTCGTAGATGACATCATCTCCAAGCGTCCACTGCAATCCCAGAAGATCCGGATCACTGCAGACCCGAGTCCGTTGTGAACGGTGCCGACCCAGGCATAACCCGGGTTGGCACCGCAGTGGGAAAGGGGTCTGTCCCGGGTCTGATCTGGGTTGGAAACGTGTTCCAAACCCCGGGTCAGACCCGGAACTTTTGGTATAAAAGGGGTATTAGTGTATTGAGCGCTCTTTGCTTTGTGCTTATGGAATATCTTCCCAAAAATTGCTGACATGTGTTGACTATTTCAGCCGTTTGTCAGTCATACACTATATCTGTCTAAAGTTACACCAGTGTAGTGTTCACTCTAGCTCCGGCGGCAGGCAGGGTGCCGGAGCTAGAGAGGGCAACTTTGTGCGCGCGGACGAGAAGGGGGCGTGGCCATAAAAGGGGGCGTGTCTATAAGACGCATCCCCTTTTTATCATAATTGGGGGCATGCCCGCCACTTACGGACATGCCGGGCAGCCCCCAAGCGCTGTAGACAGGGGGAACAGATGCCGGGCGCATGCGCCCGGCGTCTATTCTCCGGCGGTGATCGGGTCACCGCACATTTCTCCACCCGCTGGACACTGCGTCCCGCGGGTGAAGACTGCACCCGCAGCCTGTGAGGGCAGGGTGCTTTTTGCCCTCCTTCTGGAGGGCAGGGTGCTTTTTGCCCTCCAGAAGGAGGGCAGGGTGCCGCACCCTGCTAAAACAGCCTAGCGGGAACGCTACCAGTGTGAATTAGCCATGCCCTTATGTACGTATAATTCACACCCTGCCTTTTGAAAGCCTACATACATGAACTAGCTACTATATTGTGGACAGATTTGTAATTTTGTCCAAATTATTGTGTCTGAAAAGTATTCAGGGATCCATAGTAGGTTACAATAGCATTATTTTAGATTAAAACCTAAATTCTGTATTTCTCTGCATTGGAATAGAGTCCTGTAGTGTACTGTGCTGTTCATTAAATTGTTTAAAAATAGTAACATGCAATTAAAATCAGAACATAATGTTCCTCCATAATAGCCTGTTTGGGGCTTTCACTAACCTCCCTACATTAATCCCTGTGTGGGTGCTGTATGCCTCAGCAGGAAGGAGCTGTGTGAACACAAATAAGGGATTGGAGGGACACATGTAGCCCTATGGCTACCTGTTGATCATTACTGATTTAGGGACTGATTCAGAGACTGACACAAAGGCAATTACGCACGCGATTGTTTGCCATTGCGTATGTGTATAAGCCGCACTGCGCATGCGCAGCGTTCGCACTGCGATTACAGATGCGCTTAGGAATCCATCGCAGAATGAGTGACAGGTTGTCAGTGTTTGGGGGTGGTCTGAGAATGCAGACATCTGTCCATTTAAACACCATTAAATGGGCGTGTATAAATTAGCCACTGCGAGTCCATACGCAGCTCTGCATGTCAGAAGAGCTCACAATGGTGTGGAAGGTCTGAAGGTCAGACCTGCCGAGATGGCCACCGATGTACGGTGATGATACTGATATTTACGCAGATATGCGTCGTTGCACACCGGTAAGAAGGCAGCAGTCTTCATGCTCTGGTGATCTGTCCAAACAGTAGCATATTTTTGCAGCTGCATTACGTCCAAAATTGCAGCTGCGTTCGCATTAGCGTCCATCTCTGCATCAGGCCCTTAGACCATTGCAGGTTGAGGAGCGTTTCGCAATGTCTGTCGCACACCTCACTCCTGACAACCCATTGTTTGTTTGTTCGTTCACACAGTGGGGCAGCTACAGAGTCGAACTAATGCTTCTAGCGTGAATTGGCGGACGCTAGTACGGGCAGTACAGATTCATACATGTTTTTTTACACTTAGGACTGGAGGCAGACATGACTGGGAATTCTCACATAGAGTACAAAGAACAGTGAGGGCGCGCTCCAGGGAATGCGGGATATGCAGATCCTGATGTAATCGAATATACGGATTTTTGGAGATGAATAGTCTGCACCTACTATATGGCAGTTACCAAGTGGGCACATGATGATGATGACTACTTGTAGCAAACCAGGCACATATCCTTTACACGTAGAAGTGGCCGCATATTGAGAGATATGTACAGCTCTGTATACACATTATACACATTTTTTTTGTGTGCATGCTTCATTTCAGTAATGTACGCCTGATATACTTCCAACTCTGTGTCAGCATCTGTGTGTTGTCCGTCTGCCAGCCAGAAGTGTGTGGGAATGAGAGGAGCAGCAATGGGTAGGCAAGTCAACAGGTTATTATATGTACTTTACATGTTTTATACACGTTTGCAATAAAGCAAGAGCACTTCCACATCTGGGCGATACTTTTATCTAAAAGTTATTAATTGGTCTATTACATTTTGGGATCATTTTGCAAGAATGGACACTGCCTGATTGGTATAAAGAGACGTAATTTTACTGTACCAGAGACTGCAGTATCATTGCCACAAGTTCATAAACCCACATGTCCAGAGGGAATGGGTATAGTAGTTCCTGACCCTAACCCCTCCCCGCTAACTGACCTAAACCTAACCTATCCCCCCCCCCCTGCAGCTAACACTAAGGGCGTCCGGCTTATCTTCGTTCGGGCATGCGTCGTCCTGGATTTCGGCGTCGGTATTTCGACGCCTATAATAACTCCCTTGTCGCAGTCGCCAGTCTCTTAACTACATCCCATCCAGAGAGCAGGAAAACATATGTTTTATTGAACAGTTGCAGATTGACAATGGACAGTATTTGTAAATGGAGCCCCCCCCAATGCCTGACTGCACATCTTGGAGGACATAAAAAACATTTGCTGTGTTGAAGGGCTGAGCATGCACTATGACATTGATATGAGATTTGTAATTTATGCTCCAAAATCTTGGCTTTTTCTTGGTGGCAATTTATTTTAATTATTCTTGAGTTTAATTAATAATGGACAGCTTGTTCTGCATTGGGAAGCTGCTGAAGCTTGTATGGCTTGTCAGAAACTTTTATCTTTGGGAATTCATATCCCTGATCGTCCTGGCTCCGTTTTGAGGTATGGACCTGACAGCTGTCACCAGTAAAGTGCTGACATACTTGTGAGTAAAACCACATTATTATGTAGATATAGCAATCTCTGAATTGCTTCCGTCAAATTAATCTCAACTTGTTCTTAGCACAAAGGCGAGAAAATAACTCTATTTGATTTATAAATACTTCAATTGGCTTTTAAATGGATATTCACTCTTTATACGTAGATATTTCATATTTTAATTGATAGCCTGAATGTATGCCCGGTTTTAAAATTTACTGGCTGATCATCTCATTAGTGTTACAAACGGCACCATTTTGTCTTTAAAAATCCATGATTATAGAGGGATGGTGGCGGTCTGGTCTGCTCCTTTTTTCTTAACCCAATAACCTGTAGTATTTATAATTTCTTCTTAATGACATTAGATGAATGAAACTCCTCTACCTTGTAGAGCAGGCTGTGGTAGATCAGCGATATAGAGATGTTCATTAAGACAGTTTTACAGTGTAAGTACAGTTTGTTTCTTAACAAAATCTGTCAAGTAAGCTTATGCTGGGTGCAAGCTACTAGATATATCTTTCGATCGATATATCGGTAGCAGATCTGCTTGTGTGTACACCTAATATGTCTGTGAACTATGTCGCCCAACTCTAACGTTTCTTTGTTAAAGGTATGAGTTCTGAATCAGAATTCTACTTTTTCAATATCTCAGTGATTTAGGCTGCCTACACACTGCCGTCAGAATTATTAGTTTAGATGCTTTTAAGCTAAATTTTATGTAAACCGATGTGAAAAGAAAACCTTTACAAGTCAGACCATTTGTATTTCTAAATGCTTTTAACTTTTGTTGCTTATTTTTATGCCACTTGTTTTTAAGTGCATTTGATGTGTTTCAATTCATGAGACTATCGTTGTCTGTAAAAGCATATTAAAATGCAAGTAGTGAAAGCGATCCGATGCATATGTTTAATTTGTTTTTATCCACATAAAAATGTAAATGTGGTCACAAACTCCACAGGAGTCTTTTGCGTTAACCGGAGTGGACATATTTATATATTATTCCTCTGGGCATTCCTATGAGTACACTGAAGAGTAGGTGCCTGTTGTCTCTTTACCTGCTCTGCCACTTTTTCAGTTGCATACATTCCTTATCAATTGGCCACACAGCTAAGATATTGTACTGTGAGAAGATTATCACAATCGGCAGAAACAGAATGTTTCAGTCTGATAAGATCTCCACTGCCTTCTACAAAATGGGGAAAAAGAGAATGCACAATAGTGTTCACTTGTAGGCTATGCCCAGCACTCCCGGATGTCCTGGGCTGCCCCCAGGCTAGCAGGAACAATTTAAAAAGTTTTCATGCTGTAAGCATCATGTACCCAGCATAGTGGCAGACCAGTAACTACAGGGTACATATACCCAGGGATTGGGCTGCACTGTACATTTATCCAGGGATGGGGCTGCAATATACATGTTCCCATGCTGCTGCACAGAAGATGCATTAAACATGTGCCCAGTGCTGTGGGGCACACGGGATGCCACATAGCACTGGACACACAGGGATGTAGGGATGCCCTTTGCTGTGGCCCACAGAAATGTGGGGATGACCCTTGTGGAGGTGCAGGGAGAAGTTAGGATGCCCCACTATATGTAACACTGGACAATGGGGGTGTGCTGCAGTTCTTGCTCACCCTTGGTGTATTAGAAGCCTTCAATCTCCCAGCCAGGACACACACCTCCCCGGTACACACACATCCCCGGTGCACTGCTTGACCTGAACCCGCCTCCAATCACACTCATCTGCTCTCGGCAGTGAAATGCGGCTCCTGATCACCACCTCGAGGTTAGTCCAAGACTTTTCTTCATCCACTAACCTCCCTCCAGTTCCTGAGCTAACTGCAGAAGAGGTCAAGGCTGGCGGCTGGTGGCGGCTGCTCCGCGGACACAATAACAGCGGCAGCAGAGCAGACCGCACTGACCAACAGCAGCTACACGCCAATCACAAGCCAGGACAGGAGCTTCAGCCAATCACGTCCCAAGCAAGACTGGGCTGTTGACTGCCGACTATGTGCAACAAGGGCAGGGCCAGGTCCAGCACTAAGGGCCTGGTTCAGACCCGCTCGCAAGCAGGTCGACGGTGGCCCAGTGCGCACGCACAAGCCTCGTAGCGAGTGAGAACTTCACTCGCTCCGGGGCTCGCAAAAAAACGGGGCGGCTGTCGATGTTGATCGCCAGCTCGCCCCGTTTTGTTGGGGGGGTGGCTCCACGAACTGAGGCGTTCCAGTGATGTCAGTAGTGGACTTCCTGCTCTATTAGATGGATACTTGTGGCAATAAATTGGCATTCCTACATTTAATCAAATAGTCCTACTGATTGTTTACATATAAACTGTCTATATCAGCTAATTTGTGGATGTGGGTCTTGCCCAATAATTAGCATAGTACTCTCAGAGATTTTGGTGACCACGCATTTATCATTTTAAGAAGAGGGACAAATGTCAGAGATAATCTTGACCTATACATTGGCAGCAGGTAATTTCATTAATCTCGCTTCTCCTTGTTTGCCAATTAGACATGCCTGGGGCAGGTGCACCCTAGGATTTTAATGATCTCAAAAATAATAAAATCTCTTTCTCCAATTGTCATATCTCTTATTTTTAATATATATTACTGTGATATTTACCATACTTCTTTCTTTTTCTTTATCCTCAGGTCTGCTTTCTTATGTTCACCATTTTATACATTGTGTCCTACTTCATTATCATGAGATACAAAAGAAAAGCAGGTAAGAATTCTGCCAATGTATTTTATTTTTAGAGAGATCTTTGTTTTCTCAATAGCCATATGCTTGTCCCATTAGTTCTACTGGATCCTGTCAACCTTTATGTACAGAGTTCTTCCTAATGCTATGTTTGTTTTCCTCCTCCAAATAGGAAGTGTTACCCAGAGATTTGTGGGTCACAGGGACCCCTCACTTTAAAATATTGGGATCCTGCTCCTCTGTTTCTGGGTCCCATCATATATTATAAGAGTGGGTAGCAGTTGGGACAGTGCTGGGGCCAGGTAGCAGTTGTGGTAGAGGGGGTTAAGGGCAAGCAGCAGTTGGGTAGAGCTGGAGGTAAGGGCAGGCAGTGCTGGGGATAGGGAGGGAGTAAGTGCAGATAGCAGTTGGGACAGTGCTGGGGGGCAAGGATGGGGTTAGGGGCAGACAATACTGGTGGCAGGGAAGGTGTAAGGGTAGATAGCAGCTGGGGCAGTACTGGGGAGGGAATAAAGGTAAATATCAGCTGGGACAAGGAGGTGGGTAGGGACAGGTAGTAATGGGGGTAGGGAGGAGGTCAGAGTAGATAGCAGCTGGGTCAAGGAGGGAGTTAAGCACAGGCAGTACTATGGGCAGTGCTACCGGATATATCAAGCCCAGTTAATACTTTCTCTAAGGCCTGCAGCGCTGCACTGCTGACACGGGGGAGACACACACCTCTACACACAATGGTGTCACAATGATCTCCGTAGGCCAGTCTGCATGTGAACATCCCTACCATGCAGGGTCGCTACCTGCATACGCTTGGCTGTCTCCCCAGGCACAAATGCCAGCCGGGCAGTGTAGGCAGGCATGGGGTGTCACTCTGGCTTGCTCATCTTCTAAAAGTGGTTCCTCGGCAGTTTGGGAATAAAATACACGCTATAGCTGTTTTGTTTTTTTGTTTAAACCAGTTTTTTTTTTTTGTATTAATGTTTTAATGACAAAATAATTTAATACTGTGAAACATTGCTATGTATTAGAAACCTTGATCAATGATGATTAATGCTTTCTAACTTTAACAATACAAAGTTATTAGGATTTTTTATCTCATCAAAAGAGAGCCAGACTATGTATTTCTTCCTTCCACTTATTTCAGTAGGACTGGAGGTTTTGAATTGAAATAAACCTGAAGGAGATTAAGCCATGAGGTGCTTCTCTGTGTATTGCCTCTTTGATGTGTTGGAGTTGTTTACCCTTTGAGGATGTTTGGTGTGGTTTTCTCCTGTCCTATAGGATTATTAGGGAGGATTTTGTGGAGTATTAGCTGATGTTGGGCAGATTTAGTACCTCTCTGATCTGGTTCACCGTCCCTATTTCTCTGTTTGTGAACTTACTGTATTGGTTCAGCTCACTCAAATGAAGGCCACAAGCAGCAAGAATGTGGAATAATACCAGAGGGATTTCCTTTTATAATAGGTTTTTGTTTTTTTTATAAATAATTGGGTGGGTGGGTGGGTGGGTGGGTGTGTGTGTGTGTGTGTGTGTGTGTGTGTGTGTGTGGTGTATGTATGGGGTGTGGGGAAGTGTGTGTGTATATAATAAATATATATGTAGAGTCCACTCTAGGTCCGGCGGCAGGCAGGGCACATCTGCGCACCTGAAGAGGGGGCGTGGCCAATTAAAGGGGCGTGTCTTTATGACTCGTCCCCTTTTCGTCACTCTTGGGGGCATCCCTGGCACTTATGGATATGCCGGGCAACCCCCAAGAGCCGCGGCCACTGTGAATGGATGCCGGGCGCATGAGCCTGGCATCCATACACCGGCAATGACTGCTGCTCTGCCGGTTTCCCCACCCGCGGGACACTGTGGCCCGTGGGTGGAGGACAGAACCCGCAGGCTGGTTCAGGGGGGTGCCGCGCTGGAGGGCAGGGTTCTTTTCTGCCCTTCAGAAATAGGGCAGGGTGCGGCGCCCCGTTGAAACAGCCTAGCGGGAACGCTATATATGGTTTGGTATGTGTGTATATTTAGACTAGACTATCCCCATGTGTCCATATCTTCATCCTAGGTAACCCTCTTACTCCTTCTATACTCTCATTTATGTCTGATCACCTGCATCTCTCTCCTATACTTACCCCCTACACCTCTCATTTCCCTGCTACTCTTTCACTCCTGCTTCCATCTTACCCCCTGCATCTTACACCCATATTTCTCACTGCCTGCAGCCCTCTTTCACCTCCTTCCCCTTTCCCTAACTGATTTCCTCTCACTGTCACAACCTGCACCACTAACTGCTTCCCTCACTCACCCCCTGCCCCTCTCTCTATATGCACTGGGACAGATCCGGGAGCATCCTGGCTTGCGGACCAGCTGCCAATTAAAAGAAGGGGTGGCTTTTTAAATCTGGTGCCAGGAGAAAACTGTAGTATATGTACCTGAGTTACTCCTGAAGAGAACAGTAGTATATGCGCCTCAGTTACACCAGGAGAGAACAGTAGTATATGCGCCTCGGTTACACCAGGAGAGAACAGTAGTATGTGTGCCTGGGTTACACCCGGAGAGAACAGTAGTATGTGTGCCTGGGTTACACCAGGAGAGAACCGTAGTATGTGTGCCTGGGTTACACCAGGAGAGAACAGTAGTATGTGTGCCTGGGTTACACCAGGAGAGAACAGTAGTATGTGTGCCTGGGTTACACCAGGAGAGAACAGTAGTATGTGTGCCTGGGTTACACCAGGAGAGAACAGTAGTATGTGTGCCTGGGTTACACCAGGAGAGAACAGTAGTATGTGTGCCTGGGTTACACCAGGAGAGAACAGTAGTATGTGTGCCTGGGTTACACCAGGAGAGAACAGTAGTATGTGTGCCTGGGTTACACCAGGAGAGAACAGTAGTATGTGTGCCTGGGTTACACCCGGAGAGAACAGTAGTATGTGTGCCTGGGTTACACCCCTCTGTCTCTGCACCCATCAGTGTACCAGATAGAGTACATTACTGAAACCTTGCTTGACCCTTTGACCACTTTAGTAAAGTTTGGAGTCCATGGACTGTGCACTTTAAGGCAGAATTTCCATTTTATGTTGTCTAATTTTATATAATAATATCCCTTCACATGAGTACAGCCCCCGCTGCTCACTTCTTTGATAGGCACATATTTACCTCTGCCTCCAGCTTTAGCAATCTTAGAGTCTCTATATGTACAAATTGACGCCCAGTTTGTTGTTTGTCAATTCTCACTGAACATTAATTGTTTTCTGTTCTGTCGGTTTTCCCCATGTGCAGTGCACCCCCTATCCCCCTCCCACAAACACACACCACCTTCCTGCGACGCCATCTTTCCAGCAATATTATCGGGAGGATGGCGCATATGGCAAAGAGAGCAAAGCTTTTGAGACAGTGGCAGACTATTTGCTATCACCTGAGATGCCGGCAGATTATGTAGTGGGGAACCTCTGTGCAGCATACAATGTGGTCGTTTATGGGTCCACATTGTATGCCGCACACCCTGCACCAATTATAGATACATCACTAATGGAGCTAATTACACATACGTCACTACGTAGGCACTTTATGCTGTAAGGACTCTTATAAAATAATTACTCTAGAATTCTGGAGAATGCAGTGGAATGGTAGCGTGACTCAGCACCTGGGTTTTTTTTTTTTTTTCTTCATATATTTGATTTTATAGACAAAAGTGATAACATCCATATAATGGCAGTCCACACACCCTGTTGTTTGAATCTCCTACCAATTAGGATATTATCAGTTTTGAAGTGGGCAGTGATAAAACAAAGTGTAGCCAATCAGATCACTGGAATATTCACAGCCTCACAGATTATTTCAGCATACGAGTGGCTTGGTCTTGTTGGATTCAGCAATCTACCTACTCATGTGCCTGTGTAAGTGAAGGCAGTACAATGATATCAGGATGGTAATAGAAGAAAACAGAAGACCCCAGTCTGAGAAGGTGGATCATGTGTGGAGCTTGTCTAGGCTTGGAAGGTGACGTAAGTACATAAAGGTCTTATTCTGACCCCACTTATGCAGCTTGATTATCATCAAGCATCACACTTGAGACCACTCAGGCTCTGTAGATGGGCTAATATAGCAAGCAATATCATAGTATGTGTGCGGAGTGTCTCCCGGCCTTATGTCCTTCCTAACACACAACGGGACTGTGGGGGAACATCTACCACAGAGGTATCAGCCAGACAGGCCCTTTATATCACACTAAGAGAACCACGATCTGGTGTATATTGGCCACCTGACCTGGCAAGCCTGGCATAGCTAGAATCAGGGCCGGACTTGCCATCTGGCAGTTCTGGTAAACCTGCACTCTCCATTCCCAGGACTGGGGTGCAGGTGGCTTGTGACCACATTGCTTAAATAAATAAAAACAGAAAACTCAGCACTCACCATTGTTAAGTCACTCACAATAATAAATAAATAATGGGGTTTTGGTTCATGGATTGATCAATGCATTTAAGCCTGCAGCCCTCATCATGGGACCCCATTTCTCTACAGGTCCTACACTATATACAGGTTGAGTCTCCCATATCCAAATATTCCGAAATACGGAGGTTTTTTTTGGCATGACTGAGATAATGAAACCTTTGATTTTTGATGGTTCAATGTACACAAACTTTGTGTAAGGCACATATTATTAAAAATATTGTATAAAATTACCTTCAGGCTGTGTGTATAAGGTGTATATGAAACATAAATTAATTTCTACATCAGGTTCCATAGGGTATCCACAGGATACCTTGGGGTATAGGTGATGACGTCAGGCATAGAGTTAAGTTTTCAGCCTCCCAGGATGCACTAGGGTCCCCCTCCTATACCCCGCCCCCGAGCCAAAGCATCTTAGTTTTGTTGGTGCCCGGCTCGGAGTCTGAGCACATATTTAGAGGGGAGCTAAGAATAGCCCCTGAAGTTTCTTCAGGCAGCTGTGGCTGCACATCTGGGAGTACAGCATGGACAGTCACTGCTGACGTCCATGCCGTCTCCCCTACACCCCGCTGGTACCAGAACGCCGGTACTGATCCCGGGATGCTGGTAAGTATCTGGGATCACGGCTAGCGGTGACCCCAGATGCTTCGGACCATGGCCGGATTCAAGGGGAGCAGGTAAGCAGCGGGGGTCCCGCGGTGGGTCCCTGCTGAGCACATGGTCCTCAGTCCCCAGGCAGGGGGCTCCCTGGGGATTGGCTGCAGCGTGGAGCCAGGTACTAACCTGGCCTTCCTCTACCCCCCTGGGACACCGGGCCACAGCTGAGCGGCAAGCGCTGCGGCTTCCCAGGGGTTAATTGCATGCCAGGGGAGCGTGCCTTCCCTGTATACAGCCGGCGCCTCCCCCGCTGCACACAACCCTCTCTGCGCTGCCGATTGGTCCTGTGGCAGCGCTTCTACCCCAGGCCGGCCTCCTCTCTTTTCTCCTCGGTGGCCATCTTTGTATGGTGAACGCTGCTGAAGCTGCTGATCGGTGGCATCTCGGTCTGGGTCCCCCGGCATACCTCTCCTCCGTTGACTACAGGTCTGTGTATGCAGCGCTGTGTCCTACCAGACTCTGTGTCTGTGTAGTTGAGGATCAGTGCTGATAGTGCAGGGATTGATTTCTTTGCATCGTATGTGACTGCTGCTAGCGTCTGCTGCCTGTACTTTCACTTTCTACTGTCAGCCATTTTACTGTCCCTGCTCTTACTCTGCTAAAGCCCTTGCGGTGCGGTGATTGCAGGGTGGTTCTCCCACTATACTAACGAGTATCAGTGAGAGGGGTCACATACTTACCATCATGTCTGAGAGTGAAATTCCTCTCCAGCTTATGTGTACTAAGTGCAATGTACCAATAGCGGAGGGGGAGGGTAACGCGGAGGGGCTATGTCGGCAGTGTTATTTATTGGCGCGGCCAATTACTATCACGGCTCCGGTACAGGAACCTCCCTGGGCTTGTTTCGCTAAAGCGCTTACAACCCTAGTGGGCCAGTTAGCTCCGCCACCTGCGTTTTCCCAGATGGGATTGTCCCAGCAGTCAGTGGTGTCGTCACCCATGCAGGGGTTCCCGAGACAACTGATGGTACCCCACAGTCTCCCTATTTCCCCTCCCCAGGTTTCACAGGAGCCTGCATGGGTTAATTCACTGACAAATTCGGTACAGCATTTGACGGACTTGTTACAAGGGGAGTCTGTGTTGCGGCCTGTGGCGTCTGTCTGCTTATGAGGATGATGACGTGACGTCCGATGATGGGGAGATTCTGGATCTTTTTGACCAAGAACCACTCCGTACTAAAGAGTCGGATGCTAAGTCAAAGGTTTATATTGCTGGCCTTATTCGGGCAGTCAGCACGGCTTTAGTTATTGAGGATGACGATCCTCCGGTGTCCATGTCCAAATATGCCTTTTTCAAGGATATTAAGGGTGACGCCACAGTGTTTCCTCTTTCGGGTCAGTTAGTAGACCATTTAGAGGAGGTGTGGAAACACCCCGGAAAACGGTATCAGCCTCAGAGGCGCTTAGCCGTGGCTTATCCTTTTGCTGACAATTATTTTTCTAAGTGGGAATCCCTTCCACAGGTGGATTCTCATGTGACATGCCTAGTCCGAAGTGCCACCTTGCCCATGCCTTCCATGTCCTCCTTGAAGGATACTACAGACCGCAAGGTGGAAATCTGCCTAAAGTCCGTTTATTCCCTTGCGGGGGGGAGGGGGGCATCCAGACCGGCTATGGCCATATGTTGTGTAGCCAGAGCTATGGAGCGCTGGGCTGATAGTTTGGAGGCGTCTTTGGTCTTTGGACTCAGACTGTTCGGCTGAACAGGCCGAGTTGGTGGGCAATCTCTGGGATTCGGCCACTTACATCAATGAAGCGGCCTTGGATATCAGTATCCTCACCTCTAGGATTTCTTCGGCAGCTGTTGCTGCTCGTCGCACCTTATGGTTGCGATCTTGGAAAGCGGACGCTGATTCCGAAAAGGGCTTCGAAACTTTACCTTTTAATGGAAAAGTCCTATTTGGTCTGGATCTGGACAAAATTGTAGCTATGCTGGCAGCAGCCAAATCTGCATGTCTCCCGTCTGCTGCGGTCCCTTCAAATTCTGGCACGTCATCCTTTCGGCCTTACGGGGCCCAGGGTAGGCCTAAAGCACAGTCTTTTCCCCGTCAGGCTGGGCCCAAGAAATCGGCCAAGCCCAGGAAACGGGCCTGGAGTACCAGACGTCCGGCCCCTAAGTCAGATGACAAACCTGCGGCCTGACGGTCCGGGCCTCCCTTTGGGGGATCCCAAAGTGGGAGGCCGCCTGCTTCAGTTCGCCCAGCGTTGGTCGGTAACCACGACAGACAATTGGGTTCACGAGGTGGTTTCTCACGGATATGCCCTCTCCTTTCGGCACAGGTCCCCATCCCGGTTCTTCACCACAGGCCTTCCATTAGAACGGAACAAAGCCTTGGAACTGCGTAAGGTTTTGCACACTATGCTCCAGGCTGGAGTTTTAGTGCCTGTTCCATTCTCCCAGAGGGGCCAGGGTTTCTATTGCAATCTATTTTTGGTGCAGAAACCCAATGGGTCCTACTGTCCTATACTCAACCTCAAGGCCCTCAACAAGTCCTTGAGGGTGCCTCTGTTTCGGATGGAGACCCTACGGTCCATCATTCTGGTGCTGGAACTTGGGGATTACATGGTGTCATTGGACATCCAGGACGCTTACCTGCATGTCCCTATTCTTTTGCGCCATCAGCAGTTCCTCAGGTTAGCAATCCGCAACGATCACTCCCAGTTCCGTGCGCTACCTTTTGGCCTGGCGACAGCACCACGAGTGTTCACCAAGGTCATGGCGGCTCACCTGCGGATGCAGGGAATCCGCATGTTAACGTATCTGTTGGTGGCAGGTTCTCCAGAGCTCCTTTTACGCCATTTGGATCTGACGATTGCAGTGCTGCAACGTCACGGCTGGTTGATAAACTGGCAAAAGTCCACCCTGATCCCGTCTCAGAGGATTCTGCACCTCGGGGCCTTGTTTGACTCCAGGCAGCAGCGGATCTTTGTGATGGTGAAAAAGATCTCTGCTTTGCAGTTGAGGGTGCGCAGTTGTCTAGAGTGTCGCAGAGTGTCTCTGCACTCGGCGATGAGGTTGCTGGGCTCCATGGTGTCAGTATTCGACATGGTGGAATATGCCCAGTTTCACTCCAGACCTCTGCAGCAATTGATCCTGTCCAAATGGAATGGACGGCCTCAGAGTCTAAAGTCCCAGACGATTGTGCTCACTGCGAAGGTTCGCCTGTCTCTAGCCTGGTGGTCGACCCACCTCAACAGAGGTCGCCCATTTTGGGTGGCGAACTGGGTCCTGTTAACAACGGACGCCAGTCTTCGGGGCTGGGGAGCTGTCACGGGTCCACACTTGTTGCAGGGCAGGTGGACTCAGGCAGAAAAGGAGCTTCCAATAAACATCTTGGAACTCTGCGCGGTTTTCAATGTTCTCCAGCAGGCACATCGGGTTCTCTAAGGTCACCCCGTGCAGGTCCAGTCGGACAACGCCACCACCGTGGCCTACATAAATCGACAAGGAGGAACCCGAAGTCGGGCAGCACTCGCAGAGGTGTCCCGCATCCTGGTCTGGGCGGAGCGCAATCTCCCCGCTATATCAGCAGTATTCATCCCGGGAGTCCTCAACTGGGAAGTGGAGTTGGCAGGATGTACATCCGGGAGAATGGTCTTTGCACCAGGACGTCTTTCAACTTCTGGTGGACAGGTGGGGTCTTCCAGAGATGGACCTCATGGCGTCACGGCACAACAACAAGTTGCTGGTGTACGGGTCTCGAACAAGAGACGAAAAGGCGTCTCTGGTGGATGCTCTGTCCGTCCAGTGGACGTTCCAGTCTGCCGATCTCTTTCCACCATTTTTCCTTCTTCTGCGGGTAATCCGGAAATTCAAACAGGAAGGGGGTACACTCTTGTTGATAGCTCCCGAGTGGCCCAGACGGCACAGGTTCTCGGACCTCCAGAGTCTGTCCGTGGACATTCCTCTGCGGTTGCCACTGCGACCGGACCTGCTATCCCAAGGTCCTTGTCTTCACCCGGACCTGGCTTGGCTGTCTTTGACGGCGTGGCTGTTGAGACAGCCATGTTAAGGTCCAGGGGGTTTTCCAGCTCTGTGGTGCAAACCATGCTAAGAGCTCGGAAGCCATCCTCTGCAAGGATATACCATCGTGTGTGGCATACGTTCTTCCAGTGGTGTAGACTGAGAGGTTATGCCCCTCGGGAGTTCTCTCTGTCTAGAGTGTTGGCTTTCCTACAGGTGGGGCTAGACTATGGGCTTCGCCTTGCTTTCCTGAAAGTGCAGGTGTCTGCCCTGTCAGTCTGGTTCCATCGTAGGATTGCTGCACTCCCTGATGTGCGCACCTTTATGCAGGTGTTCTTCGCATTCAGCCACCTTTTGTTCCACCAGTGGCTCCTTGGAATTTGGCTGTGGTCCTGAGAGCTCTCCAAGGACCGCCATTTGAACCACTGGGCTCAGTGGACCTTAAATGGCTTACAGCTAAAACAATATTCCTTCTGGCCATTGCTTCGGCCAGACGTGTTTCTGACTTAGGGGCTCTCTCCTGTAGACCCCCTTTTCTGATTTTTCATAGGAACAGGGCGGTGCTGCGCACTCGTCCTGGATTCCTTCCCAAAGTGGTTTCAAGTTTCCACATCAACGAGGAAATCTTTGTGCCGGCTTTTAACTCACCTGACCTTTCAGTGGGTGAGGCCACTTTGGACGTTGTGCGGGCCTTAAGGATTTATGTTGACCGCACTTCTTCTTTTAGGAAGTTGGACGCCTTGTTTGTCCTCTATGGCTTCCGTAAAATGGGTTGGCCTGCTTCAAAGCAAACTTTGGCAGGTTGGATTCGTATGGCTATTTCAGAGGCTTATCTTCATGAAGGCCTTCCAGTTCCTTCCTCTGTGAGGGCACATTCCACTAGGTCTGTGGGTCCTTCGTGGGCAGCTTGACGTGGTGCATCTGCAGTCCAGATCTGCAAGGCTGCCACGTGGTCCTCTGTCCATACCTTTTGTGAGGTATTACGCTTTTGACACCTTTGCCTCTCAGGATGCTTCCTTCGGGCGGCAGATTTTCCTTTCAGCACAGGAGCGTCCCCACCCTTAAAGGATACTGCTTTGGGACATCCCCAAGGTATCCTGTGGATACCCTATGGACCCTGATGTTATCTCTATTTCTACGATGTCCATAGGGTTCCACAGGACTCCTGCCCTGTCGCTCCTGTGCTGCAGATGGGCTTTACTCTGGTCACCGTTTTTTTTTCGTTTCCCTCTGGTGAGAATGTGATTCTTGTGTGTGTCCAGATCTTTCTTCTCTCTCTTCCTTCTCCTCCTCCGGCCTATGGCTTGGTAGGTAACTGAGATGCCTTGGCTCGGGGGCGGGCTATAGGAGGGGGACCCTAGTGCATCCTGGGAGGCTGAAAACTTAACTCTATGGTGCCCGATGCCTGACGTCATCACCTATACCCCAAGGTATCCTGTGGAACCCTATGGATTTCGTAGAAATAGAGATAACAAAGGTAAGTTCTTACCATATCTCATATTTTCATTTCTGTACACAAACTTTGTTTGAACCACAAAATTATTGAATATATTGTATAAAATTCCCTGCAGGGTGTGTTTATAAGATGTATATAACACATAAATGCATTCTGTGTGTATATTTGGGACCTATTTCCAAGATATTTCATTATGGTATGCAATTATTCCAAAATACGGAATATTCAGTTATCCAAAATACCCCTGGTCCCAAGCATTTTGGATATTGGAGACTCAACCTGTATCATATTTATGGAAACATGGTAGCTGCTATCACAGAGTTTAAACTGAAAAAAACCCAAAAAACTGATATATAGTGTAGGACCTGCAGAGAAATGGGGTCCCGTGATGAGTGCTGCAGGCTTAAATGCATTGATCAATCCATGAACCAAAACCCCATTATTTATTATTGTGAGTGATTTTAACAATGGTGAGTGCTGAGTTTTCTGTTTTTAATTTTTATATATGTGTATATATATATATATATCTCAATCAACCGCCCACCCGGGTGTTTTTTGGGAGTACCGCAGCAGATATTGGCCGACTGCTTTGTAATGATCATGGTGTGCGGTAGCCTTTCTTGGTTTCTATGGGAGGTTTCTATGGGTTGGGTATATCAAGTGCTAGTATGCTTCGAATTCCAGAGCTTGGCCCCAGTAGCTAATGCCATCTCCACGTGGTGCTAGCCATTGTAGCCTATAAGCCACATTTTTCAATAGATATTGGGAGAGGGATCTGTAAGAACCCTCCACGGCAATGAGCGCTCGCACAAATGCATGGTCAGCAAACAGTGTATGTGCAGTGGGGTCCAGAAGAAGACAGAAAGTGATCACATTAGAGATCGCTTCACTTCTAACACATCGCAGGGGTGGGCTGCTATCCAGCATTAATACAGTCGGGTGATCGTAATTTCTTCTTGCCGATATAACAAATTATACCATGCCCCATAATATGATTATTTGACAGTTTACTTCAGAATAAGTAAATTTGTACTGAAGATCTCACAATTTAAAGCCTCTGAGACTGAAAGGGTCAAATCAACCAAATCTTTATTTGTTTTGGTTTGATAGTGAAAATAAATGATCAGCTGTATGTCAACATATATAATATTTGTAGTGTAGTTAATTGTGTATTTAATGGAAGTCGAAAATGTTTGGTACTGTACATGGTTTATTATTTTCAGTAGCATTATGGGGGTTTAGCTTTGACCTTTTTATGTTTACCAAGGGCAGTCATAAGGAAGATAGATAAGGATAATAGGGATATGTATGAATTTGTAGGCACGAGATATGTAGACAGAAGAAAAGGGAGCCAGACAATACAGGTGGAGACAATAGCACCTGCTTTCTTCTGCAATTTTTGCAGTTTGGTAAGCAAGCCCCTTGAGTTATTTTGAAGACTACTTTTTATGATGGGTATACACAAGTACGACGGATTGGCCATCCGGCCAATACGCCGTCCTATCTAACAATTGGTAAGTGCATACACACCGTCTTTAAGAGGCAGGGCGCCATTTGTATGGTGGTAGCATTGCAGAGCGAGTAAACTGAGAATGCAAATGTGCACTGTCTCGGCATGCATTGCTGGACACCATTAGATCTGTAGTAGTGCCCCCATATAGTGCCCCTGTAGAGCCGCTTGTACAAAAAAACTCCCAAAAAACACTTACCTTAGTCCCCGCTCCTGCATCCGCAGCCGTCATGTCCACCCGGCTGCTCCTCTGAACTATGGGAGAGACGTCATGACGTCTCTCCCATAGTGCGCATGGAGAGAGCTGGTAACTGGATTTCAGAAGAGAACTCCAGCCTCCGGCTAACGCGGCGCTGCAAGGAAGGAGCCGGGCGCCCGCTGGTAATAACATCTCAGCAGGCGTCCCGCTTAGAGCCTCCCTGCGGCACAGCCGGGCATGCATATGAATCATTCTGTATTATAGAAGAATTCATATGCATGCCCGGCTGTCCGTCCATTACCCCCAGGAATTTCATTTTTACCCCATGTGGGGTAAAGGGACCACTGCATTAGAATGTACTGTACAAAGAAGGGCAACTAAAATGGTGCAAGGTCTACACCACAAAACGTACCAGGAAAGACTAAAAGATCTTAATATGTATACTTTGGAATAGAGAAGGGAAAGGGGGGACATGATAGAAACTTTCAAATATATAAAGGGTTTTAACAAAGTAAAGGAAGGAGACATTCTTCAAAGAAAGAGAAGTATTACAACAAGAGGACATGTTCTGAAACTGGAGGGTGGTAGGTTCAGGGGAAATTTGAGGAAAAATTACTTCACAGAAAGGGTAGTGGACAAGTGGAATAGCCTCCCATCAGAGGTGGTAGAGGCTAAGACAGTGGAGCAATTTAAACATGCATGGGATAGACATAAGGATATCCTTCAGAAGAAGTAAGGATCAGTAAGGGTTGAGGTAACAATATGTTTAAAAATGGGACACACTAGATGGGCCAAATGGCTCTTATCTGCCATCAAATTCTATTTTTCTATGCTACTCATGGAGAAGAGAAACTTTTCTCTTCTCCAAACTGTTCTCCAAAAGTTGACACCATTTTTACATGGTGTTAAGGTTAGATAAAACAGAAAAACACACAATTGTGCAGAAAAAATACACTTAAAAAAATAGACAAAAAATAAAATTATATATATATATAATATAATCTAATCTCATTCCCTGATCAAAATAGGTCATGCGGTGACCAAAATTTGATCACACTCTGTGGCAAACTTAATGTTCATGGCACGTGCCCCTTGCAATCACTGCCTTAGCAAGAAGTCTGAAAAGATTAGAAATGGGGAGTGGGGGGGGGGTGCTTTGGGGCATGCCTGGTACTTACGCACATGCAGGGCTGCCCCCAAGCTAACCTGTCTCTGAATAGATGTCGTGCGCATCTATCCACCAGCGGTGATCGCTACACCACTATTTTTCACACCTACGGGACACTGCGGCCTGCGGGTGGGGATGTCACACGCCATGTTGTTTCAGCGTGGCACCGCCAAAAGGGCAGTGCGCATTCTGTCCCTTTGAAATTGGGCAGGACGCTATATATACACACAAACGTGTGTGTGTGTGTGTGTGTATATAATATATATAATGACATTCAACACAACACCAGCGTTCTGGGTGCCCAAACACTTCAGGCAGACTGCACTCACGCTGAAATTTCAATAATGGGTCCACAAGAACCTCAAGTTCAACGTTTCAGTTTATGAATCAAACTTTTGTCAGGAACAAATATAACAACATTAAGCTTACCTTTTTATAGATGCTTCACATAAATCTGGATACCTAGCATCTTCCATGATCCAGGCATGGCCCAGGTGTACAGCAGCTGTCGGCTGGGTACTCCTCCCCCAGGGTGGCAGCAGATCGGAGCAGGGATATTAGGCTCACTCGAAAGCCCCGGGCACAGGCTTGCTGACCGAGGAGGAGTAGGCCTGTTTTTGTACTTAATTCAACAATATTAATAATGTAGGGGGTTCCACCAGCGCTCACTGTAAATGGTGGCTGCAGATCTAGATGGGGAGGTCCTGTGTGCTCTCTTTGGTAAAAACAATAATATAAAATACCTGGTGACCTGCGCCTGTCAATTTAGTTGTAAATGCTACAATTAATATGTGCCCCATAATATTCAATTCCAAAGTACTGTGTGACTATTTGACCTATAAATATATGCTATTAAAGGTAATGTAACAAAAGAAACAATAACAGAAAATGGTATAAAGAAAATCCCTTTTTATTAGAGTCACAGTCCTTCAAGGATGATGGGGAGTAGCATGGAAAGGGGTACCATATGGATATACCAGGCTTAGAGGTGGGCGTCCCTCACCTCCAGTAAATGTGGATTATAAAGTCCTGGTGATGCTCCACCTGTGATAAATCTTCAATCTTCTTCTTGCTACCTTGTTGATTTCTTCTTCTGGCTGCAGTCGATGGTGCTGACTATACAGCCACTTAACTTCTGCAGTGCCCTCGAGGGTGAATGCTGCCTCAAATGCAGAATGAGGGAGCGTGTCTCTTGGGGGCTCGACTCTGCCATTTGCAGAGGAGACTAGATGGGCAGCCCGTGCTATATGAGCCGCTAGTAGAGAATGCGGCACCTCGCCAGGTGGTCGCAGTGTCTTCCGGGATTGATGTAACTTCTGGTGGTGCGGTCTAGCGAGATAATGCGGCCTGGACTGCGTCAGGTCCCGGGGATCTTGTAGTGAGAGAGTCTATGCCAGGATGTTAAAAGCAAACAGTCTTTGTGGGATAAACCTTGTAATAACAGGTGTTGATGAATGAACTCCTACGCGTGTCGGTCAAACAAAGCCTTCGTCCGTTTCTTTTTCAACATTAGTTGCATAGCGAAATCCATATATTACCATTATAGTTAGCATAAAGGAGATCAGTGCAATCACTGCAGTGATGGTGATGCAGGTTGGGATATTCGTTGATATTTTATTTTTAATCAGATCTTCTATGCTGACATGTTCCCGTGTCAGCTGCTTTGGCTCAGCACTGATGTCTGTGTGCAGGACGTCATCGAAATTATTCTCTAGCTCTGCATTTTCCGTTGCTACTCCCTGGGTCACTTTCAGGAAATAAAAGGACTCCGCTATTACATCGTTATCCTCATCCTTTATTTCACAAGCATATGTCCCCTGGTGGAATGATCGCATAGGCTCAATTAGAATGTGCAGGTCTGGTCCTGTATAAATACTGGTGAAGTAGCTCATATCAGTCACCCTGATGTTTCTAGCAAACTTCCATGTTACGGTTATGTACTCAGGAAGGGGAAAGGGCACGCTGCAATAAATGTTTGCTTTTGTCAACTCTAATACGTCGATATCTTCAAGTGGACACTCCACAGGTATCTGACAGTCCTCCACTGTACATTCATCACACTTAAAGACACGTGCCGTTTTTTGAAGACCGCAGGTGGATATACAGTTTGCAGCTGGATTCTGCGAGATAATTTGTTTCACACCGTTTATCAAAGATCTTATCTTGTGCTCAAAAGCCGCTGTCCAATCTTTTGAAGAAAGTGATGGCTGGATCTCATGGACCGTTTTATTAAAGCTTAACAAATACTCTGTAATTCTGCTCATCTGTAAATACGGTAGAAGAAGCTCATCCGTAGGTGTAGATCCTTTTCTTATTATATTCAGGCATTCAACTGCCTCCATCTGATGATGATGACCTTTGTCCATGCAAGATGACGTTTTGCCTCTATCTGAGTTCTGTTTTTTTGGAGGGAAAAAATCCGAACCTATCCGAGCCTGCACATCCCTAATTTGTTCTTATTTTCATGTCTTTATAAGTGATTATATATTGCACAGGAAAATATTAAACAGTCAGCAAAAATGTCTTGATGGGGGATTCAGGTTAAATATGCGAGAAAAATGGTCAGAATTTGCGCATTAGAATCCTATTGTGTATTAGTCATATATTTAAATGACCATGAAATCCTGTGTTACCTTGCCACTGCAGACAGACCATGCTTATTTCTCCTGCCTTATCATCAATATATGCAGTGACAGGCTTTATTTGTTCTTTTTGTATGCACCAGTCGACCTACGCTCTGTAGTTAAAACAATGAATAGGGAATAATACAACTGTACATGTGTCCATTAGAAAATGTTCTTACAGGATTGGAAAAGCTAAATTAAAAAAAAAAAAAAAAAAAAAAATTGGATTTGTACACCTGTAAGAAGCAAAAAATAACAGATAGGGTCAATGTGTGTGTATGTATGTTCGACGTTTCATGTTCTTGATAAAAGTCGTCCTGACTGAAACGTCGAACAGAGACATGTTGGAGTCGTGAGTCTTTCTTAGTCAGCCCTGTGAGTGCCGCGGTTTTTGCATGTTTTATTTTGGTTCCTAGACCTTCTGAGGGCACCCAGGCCAGTAGGTTCCATACTGTGGAGTGCCGGGGTGATTTTTTAATATATATATTTTTAATATACACTTTTTAATATACACACGGGTTGGGTATGGGATCCCGGCAGTCAAAATACCAACAGCTGCATCCCAACTGCCAGAAGCCCGACACTAATAGGCAAGTTCCCTACCACTAACCCTCACCTCTGCCCCGGGACCTAACCCTAACCTCCCCGCACTCTAAACCTAACCCTCCCTCCTTAGTGCCTAATCCTAATCCTTCCACTAGTGCCTAACCGTAATCCCTAACCTAACCCCAATGCTTGCCTTGGGTCAGTATACTGGATCTGCAAGCTTAAAGGCTCTATTTAGTACACATAAAAACCTTCTCTTAGTGATATAGCCCCTATAGGTTTCAATGGGGAGCGATCAATTATGCTATGATAGAAACGTTCAAATATATAAAAGGTTTTAACAAGGAAAAGGAAGGAGACATTCTTCAAAGAAAGAGAAGTATTACAACAAGAGGACATGTTCTGAAACTGGAGGGTGGTAGGTTCAGGGGAAATTTGAAGAAAAATTACTTCACAGAAAGGGTAGTGGACAAGTGGAATAGCCTCCCATCAGAGGTGGTAGAGGCTAAGACAGTAGAGCACTTTAAACATGCATGGGATAGACATAAGGATATCCTTCAGAAGAAGTAAGGATCAATAAGGGTTGAGGTAACAGTATGTTTAAAAATGGGGCAGACAAGGTGGGCCAAGTGGTTCTTATCTGCTGTCAAATTCTGTTTCCCTTGTCTCCCCATTTTACCAGGACAAAGAAAGTACACTGTTGTAAATTGCAAACACTGTTATCGTGTTGGATAAATGAATAGTTCATTGGCAAAAAAAATTAAATACATAGGCAAAAGTAATTGTGCCATGTAAAGTCACACCTTCTCTTGTACGAAGATGAGGTCATGGGGATGAACAGAAATGGCCGACATTAAAGTAAATAAATATTGTGTTCTGGAGATGTTTTCCCTTTTATTCGTGCAAATGTGTCCCACCACAAACAGTGGAAATTTCGGATTCCCATTCATTGATATATGCTTCAGAGTTGTTGTTATTGTTAGAATAGAGTAGTATCTATATTTCCAATTGTTCAGTCATAAGATTTGGCAAGATTTCTTTTTGTAATGAAAAAATATATTGCTAGTTACCTCTCCTTATGAATATACCAAAATATATCAGGCAGGTTTCCTTATAGTCAGAAATACAATTCTAATGAATAAGTTTAAAAAAAAATCTTTAAAGGTGCCTACACACGTACCGATTTTTTTTTTTTTTTTTACACGATCTGGCCAATTCCGACGCGTTGGAACGAAAGATCATGTAAAAAATGCCCAAATCGTGAGTCCACAATCACGATGCGATGCGCGTCCCCCTGGTCGTACATCACATCGTCAGATCTGCCATACTGTAGGGCAGATCTGACATTCGCGACGCACTGTAAAAAGTCTGGATGCAGGAGAGATCGTATGAAGATTGGACACCAAATCGTGTGCAGAGCTGCCGGGGAGAGTTTCAATGGAAATCGTACACATCGGTTGACTGTGAGCACATTGCTATGCGTCTGTAGGCACCATAAAAACTATTAAGCCACGCAGACACATAGTGTTTTAGACAGTTTTGTTTGGCCAGCATTTCTTATGTGGTCGGCAGCTGCCAAACCAAATAAACATCTACTGGAGATTGATCAGATGTTATTTAGGATTCCATAATATACACTGATGACTGATGCTGTGCAGTACACAGATCTTGCTGCTGTGTTGACTTGTGTTTAGCTATTTCAGTATGTTCAAGAGAAGTAATTTGAAAGGTTAGTGCAGTGATTCCCAACCTCGGTCCTCAAGGCACACTAACAGTCCTGGTTTTAGTGATATCCATGGTTGAGCACAGATAGTTAAATCAAAATAACTGAGGTACTTTAAAAGTCACCAGTGCTTAAGTGTGGTTATCCTTAAAACCTGGACTGTTAGTGTGCCTTGAGGACCGTGGTTGGGAACTCCTGGGTTAGTGATTAGTTTTACTGTCTCAGGTCTTCTGTATTTAGGAATGAAGGGAAATTGAGATACAGTCAGTAGAGATCATTTGCAGACATGTACATTGTCCTGGAAATGTGTTCATTGAGCAAAAAATAATATATTATATATAGTGAGAACAAGTGCCTTTATAGTATAGTAAATTTTATAAATGCGGTACACTGCTTAATAATAGAATGCGTACTGTCTATACCTATTTATATAGGCATTTGGTTTGTCTTTTCTTGGATCCAGTATTTGCTCTATCACAGGGGTCTTCAATCCGTGGCCATTCCCTGTGGCCCGCCGATGGTTACTGTAGTCTAGACTGCAGTAAGTGCAGTCTGCATTACACACAGAAACAAACACACCGGTGCCCGCAGCAGTGTGTTTGTTTCGACAGCCAGCCAATGAGAGTCAGACAGACTCTCATTGGCTGCTGCGCCCACTACAGGAGCCGGGCTAAAGCTCACTCATGAGCTCCATCTTCCGGCTCCCACAATGGGTGATGGGAGAGATGTCATGACGTCTCTCCCATACTTCAGAGCGGGCCGGCCCGGGAGGACGGAGGAACGGATGGCGGCGGGAGCAGGAGCAGGGATTCAGGTGAGTGAATTTTTTTTTTTTTTTATTGTACGTGTGTGTCTTTAGCTGCACTGCTGGGGGGGGGACCACTACTGGGGGCACTGCATTGGGGGGGGACTACTACTTGGACCACTACTGTGGGGGGGGGACACCACTACTGACTGGGGGCACTGCATCGGGGGACCACTACTGGCGACACTGCATCAGAGGGGACCACTACTGGGGGCACTGTATAGGGGGGGGACTACTACTGGGGGCACTATATAAAGGGCCCTACTATGGGCACTGCATAGGCGGGACCTCTACTGGGGGCACTGCATAGGAGGGGACTACTACTGGGGGCACTGCATGGGGGGACCACTACAGGGGGAACTGTATAAGAAGCACTGCATAGGGGGCATCACTACTGTGGGCCTGCATAGGGGGGACTACTACTGGGTGCACTGTATAAGGGGCACCACTGGGGGCACAGCAGCGGGGGGACTACTCCTGGGGCCCACTGCATAGGGGGGACCACTACTGTGGGCACTGTATAAGAGGGAACTGCAGAGGGGGGCAGTTATGGCACATAAATAAAATTGTAGGAGGGGGCAGTTATGGGTTATA